>CM037843.1:7226319-7803156 GCA_021234535.1 Stichopus chloronotus
TGGACATCGTGGTTAGGCATAGAGGAAACCTGCGCTATTTGCCTGTGTGAGTATCCTAAGCAATAATGATCAACAGAGCTTTTCTTCAAATTTTTCTTCCAACATTTCCCGTTCTCCCTCATTTGTTTTGCTTCTCTGAAGAATTCCATGTTTTTTACACCCCCTCCCTTTCTTTATTGAAAGAAGAAAATCTGTCCAGACATGCAGAATCTCCTGCGAGCGTCGCAGATTTCCCACGAACCACATTCAGAAGGTTCACAATGTTTTCAAACCATGATTCAGAGTACCCTTGTTTTGTCAAGCAGGGAAGTGGTGGCCACAAAACAGGTAGGCATTGTATTCCAACCGCCGGAATGACATTCATGAATATTTAATAAATGATTTGTGCAACGTCACAAGGACTCCCGAAATCCATCTTCTGTCATGTTGGTATGCGTGTGCCATGTGATATGCAGTGCAGAACTTGTCTGCCTTGAGGCCGTGGTAGTTCTATGGTCCAACCATGGAGCTACAACATCTGATCAGGGTTGGAAAACCTTGCGAACCTTTCGAACCTGGTTCGTGGGAAATCGGCGACGCTCGCGGGAAATCCTGCGTTTCGGGACACATTTTTAAAAAAAAAAAAAACGGGACAAAAACCAGGAAATCTTCAGACAAACAAAATAAATGAGGGAGAACAGGGAAAATGCTGTTAAACAAATATTAAAAGAAGCTCTGTTGATCGCTATTGCTTACAATACTCACATAGGCAAATAGCGTATGCTACCTCTATGCTAATAAACCACGATGTCCTGTATATCCCCCACAAGCAGGCAAGTAACCAGAAATTACCGCCAGTTTGCTTTTAGGCACACTTCAGTCGCCCTATACACCCTATGAACCCCAGTGCCCAAGGATGATTCACGCGGAACTCATGCACAGTTTCATCTCCGTCGGTTTTAGTGTTTTTTTTTTATTTTTTCCAAACTCAGCACAAGATTCTCTGTGCAATTAATGAGAACAGAGTGCTTTCATACAGTAGGTACATATGTACACAGCATACATACAGTACACAGCGGCGCAACAGACCCACGCGGCATGGCTTGACCTTTGTACCTTCTTTACGTTTACAGTCCTGCAAACAGATGCAACGGTAGCGCCAAACACCTTTCTGGAAAACTTAACGTTACACGCAGTAAAAAAAAAATTCCTCGATTAAACCATTTTGAAATATGGAGGACGACTTTTATTTTTAACTTTTTTTCTGCTGCAAATTTCTGCTGCCTGTTAATGGTCACAGTTATCAGGGATGAAAAAGTTCGGTACAAATGTCATAGCTGCAACAGGTGGCTGAATTTGAGTATTATGAATGCGATGTCCATTTTGGGACAGGTGTTCACATTTTTGCAGTTAAAAACTTTTCTTGGAAACATGCCAGGATTTCCTAGGGCAAACTCGCAGAGCTGTTTGTAAGTAGCACAGCTTGTAGTAGTTGAAACTGTGTAGTGGTCTATGATCAAGACATTCTAGACCTATTGCATATCTATTTAGCCTAATATCGAGCTCAAGATTCACTCGTTTCTGACATTTTGTAAGTGACACTACTTCACATTTAAAAAGGTACCGTATATTGCATCAACGCAAATAGCCTAACGTTAAGCTTTCGTGATTGATTTTTCAAAGATTGTACCAGTTTTCAGTTATATTTTTTTTGTGCCCAGCTGCACAATTTTACCCCTTCAATGTGCTAGGAATCCCAATCTTCCGGGAGCTCGCCCCTGAACCCCCCACAAAGGGTTCCACCCCTACACAAACGTCAGCGGGAAATCAGTGGATTTTTTACTGTGTTCGCGGGAAATTCAGCGAGGTTTTCCAACCCTGCATCTGATGATGGTCCAACAAGTATAGTCTATGTCGATTTATTCATTTACAATTGTACATGCACGACAGAAACTTTTGTGCTCAAAGACTACCAAATTGAGGTTGCAACTGGGAATTGCGGTCAGACTAGAAGGGTGGAAAATGAACATTAATAGTTTCCGAAATTTGTTATCTGCCGCTCCTCCCCTGATTTCCTTTTACATCAAATTGGTAGCCACTCCCATTTACAACAAATCTGTAGCCATTTACCAATATTTTCAAATACTAAAAGCAGGGCAACATGCTTACACCGTGCAAAGGCCTACAGCAGGGTATGAGAGTTCATTTAAGGGAAAGCCTGCCTGCTCGGTTCAACGGCCGTCACACGCAATCATGCCTGAATACAAAAACGGTCTGACCGTGCAGGCTTCAGCAGTGAGTCTCTAAACTCTTTTATCCCCTAAGCCATAAGGCCTATACTTGAAAAATGAATCAACAACAGACTTTCGTAGCCACCATGTTAATACATCTACATTCCCGTTATCTTCTGTAACCTTGAGGATACCATTACTAAAACAATTTTTTGGCTCGGCCAGTTCAGAGTCATTTAGCCTACACATCACTCTATTCATTATTCATAAGCTCAGGAACAGATTTCGACGTTGTATATTAATAATTCATGAACGTCATTCCGGTGGTTGAAATACAATGCCTACCCACAAAACATCAGAACATGAGTAATTTTTTAAGTTTTTCTTCTGGTCACTTAAAACCTTTGGGTTTGAGACATCTAAAGGGGTAATTAAGTCTATAGTGCCTTCAGTATTATGCTGTGGCAGCACATTACAATTTCTTTCGCGTTACTGGTACTTGTACTATTGTAGCAGGACAATGGGTACAGTAGAACAGAACGTTGGCCTAATTAGGTGTTTTACTAGACCTTTTCTTAAAAAAAAAAAAAAAAAAAAGGTAAGTATTGGCAAAACACACAGTCAATAACTCCATCATTACAAATCCATGTTTACGTTCTTCTAATAAGCAGATAATTCGTTTCAGGAAATTCAGGGTGACATCGTCAACTACTAATATGAACCTGTACCGGTGTAGACTTGTAATTAAGTAGACGGCCTAGTACTGTGGTAGAGCCTGCATGCTGTGAACGCGGAGAGCTGAACCTGTACTGTAGCAAGCGAGTTTGGTGCACTCAAGTCGAAAAATAATTAAGAATGACGCTCACTCACCTGCATTCGTTAATTTATGCATTTGCAGGCTTCGATATTTGTGATTGTCTCCAGAGCAATGCTTTGATTTACCTGTAAGTTTTGAAAATGGGCATAATTTGAGACCTGCTTGCTGACGCGCTTGTAGGTGGTACTGGTAACTGGTACTGGTAACCGGTACTGGTAACCAAAGCCAGTATAGCACTCTCTGCATGCAGCGCTGGTAACTGAACTAGGGCTCAACGTGACATGCGCACTGTACTCGACGGTTTGTCTACTAAGTTCACGAAGTGGTCAGAAAAGGTCGAGGAACTTTTCTTCTAAGGGATACAACGATTGATGAAACATCAATGACAACTCATTCTCCATCCCAAGGTGTCCAATATGTGATGATCACTTACAGAATTAAATGATTGTGACCACAGTTGAAGGGAATAAAAGCAGTCACCCCAAGCATCAGCTAAATCATTCAAATCTCCTCTTTTACATGTTAACAAGCGCTGCCCAAATGGGCACTGTGGTTCCTTGCAAAGAAATTAGGGCAAGTGAAAAGTAGGGTCCTCAAAACTCCGAGAATGGGGCCCAAAAGTGGAGTCCAAATCAGGTCCAAAAATGAAGGCCAATCTGTACATTGTCCCCATTGAATTAAGAATATACCAAATGCTTAGATAATGAGTTTTAAAAATTTGGGCTCAAAAATTGAGCTCAAACTGGGTCCCAAACACTTTGTATAACCATTAAATTAACAAACAACTAAACATGTTAAAATATAATGAATTAAACAGTTTCCCATATTTTTCAAATTTAAGGATAATGCAAATTCAGTTGGTACACACATTGACTATACTGGCTACCAAACTGTAGTTGTGTACCATACCATGTTTAGACACAGTGACTGAAACTGTTCCCTAATTCATTTTAATCTATAAAGATAACGTAAATTCAACCATTACATAAATCAGCTGATGGTCTTCTAAGCTGCCATAGCACTAAAACAGTAACAATTTTCCAATGACCAAAAAATAAAACCACAAAATGTTACTTCTAAATATTTAGTCTTGACTAACCAATTGGTAGTCATTCACCTCTACTTATTTAGTCTTACCAACAACCTGACGATTGGAGTTGACCTTCTGAAACGTCGTATTTTTATTGTAATCTTTGTGTACACTTGTACATCATATATTGATGTTTCCCACCATTGTTTCATTTTAATGTGTGTGTGTGTGTGTATATATATATATACTTGATAAAAATCCACAATGTCTATTGGCCAATTCCATCAGGAGATTGTGCATTTATCCTGCAGATAAAACGTGGTCAATTTTATATTAACATCACCAGCGGATGGAAAAAATAAAAATGTACAGTACATCCACAGGGTTTTGTCAGCCATATTACATGAAAAAATGGTGGCACTGTATCTATCATGCACGAACATTGTTGGCAAGTAGTGATGTTGTTTTCCTCGTCTCAAGGTTCACTTTCAATAAAAGTGCGGCTGTTTACAAGCCCAACCTTCCTATCAGTTTCCGTTTTTTAATCAAAATCTCGTTTTGTGTGTAAGAACATGGCTAATCATCTTTGGACCTGTGCATTAGCTTAACTGTAGGATAATACACTCTTGGGTGTTAATGGTATAGCTGGAGACACTTGGGATGCAGTTCTCTACCTTAAAATTTGATAACAGTGAAATTTTGGATTGGATTTATGGTGGAGTTACCTCAGTTTTAAGACAATCATACAGAGGATTTTCAAGGACTTCTATCTATGTGATATCTGTCTCGTAGTCAGGTCATTTGACTGCCAAAATGAAAAATAACATTTTAACAATCCCAAGAAGGCGAATTTCACAGGAACTGATATTTACAAATGAGGGTAGCACTAAACAGCAAGTTTGTGCTGTTCTGGATGCTCCTTACCCCGCCCCCTCCATCTTTTTCTGCTTACATCAAGACGTCTAACAAATAAAATAGCCCTCTACAAATACTTTCAAACTTATGAAGTAGGCAGTTGCCACATTAGGTGATGTATGTACATACTCTGGCAAGAAACATAGATTGAGCAGGGCAAACGTCAACTTTTGAAATCAACATTTTTAAGTGCACCCAGCAGCTCCATATCTTGCTTTGAATTCTGTAACATCAAGACACCAGTCATGAGTAACCAGCCAGGCTAGTGACAGAGATACACATATATAAAATCTCAGGTACCCCCCAGGGTCAGCCATGACAATAACAGTGCAATCAGTCCACAGAGCATTTCAGATGTCATCGAACAACTCTTGTGTGAAGGGAGAGAGGTTGCTAAGACTTCACATCCAATCAAATTAACATGCTCAAAATTGTTCCACAAAATGCATCAATAGACACCAAATATGTTTTATTAAAAAAAGGTTTTATTACAACAGTATTGAATATAGTACAATAACCCCCAAAGGCTTTCGGCAGGTTTCATAGAACATGTACAACCATTATCTACTTTTTTTTTTATCTTGACACAGTACTCTTCTTCATCACACGCATCAGCACCAGACAATTACTTGTCATCTGAAGATATCAAAGAATTGGAAAGTTATGGCTTCTGGAAGATATGATGGTAAGTCCTAACAGCCTAAAGAACTAGAGGAACCATGTCTGGAAGTATGACAAGTGTCAATTATGAAAGTTAAGTCCACAGCCCACTAGTGTGAGACCAAAAGATTTAAATGATGCCAACTTAAGAGAAGAAGATGCTCATTTAGGTTTACTAAAACTGCATTTTACTTTAAAGAGGCACATTGAGTTGTTTGGTGAAGTTCACTTTTTTCCTAAAACCCGTCAAGTTTCCTTCACATACTAACAACAAATGGCCAAAGGGAGGATCCCCACGTGATAAATACAAAAGGACATTAATGAGTGATTAACAATTAGGTTTGGTTTTGAAAATTTGTGACAGGACACTTTTCACAGTAGTACTAATTCATATGTATACAACTGGTGCAAGTCAGGGTAAAAAATACAAACATTTTGGCAGTTTTCATAACTTTTGGATGTGAAACTTGAATAATAATGGTACTTATATAAGAACTGTCTTGTGTTTGTAAACATCACACTTATCAATATCAATTCAGTGAGCTCCTCTATTAAAGCAAACAGTCTTCATCCTGGTGTGATACTGGAGCTGAAAAATTATTATTGAATAAAAGGAATGCTTCTGTAGGACATCTCATGTTTGAACTTTTCAGCAGGGATCCATTTCTTCATATACTCTGCTTCTATTATCATATTGCAAACTTTGTCATGAACGTTTTCCATTAAGTTGACCGGTGGCAAAAAACTGCTCAAATTGTATCACATCTTTGTCTTGTTTGCAGCCCACTTGCGAATAAGGAAGAGCTGGTCACAAGAATGGATTGCTGTGGAGCACTGCCTCTGTTGTGACACAGAATGCTTATAATCCAGGCATGATGTAAGCGATGTTTTCCAAAAGAGAGGACTGAAAAAGGAAAGAAAGATTTAACACTTTATGACAATGGTGTGTGAATGGTCAATAAAGAAGTTCCACTGTACTGATGGATACTGCTGCATAGTCAGGGCTGAGTGAAAGTTGCAAATGGATTTTAAATTTTCTGACACCCAAAATTGATTAAAGTGCTTACATTGCAAGGAGTGCTGCGTCGTCTTGTTACTGAGAACCAGAATGCAAAAATGAATTGTGGTTTTGATGATCTGATTACAGGCATATCGAATGTGAGATCTATACAAGCTTCCTTTCTTGAGCTCATGTCCACAATGTTTTCATGATTTTTTTACCCTTGCTGACATCGAATGACTTTTGACCGCCATTACAGATGAAACGGTTCTTGTACTCAATGAGGTACGACTACATATTGAATATGACATCTGTCAAAGGTTCCCTCCGTGAGATATGACGTTTGCAAGAATTTTATAGTAAGACCCTATTGACCTCACATGACCTGTGACCTTCACCAAAGACAATGGAGTTCTTACACACTCAATGCGATACAACTACATTCTAAATGGAAGATTTGCCCAAGTTTTCCAGCTTAAGATATCACGTTTACAGTATTTTCACAATCTGACCCCTGTTGACCACAAATGACCTTTGACCTCCACCAAAGTCAAAAGTGAGCCTGTAATCAATGTGGTACATTTACTTACCACATATGACATTTGTCCAAGCTTCCCTTCTTGAGATATAGTATTAAATATATTTTCAAAATTTGACCCCTGTTGACCTTAAAGGACTTCTGACCTCCACCAAAGTCAATAGGGATCTTGTACTAAATTGGTGCACCTTCATTCCTAATATGGTACTTTTCCAAGCTCTCCTTCTTGAGATATTGTGTTTACAGGCTTTCACAACATGACTCCTGTTGACCTCAAATGACCTTTGCCTCCACCAAAATCAACAGGGATCTTCTGCTTGACACAGTATTCCTACATGTAAAATATGAAATTTGTCCAAGTTTCCCTTCTTGAGATATTGTGTTTACAATGTTTTCACAATTTGACCCATGTTGACCTCAAATGACCTTTGCCTCCACCAAAATCAACAGGGATATTGTACTAAATGTAGTACACCTACATACTACATATGAAATTTGTCCAAACTTTGCATCTTGAGACATTGTGTTCACAAGGTTTTCACAATTTCACCCCTGTTGACCCCAAATGACCTTGACCTCCACCAAAAACAATAGAGTTCTTGTACTGAATGTGGTACACCTATGTATCAAGTATGAGATCTGTCCAAGCTTCCCTTCTTGAGATATCATGTTTGCAAAGCAAGTGTCACATACACACTTACACCGCTGGGCGATTACAAAGATTACTATTTCATCAAAACCAAAAATGCCTCAATATTTCTCAAAGTAAAAACACAGAACAGTGGATCCACATGTCCATACTTAAAAGGAATATCACTGTCATGGAGAAATGCTCAACATCCATGACCAGAACATGTGGATCAACCGTGCGCTGTGAGGTATAATTAAGTGTTAACTTGAACTGAGACTCGATGAAACGGGACTCCAAGCTGAAACGAAAATCAAAATCACAATAAACAGCAGCAAACAGATTTTGCAAGAAGCAAGTCTGAGCAGACCAAGGTTCATGACACTCCATGCTTGAGTACTTTTAGAATTTCTCATATGAATGTAATTAGCAACTCAAAATGATGAAAGCATACTGAGAAACCACATCATGGCTAACAAATGCCGATACGATACATGGCTTCACATATAGTCTCATTCCCCCCCCCCCCTCCCATTTCCATGAATATATCTGTATTGAACACAAGCACTATTTCTGCACAAAAAAAAAAAAAAACAACAACAGCAATTTGTAGATTACTTGACTACAAAGTACAAACAAAATCCTACTTGTCTTTGGACACTACTCTTCAAAATTGCAATCTACAGCTGAAAGGCATCATGACATGTAGTGGGATAAAACGCAGCCATGATTGTTTTCTCTGAATATTCATTTTCTCTAAAAATTCACATCCAAAAACTGTCTTCTGTTTTGAAATACCTTTGACGATATGTGTTTGTTTCAGGCCATTATGTCTTGTCCCATTATGATGCTCAACTACAAAAGAATGAACAAGCTGTAAACAACAGACGCTTCTAAATTACGACAATACCGTATTACGAGTCACGAAGGCAATCATCTCACCTGTGTTTTCCTTGGTATGGTGTTCAGTTCATCTACTTGAGAGGTCAAACATATCAAGGGGGCAATGGCACTAAGCATCGAGTCCATTAGCACAGACACACTACCATGAACCTCAGTCTCCCCCTGTGAACAAAAACGCAGTGTGATCCTGATCAACTGGATATTCGATACATTTAGATTCTGTATGTGATGATTGACGTTGTTGCAATGTGACATTTTCCAAACGACATCAGGGGCACTTTTCCTTCAATTGCCAAATGACATCACATGGGTAAGTTGGAACCACAGTACACCTGAACAAATATGTATAAAGCTAAGAATTGTGTACAGAAGTCACATTGTACAGCCTAAGTCTACAGTGACCTTAAGTTTGACATAGCATATATTTTCACACAAATCAAACTACCTGTAGTTCATTCATGTTCAATACAGTTTAAGTTGTGAGTCCATGTTTCCATACACTATTTGGTATGTGATCCAAATCTGCTCTATGAAACATTTTTAATTTTTCTTGAGTGTATAGACGATATTGTTTGGAAAATATTCACAGACCATATCAGGAGCAAAGTCTTTGTGACGATATCGTTTGCCGTGGCAACATCACAACAATGCTAATAACGATGAACATAATATAGTAAAAATGCAAAGTTTTTCTTTCACAATGTATGATGGTTGATCTAACCCAATGGTTCTCAAATGTAAGGGGGGTGAGTAGAATTACCCAGTGGGTAATTTTGGTGGATCATAGGGGTAATTATTTATCTCCCATCCTATACAGTATCTTTATTCAAATGAATTATTGTAGTTCTGTGAGATTTATACTTCGAATTGTGGCACTGTAGTGACTGCACTGAACCATAGTATGATGATGGTACTAGACCCATTCAAGCGTATTCCCATACGAGCACTGTACTGTAGTTGAGACTTTTTAAGTGTGACAGTTTTGATGTATATGTGTTAGGAGGAGGATGCCTAGGTTGGCTGAATAGAAAGGAACAATGGGATGGGAAGGGTTAATGATTCTTACCATGGTTCCTTAAGAATCATTATTACATGGTATTCAACATGGTTAACATGTGCACCTAACCATAATGACTGTCTAAGACTGCCATACATGATTAAACACATTAGTCTTGTGCTGCACATCAAAGTGATACATCAAACACTAATGTGGAATTAAACTGTCCTTTCTTGTTTAAAAGCACAGCTTCACAGCTTCACAGCTGGCACAGCTTCACTTCTGAGAATGAGAAACTTGCACTGCCATGGTTTAAATCCAACCAACCTCACAGACACCTTTAACTCATAAATGCACTTCATTATACTAAATATGAAGTGAGCCCATTGTTCCCTTTCGTAGGATATATAGTGTTCACAAGGTACTTGCAATTTGATATCTGTTCACAATATCAAACATTTACACACATACCAAATATAAGATCAGTCCAAACTTCCACTCTTGCGATATTGCATTAAATACAGGCAAGACGTCACACATGCACTCTCCTCAAGCACCCATACAAACATGCTAAACACAGAGAAATACCATAAATGGCCATGTACAGAAAGGATGTGCTGTATGCTTACTCCAGCTTGGTTGATTAAACTTCTTCCAACATTGCTCAGAGAATCACCCAGCAGTTTTAGATGAGCAGCAATATCAATGGGTTCAGTGTGAGGCGGAGGAGACTTATACTGCTGTGACCTGTTGACACGGTGAACGAAAATACACATTTTTTGTATGATAGCCATTTTGTGGCTATGACAAACACTATGTTGGCATTCCACACACCAAATATGAAGTATGTTCATGAAAGGTAAGATTCCTGTACTGATATATCAACGCCCACATCACTTGACACAGAAGTTCAAGGTTTCCACTCTTAAAATGCACTATTTACAAGATTTTACGTCCTCAACCTCTGCTGACCTAACACCAACTAAATCAAAAGAAGACGGTTCTTGCACGAAAATTGTACATGAGCTCAGTCTACACTTGCATTCTTGAGATTGCGTTTATACTTCACATTTAAGTTCTCTGCTGACCTTTGACCTACGTGATAAAAAGGTTTCTTGTAGACACTTGTGGTACATCAACACAGTGACATGAGATCAGTCTTAACTTGAATTCATGAAATATTGTTTACAATATTTTAAATTTGACCTCTGCTGACCGCAAATGCCCTTTGATCTTCAAAAATAACGATAGGGTTTTTGTTCTCAATGTAGTTCATCAGCATTATGATACACAAGCTTCCATTTTTGAGATAATGCGTTTTCGAGGTTTTCACATTTTGACCCTTGCTAAACTCAAATGATCAGAGACCTAAACCCAGATTGTATGAAATTTTGTCTATATCAACAAATAATCACACATGAAATTATAAAATATTTAAGATCTTGAGATATTGTGCACATTTAATGAATACATATGCTCCTTCAAACAAAGTGGGAAGATGTGAATAATAGGAGGGGACAATAAAAATCCCAATGGAAACAAAAGTAACATTTGTAAAGTTTGCCACTACAGTAAACATATAGAAAACATACCACCAACAAACAAACCAGATATTATTTGATCACACCATGATGTATCACAAGCTAAAACTGAGAGTATCAAACAAAATTACAAAATCGAAGGAAGAAAAACAGAATAAGTACTTTAAAATATTTGTTTACAGAATGGCAACAACTTTCTCTTGGCTTTGCTCCTCACCTAGATTTCGGAACATTGGGTTTCTGGACATGTTTCTTCATTCTTGACAGTGCAGGTACATTCTTGTGTCTCAACAAAAGTGCCCTTTGTTTGTGCTTCCACTTAGATTTTTCTTTCTCTGGAAGAGTGTTCCACAATTCACCCAGCTTTCTGCTCATGCCAGCAAAATCTGGAAGCCAGCAAAATGGAAGGAGAACATGTTGTTGTATGCTTACACATTTATAAATTCAATAGAGTCAACACATCTAGAGCACCAATGGTGCAGAAGCCAATACCCGAACATCCTCAATGTGCCATTAACATATTATCATTATGATAAATAATACAAACCACTAACAGAGTATCACTATAACAAATCATCAACATTTGTATAAGAGAATCTGTAGTTCTTAGCTAAGTTCCAGAGTTTCATAAAAAAGGTCTGAAGGTCCGGTCCACATGTGATCTTGGACCAAAATGTATATGGAACCATAAACAGATAACTTACAAGCATCATTACAACAAGCATTCAACTCTTTTTAAAATCAACTGGAGGAACTGCCATTTTGCATAATTCCACAAAATGGACCCTATGGCACAAGTTTCAGTATGTACCCTCTAGGTACCACTGAACAAGTATCATTATTACAAAGCAACAGTACGACTAATCATCAGCATAGTGCAAGACTAAGGTATTTGTAGGAGGAAAAACACTTTGAACAATGTCACAAAATGGGCCACTGGGCCCACATGGGATCGTGGACTACAAATTCCTGAAAACCCTTGAGGCACCACAGCCAGAGTATCATTATGAAAAACTATGACGATTGTACAAGAGATACTGTAGGAGTAAAAGCATTTTGCAGAATTTCATAAAATGGGTCATATCCATAGGGTCCACATGGGACCTTGGACCGACAATTTTTGAACACCTCAATGGCCCACCATCCGAGAGACATTACGTACAACTTTCATACAAATCCATGAAGCATGTGGGAGGAGAAACACATTGAACAACATACCATATCATTCTGAGAGTAACTTTATCACCATGAAGTGACATCATAATCTAACTCCCAACTCTGATAGTAACTGTGAACTTCATAATCATAAAGTGGCATCATTTACTTGTAATTCGGACAGTAACTTCCTCACACTGAGGTTGCTCTGAATGTTCACTGCTCACAAAAAGTGTAGATATAAGCTCAAAGAATATACCCTTAATGCCACAACTTCATCACCTAGCTTACCGAGGCCAGGGGTTTTTGCTAAAACTGAAGCTCGGTTTGCCTTGCACCACATCTGATAAGCCGATGGAACCCCTTTCTTCTTCTGTAAAAGGACAAAAGTTATTTTAATTTAGGGACGTGAGCCATGCAATTACCAAGCATACACTCACCATGATTTGGATGCTTTAACCTGAGACAAATGCAATCTGACGTAACACCTAGCTAATCAGTTACAAATATTGTCTGTAAAGAAATGCGTATATTTATACCTACCAAATATGAGGACTGTCCATGGTCTCTCCTGGAAATATTGCTTTTCATGCTTTTCAAAATTTACTGCATCTGGGCCCCATGATGCCATTGATCATGCCACTGAAAAACTATAGATTATTTTGAATTACCTTAGTACACCTGCATACTATACCACATATAACTTAGGCATGTTTAACCTCTCTTGAACTGAGATACTGGGATTTCAAGGTTGTCACAATACAAACACACTTATACCATAATTTTTTGTAATTTGACACATGCTCACCCAAAATGACCTTTGACCTCATTTAAAAACAATGGACACATTTAAGTCGATGAAGCACTCCTACAAAGTTCAAAACTTCTTTCTTGAGATATTGCATAATCACTATATACAGAATTTTGTAATCTGACACCACTGACCTCAAATAACCTTTGACCTCCATGAAAAACAATAGGCTTGTTTTTTGTTTTTTTTCAATGAGGTGCAGTTCACCCACATATATTAAAAAGGGGTAAAAAAAAAATCAGGGGGTACTTGGGATAAAAAAGAACCACCCCCTCAAAAGCTAGGTGAAGTTTTGAACAATTTCGGACAGATAGAGATTAGATAGAGATTAAATAGCGATGAGATTGCAATTGGATTGAGATTAGGGAGAGTTTATATTAGATTAGACTAGATGAAATTAGACTAGATTAAACTAGATTAGATCAGATCATACTAGATTAGATTAGAAATAGATTAGAGAGGCAAGATTGGATTAGATAGATGGAGAGACAGATATACTGTACAGATAAAGAACCAGAGAGACAGACAGACAGACTGACAGAGTGGTGAAGCATGATTGCAATAGCTCACACCAGCATGCTGGTATGAGCTAAAAACGACTCAAAAGTGGGTATCTAGCATTAAGACAGCTCTTGAGAGAATTTTACATTATCACTACACTTTAAACATCAAGCAACTAAAAAGAGCTCTAAGAATGGACCACTAACCTTTGGTTTTCCCTTTAATTTGCTTTTATCACTCTTCTTGTCTGCAACTTTAACACTGATGGGCTTCAGAGCCGGTTCACTCACCGGCAGCTCGTCGAGGAGACTACTCGGGTCAAAATGGCCAGAGGAGGCTGTCAGCTGTGAGATCAGGTCCTCCCCGTGGGAGGAGAAGTTCAATTCTCCTATATCATCTCCTCCACTTGAGGGGGACTTTAAACCTTGCACCATCAATCTCTGTTGAATTTTGATGATCTGTTCCTGAGTGTATGATTCTTTGTCTTTCTTCTTTTTCACTGGGTGAGCCAACAGTTTCTTAGACTTCTTACCGCGCTTCTTCTTACTTTTATTTTTGGACTTTTTTTTATCTTTCTTGAGTTTGATTGGCTGCAAAGGTTCTTCGACTATGCTGGCTTCGGGGGGAGATTCGTCGGGTTTCGTCCAAGATGAAATGACTTCGTACTCGCTTTGCGGCTCAGATTTCACCTTCTCCTCGACCCAACCTTCTTCTGCTTCATCCGATGATCTATGCACATTCAGGAACCTGTTCTTGTCACTCTTGTTCTTAAAGAACTTTTTCTTCTTGTCCTTCTCTTTCCTCTTTTTCTTCTTATCTTTCTTCTTATCAATGAAAGCAATCTTTTCGGGTACTGGAGATTCTACTGCTTTGAGTCTGGAGTGCAAGCTGGGTTGAGCATCACTGTAGCCACTGTCAGAGTCCAATTTATTCCACTTACCCTTTTTATTGTTCGATGTTACTTCAGCAGTGGTGGATTCCTCAAAACTTGTTTTAAATCTTTTCTTAGGGTGAACATGTTCTTCGTCAGTTTTCTTAGTAGCCATTTCCTTTGAGCTTTCATCTGGAGAAGATTTAAAGGAAAACTTTAATTTCAAACTGGGATTCTTTTTCTGAGAGCTTTCTCTCTGTGTTTTCTCACTGGCAGGAATTTCATCCCCTGCTTCCTCATCAACATCCTCAGGTTCTTTCTTAGGAGAAAGAATGAACTTCATCTTCAGACTGCCCTCATCAGTTTGTAAACCAGGAGGACTTACTGTTACAGGAGCCACATCTTTCTTTCCTGAGCATTTCTCAGTCTCTCTTTTTACCTTAAAGAAGAGACTGGAGGCTTGACTGCCATGGGCTTTCTGACGTTTGACTGTTGCCTCCTCATACTCTGGAAAGCAACAAAACCAGCGTAAGAATGTACTCCTGCACTCTAATTCCAAAATGAGAGCAACTTCGGGCCTTGAATTTTGAGGCATGCAAGTATGATCCCACACCATCACTAACTTCAAGACACTGTTAGATGATTTTTTTTTTTTTGCCTAATTATGGGAAACTCAGGTAAAACAGCATACCAACAACCCTCAATAATTTCATGAGGATTGTGATTTGTAGCACACCTGGAAAATCTAAAATTCAAGGCCTGAAACTTTCACTGCATAGTTCCTACAAGTATGGTATTGCATTTTTTTCTTTTTGCTGCAGATCTTTGTATGGTTACATTACGTACAAAACTCTCCTCTTTGGTGAACTTACCTGATTATCCAAACTGATTTATATGCAACAATAGTTTGACGACAGACAGCATTTCAGCCTTTGGGTAGCAATCCCACACTGATTGAAGACATGTGACAATGTTGGTATATGTAAAATATCTACTGTAAACTATTTAAAGGGGAAACCATAGTGGATGTTCTAATTTCAACTTTTTACTGCCATGTAAGAAAGTACCACTTAACTCATGCACCTGTGGCATTAAATAACTTTTAGGGGTGCACCCATGATGTCATGATTCAGATGACCTCACAATAACAAGGTAGCTTGTACGTGAGTGAAAAAGCATATTATTAAAAAGTATGTAACTTTGTAAACTTGTAAGACATTCTACTACTGACTGCTGACTTCTTGTTCGACAAAATGTCTTTGAAGTGTCAGGACCATTTGGAAGGCTGTGCAATTTTCCTTTCATTTACCTTTCATAAAATAGGCAGCTCTGCAATACGTATGCAAGAGGAAACTGTCTACTGATAAATATCTATTCTACCCTTTGGTATTACGCTCAAGCCTTTCCCATTCTTGTCGCATCATTCACCACTTTTCCCCATTTTCGTAATTTATGAATTATCCTCAATTCAATGATGAACACAAAAAAAGAAGAGTCCTCATGCTCAAACTGCAAAGGCAGCAGGCCATCATCTGATCAATACCACACAAAACACTTGTATTTTCATTACTTCCTTAAATCAGGGGAGGGTCATTTCTCAACTTGCACCAGTCATGCACCCGGAGATGTGGAACCTGGTGTTTTGACAGCACCTCACCTCATAGTCGGTGTGGAGGGGCCATATTTGTGTAATTACACATGCTTCTCATATCGAGTATGTCATGAAATTTACTTTAATTTCAAATCAAACCTGATACATGTTATTGTATTTTCAGACTTTCAGTTTCACTGAATTAACAAATATGAAATCAGATATTGACCTACTGTAGAAGGGTTATTGTTTACTATACAGTAGGCTATGATGGAACTAGTTAATTGATTTTGGAATGGTGTACAGAAGTACAGTAAGTGTCCAGCAAGTGACCATGAAAGCACTACAAACTGCACTGAGCACCACTGCAACTGAATTTCCTATCCATACCATTGTAAAATCTCGATCTGATTCTGGTACTACTTCAAACTGCCCAAAACTGTGTAGCTACTGTAGAGCAGACATTCATCGACTTCTTTAGGAAAACAAGCATCTGGTCAAAGCAACTGTGTGAGCAAAATTGACCCACTATAACTTCCAGGACCGTACAGTAGCACTGACTGCGCCCTGTCTATGTATAATAGTGTGTCAAATTGCCAGGGTGTTTGTGACAAAATCACATCATAGTGGCTCAGTGGCTACACTGCCACTGGTTGTACTAAAGAGGAATAAAATATGTTCACATCAGTGCAACTCTTCAGCACTGGCTCCCTGTATGTACAACAACATATCAACTTCAAAATTCTTCATGGAAAGCACCTGCATACACTATGTACGTGTGATCTTCAAGTTCCGTGCACCCCTAGTGTACGAATCTCTGATCCCAAAATACCAGTCTCTTGGTTGAGAGGCAACTCAAGTCTAATGGCTTAACGCAGTCGTGAATTTTCGAAATTTGCAGCTATATTATGGAATTCTGTGCCAATGACTTATACTACAGTAATGAAATTTGCTGAGTCTTTTTAAGAAATGTTTGGAGATACATCTCTCTCAGAGTGCTTTAATTTAAGTGTCTACGATACACATATGGGCATTGTGTACGGTGCATACTGATTCACATATGGACTGGTGAGCATACAGTGACTTTTTGTTAGATTTACGGTCCATAAAAGCTACCGTAGTATTCAGTCAGTACAATCTCATGAGCTTTCATGATAATAGCATTAGTTATTCTTTTCAAAAGGACATTTGTACTGTTAACTTCAAGTACTGTAAGCATGACGTGCAAAATTATCCAAAGCTCTCAAACTTGGCGGTCCTCTCACGTTCAGTCCTATACCGTGGGTCTAGTTCACTTATACTCAGTGTGTAAAAGGACAGCACTCCATTCTGGTATCACAAGTATTGCTGGCAGTCATGATTTGTTTGTAGTAAGATATCGTAAGTTCATCATCATGTGAAATTATTACTTGGGAATGGTACTGAAGTTCACAAATTTGCAGGACAAACAAAGTCTGGGAGAACTGGCTAAAGAACCTCACCTTGTGGTTCTTCTTTGGCTGTAACTTGTGGTTGGGATTTCCTCTTTCTTCTCGAGGACATTCTTGTGTGACAGCTGGCTGAGGTGCCTGTCAATCCTGATAGGACTATTGCCAATCTGTAAAGATATGAATCTCAAGTTTATGAGAAAACTGTTCAAAGAACTAAGTGCTGTAACCGAGTACTGTACACAATCAGAAATTTTCAATATCTAGAAAAAGATTCACCTTGTCAGACTAGAAGTTTGCTTACATTTTCTTTATCTCATGACACCTACTCAAAAAAACTCATAGAGCCTTGAGATTAATCTGTCCAAAATAATGCAATGGAGGGAAAAACATCAATGCCAGGAGAACTTTATGTTTCAACAAAAAATATTTCAATCATATGTAAATCTTCAAGAGGGTAATAAGCAATGATTATGTGACTGGCAATGGAAACACATGAAGAGCAAAACCCATACATTGCGTTGCTTATTATGTCGCAGCCTTTAATCTTTACAGGCCTAGCCTTCTAAAACACCATCTTTCTACAACCTCAACATCAAATTCAATTGTACATACCTTTAATTCACTAGGATAAATAAACAAACAATAAAATATCCTTTAAATGTTCCACTAAATAACATGAAGCCAAAAAACTTACAGTTAGTCAACTGTTTACTGTGATAATAAAACACTAACACTGTGTTGGTTAGGCTAATCATCATGTTAGGCTATCAAATATATTTTCAGGACTTTTTGCTTTCTTTTGATGAAGTATCTGTGCTTGTCAACTCCACATACGGAATAATCTAGTTTGTATCAAAATTGCAACGTTAAGTGGGCCTGTAAAGACTTTGAAGATATGCAAAGCAAAATATAATCAAGATGAAGCACTATTAACGTTAATACACCATATGGTGCTTGGCAAAGGCCGGGTTACCGGTTGCTTCGCCCCTTGCAAGTTTGCACCAAAGTTGTGAGTGGTTTCACCCCCAAACATCTAAAAGTGTGACCCATTGAACTAACTGAACTCGAATGGCGTCTTGATGGTTTTCAACTACAGTTTTCAGGATAGCAAGAAAAGCAGACAGTGACTCAAAGGAAATGGCTACCTGTATACTGTACCTACTGTATATGGCTAGCCTAAAGAACACCAAAAGCCAAAACCGTATAAGCCAAAACCGTATGTATAGATCTCTACCGTTAGCCTAGCTATCACCTTCATTCTCCACACAAAGTGGCCTATCGTGTGAAGGTCTAATTGAAGCAAAATAACTTTAATATGATGCTGATATACTGCATGGAATCAATGATTCTGAGAGCTGTTCCCATTCCAGAAAGTAAAACAGGGTTTACAAGTCCAAATAATTCCACTGGTAAACAGTGTCAGGTTTTTGAGTCCATGAGTTTTCCCGACAGACGTTTACATAATAACAGTCACAGTACATATCTAGACTTAACATGCACAGGATATGGTAAAAACGCTCTCCTGCTACTGTAGCTCCTACACTCAGCAGGTACACATGCTGATCTATGACTCACTGACGTAACAGAGGTGTCAATTAGGAAATTAACTAGAGCATTTCGCTGCAGCAGAGTGTTAGTGAGTATGTGACAATACTTTGAATGCGAATAAATTACTGCTTTTGTAAATAAGTAGCTGCATTTTTTTTTTTAGCTGCAATATTTTTCAAGTTATGTAGAAAAGAAAACATTGTCAGCAAATTGTTTTCATAAGATTCTACGTATAAGAAGATTACTGCACACAATGTCAATTAAAAAACATAAGCTTACAGAAGGCCTGTCTACACGCCCCATCTGTTAAGCGAAAGCGAGCATACCACAACCCATAGAACAAATATGACCATTTCTGTGATCAAAACCCTTCACGATGCCAACATTCTGCTACCTCAAACGTTTAATCTGAACATTTTTAAGTGACTGGGATCAATGAACAAAACAAAAAAGTAACATTATTTAAATGTTTCTTGAAAAAATCTGAATGTGCAACTTACAAAAAGTTGTTTGTTCCCTGTAATATGGAAATATGAGTCCCTAAAGAGGTTAGGCTATTTGCTGTACGCCCACTAGGTAGGAACTTTTTGGAAGGCTGGCCACGATCTTACCCGTTTCTTTTCATGAAAATTTTTGGGACGTTTCAACTTCAAAAGTGAACACTGTTTGCTTTACATGACATGTGCAATATTTCATGGAACGTTTTAGTCTTGAAGCAATGTTGATGATTTTGGTCTGACTGAATTTTAATGTTTTCACCTGATACACTACACTGTTCTACTGTGAGACTGACTGTCAAAGAGACTTGGCAAAACCCCCATTGATAGACTTCGTTATTTCAAACATGCTACCCCATTTTATGCAAGCCGGTATCTTTGAAAACGGAAAAGAATTAGCTGGATTGGGGAATCAAAGAGTTGCAAACAGAATTTGTCTCTGTGGAAAATTTACGACCCCAGCATCGATTAAAAAAGTTATGGTGTTTTCTGTTACTTAAATGGATTATGTTCAAGAATCAAGACAGTAATTAGGGGATTAGCTACATCCTTTTGCTACAGGAATGAACTTACAGCTCACCCCAACGCATTTTGTATAGAAGATTACTATGGGTGACACGGTGATTACATGTATGCAGTAAAAATCACAGTTTATTCCCCGGTTTTATGCAGATAAAAGATGGCAGATTACACTGGTTGAATGGCTAATGTTGAAATCAAACTTGAAAGCTTTTGAGTAAGTTTATGCAGAAAATCCATACAAACATTTAGCAAAATTCAGCTCCGTTTAAGCGACCGTTCCTTTAAACATTTAATCATGACAGCACCACTATGATCCTGGCTAATTTTTGCACGGGTTACTAAAAGCTGCATTCAGTACTTACAAAATAAGGATACCTACAGTAATAGCCTAAAGTACTGTTTGCCTATGTAAAGACACAGGCACAAGTACTGTACACATCATAACTACATAAGGAAAACATAATTCAACCAATGCCATAAATTAAGAGTCATACTGTAGCAAGGTCACTGTCTGTCAACTCAACAAATTTTGGTACAACTGCAGAATACCCTGCACCAAAATCCTTTACCACCACCAAGACTCTGGAGGCGCGGTCGCCTGGATAAACCACTATTGAGGACTAAGACAGCGACTCCACTCTACATTGGAGTCCCAGTGAGATGTATTACGTCATTCACTATGACATCACACACCAGGACCGCGACCATGACTCCACTTCAGATTGGAGTCCCAGTGAGCCCAAACTGTCACCAGGACCACGACTCTCCTTCAGATCGGAGTCCCAGTGAGCACAAACTGTCACCAGGACCGTGACCGCGACTCCACTTCAGATAGGAGTCCTAGTGAGATGTACAAAGTGATGGAGGTGGGTAAACGACCACTGGGGACTGTGACCGCGACTCCACTCCAGATTGGAGTCTCAGTAGGCTTCCAAGACTTTCCTAAAACTATGTACAAGAAAGATGAATTTTTAACAAACTGTCACCAGGACCGCGACTCCACTTCAGATCGGAGTCCCAGTGAGCCCAAACTGTCACCAGGACCGCGACTCCACTTCAGACCGGAGTCCTAGTGAGATGTACAAAATGATGGAGCTGGATAAATGACCACCCCCGACTATGACCAAGACTCCACTCCAGATTGGAGTCTCAGTAGGCCACCAAGACATTACATGTGTACGTAGAGTTGTTCTCAAGATAACCCTTCCTTGGAACACGACGTGACATGACGTCATAGTCAAAATCCTTTCAAGCACATCACGAATCTAACCCGGTCTACAGTGTCAGTGGACTTTGAAGATATTCTCAAAGGCGCCCTCCGATGTATGTTGAATCGTTCTCAAAATGGTTTAAACTGAAAAGTTTATATTTCGTAATAAACCGTTGGGACCATGACCGCGACTAAGGCTGTTCGGAAAACAGTTTTGATTTGAAAACCGGTTTTGCTTGATTCGGTTTTTGAAATTTTTGAGAAACCGAAAAACCGGTTACTAGGAAAAAACCGGTTCATAACCGATCGTGATTTTTGTTCCATTTCAAATTTTACTTCGATAAGGCATTCCACACTTTTTTTTAATGGAAAGTTTCTACTTATTACTGGTGTGTTGAAGGATGTGTCGAAAAACTTGAGTTTCTGTTTAACTTTTGACCAACAGTTGTGCGAATTCTTATTCAAAATAATTTGCAGTCGCCGCCACGGCACAGTGGCGGTTCCCCTAGCCCTATGGTCTATGGCATTAGCCTTGTAATCATTACGATCATTATCTCGATGTGAGGAAAATAAAATCTAGCAACGTAACAATGCTTCTTATCAATTTGTTATTCTCCCTTGTACCAACCTCATTTTATTTTAGCCTAGTATTCTCTGATCCCATATGGACTGGTTTTTGGGCACGATTGCAGAAGTGTTTATGAACATGAAGGATTTATCGTAAGTCATGTTAGCTCCATAGGCTTGGCTGTATGTGAAAAGATGTGCGACAACAGTATGCAGTCTTTGGCAGTACATGTACAACGCACTGGCATTCACACAAAATAGGAAAAAAATTTAAAAGAGTCTACGAGTTATAAAGGCTCAATGAAAATTGGTGCGATGACCAAATGCGCATTCGCAATACACTAGCGGCCTATAAGTATAACTTAGCGGTGTCATACGCGTTGGAACTTGGAGATGAATTTCAGCAAAATCTGAGATGGTGCCTAGCAAACCATATTGTCATTTGTTGAGTTGACAGGGAATGACCCAGCCTATTGTTCAACTCCACCACTATCATGCCCTGAAAAATGCCATCCATAAAACAAATGCAAAACAATTTATCAAAATTATGGCTTCAAACGGCTGGGCTACGCTAACTTACAGTTCGAGTAGACTAAAGTAATTGGCCTTAAAGAGGCTCATTGAGTTGGTTTGTGAAATTCACTCAATTTTTCTAAACCGGTCAAGTTTCCTTCCCATACTAATAACAAACAGTCAAACTAAAAGGATCCTAAAGTTTTACATACCTTGGAACATTAATGAGTGAGTAACCAACGATTAAATTTGGTTTTTGAAACTTTGTGACCGGACATTTTCACATTAGTACATTCACATGCACACAATCAGAGCAAGTAATGGTCAAAAATTCGTAACAATTGACAGTTTTCGTATAACTATTGGATGTGAAACTTGATTAATTATGCTAATTGTGAGTATTGTCGTGTGTTTGTATACTTCAAAATCACCGCAATCTTTACTGATATCAACTCAATGAGCCCCTTTAAGGCTTAACTGCACAAGTGTAACTACACTTAGGCTAGGCCTACAGTATACTAATTACTATAGGTAGGATAGACTTAGTCCGATAACAGCGGATCCTAGGCAGTAAAATAACAATCTTGCTTTTCTGGGGCAAAGGGTAATTTGTCAAACTAGAAGCATATCTCTTGTTGTGCTCCTCTTCCTATGGTAATACCTTTCCTAAGTCAGCTCTTCTGCAAAGCTCGCTCTCGAAACCAAAATTCTCACCAGTATTCTTCTTGTGTCAGACCCCTAACAGATAAGCTAACGTACGTTAGATCTTTTATTAGACACAATCTTATGCCATAACTACCGCAGCGTTACGCGTTACACAGTCACAGTTCACGTACCGCACTAATTGCACTGTGCATATACTGTACAGTGTACTAAATGTATACAATTCGATATTCGCGGACGAAGATTTATTGGGTAGAGATGTGATAAATGAAGTGATGCATACTGCCGCCGAAGATATATGAAGAATGGTCCTGTACCCCCAGTCGTTCCATTTAGCGACTGAATATTAAGGGCCGGTCAAGTCGTCGAGGCGTTCCCAACTGGAGTCAAAAAGCCACAAGCGTCGAGGACGAGGAGGAGAGCGGGAGGGAACTTATTTATGGAGAACTTAAGATTCGGACTGTATTTGCTGCAAAATTCGGTCAGCCTCTTTGAAAAGTCGGGGGGGGGGGTGGGGGATTAACGTTTTGGTGTTGCCAGAAGTGAAGACTAATGAAGACTTCCGGCATTCCTCGGATGAAAACTCCTTCTCTTTAACATAACTGGACGTTTTCCGCTATAAAATAGTCAACAACACAAGTTCAAATGAAATGATGGAGTTGAAGTAAGAATTTCATTGGTTCATATTTCGTCTTATGTACCTTCTCTTCACTAGCAAAATCCGATAAACTCGTTTTTATTATTTTTTTTTGGTAGTTCCCGGCTTGATCGTTCACCCCGATTACCCAAATTTCCCCGACTGGCCATTTTCCCCCGCCTAGATGCGAAGGGCACACCAAAAGGTATGTTGATGGGCCTATAGGCGGTTTCACACTTGACGCCATACGTGATATGACGCAAAAAAGTTGGAATGATATTGTTACTAAAGATTTTTTACTAAAGGGCGATACCATACAACGCGACACGAAAAAGTGGAGTTCCATGAAATGAGAGTTCTATCGTTTATCGTGGCGACATTTTTTCTTGTGACCATCCAGTCATTGCCCTTCGAAAAAAATGTCACATGATAAACACGAAAAACGACAAGTTAGTTGCAATAACAATGAATACTTACATCGCCTGGTAACATGAAAGAAAACGCGACATTTTAATTTTAGTCGGTGTAGCGCATAGCGCCACGACAAAGTTAGGCCCTGTTGGGTCCGTGGATCACCGATGGAGTACAGAACACCAGGTTTATTTTATTTCTATTCTCTTCCATCTATCACGATTTTTTCGTGATAACCCCCCCCCCCCCCCCGACCACATGGTAGCTCCGCCACTGAGGATGGATGGATTTTCAGACTAGCATGTGTTTTTCATTCAAACCACTTGAAATTAATGTTACATTAATTTTGGGATTGAAAAAAAAAAAATCCTGTGTAATGGAGATGTCGAAAAGCGAAAAGAACACACTAAAAATGACTTACATTTTTCCTTATGTATTCCAACTTCATGCATGCATTGTGCACTATAACTGTACAAAATCTTGGTATTTGTGAAATTATGTCTTAAGATTTTATCTTACTTGTAGGATTGTCAAATGTGGTATCCTGATGCTGTAAAAATTTTCATACGTATATAATTTCGAAAGCAACATAGTTCTTGGGTCATTGTACCACAGTGCCATTTCTCTTTGTAATAATAATAAAATAAGAAAAAAGAAAAAAAATACAAATCACTTTTAAAGTTATCATTGTCACCTAAGGACTTGGTACTAATTTTCCAATACTTTCCCAAGAGGCTTATCTCCCTAAAGCAGCAAATTTCCATTCACTGCAGTTATGCAAACTGTAGTGACTGTAAACTGCAAACACCTATAGACACTACGTGCTAAATTATCTAGCTAATTTATAATAGAAAATGTGAAATAAAAAGTCATGGAATTATGACTTTCTGTTCTGCATTCTACTATCTGTCACAAAGTTGTGATAAACTCCACTTATGAAGTTGTTTCATTTGTATACAAACCAGGGTCACTGTTTACAACCAATGCAACAAGCAGGGAAATCACATGAGCACGAATCAAGTTTTAGCATTGCTCGAAAATAAAAAACTTTAAATCAATGATAGATTGAATTTGAGACAGTGGTTGCATGTGATTAATATCGACATCTCTCAGGAGGATATTTTCTTGAGAATCAAGCGTATCAACGCACCCTAATTACTCACATTTTCTTTGGAATCAAGTGTAAACTGGTAGCCTAATTACTTGCGATTTAGCATTCAATGGTGGTAAAAAGTTAGTAGGTACCTTAGTTTGATAGTTCTTGTCAGGATTGTATTGCTAACTTCATAGTCATGACAAAATTACTAGAAATATATATTTGTTCATACACAAATGTAAGGATTTTCTGGCTATTTGTGCACTGAACTTATAGCATTTTTGCCTCAAGTACTCAAGTGCAAATATCTTTCTCACATACAGTAGGTTACTTTCTGCAGCTATGAACCCTTCAAGGCATGGACAATGAATCTCGTCCTGCTGTTGGTGTTTTGTAGATTTCCTATTTATATTAAGGATAAGTCTGACAAGCTACTTTACAGAAAGAAAAAAGAAATTTTACTAATAAACAGTATACACAATGACATAAGTTGTAGCCATTTGTATTTGCATCCACCATCCATGATGTAAATTGCACTAGAACCTAGTATCGTGTCATGTAAATTACACACAGAGTTATTAAAAAAAAAAGCACCACTTTTGAAGTAATGGCTGTTATATGACAAACTGTGAGATGGAAGAAACAGGATATATTCAACTACACATAGGCTGTTCCAACAGAGAAGTGACGCCATGCATGTATTGCTTATTATAAATGAATGCTTAATTTAGGATACAGTTTGACTTTTACAAAGGCATCGTTGAACTTCTTACGTGGTTCAAGGCTGTACACATATATGAGGCATCAATATTACACAAACATTCTCCAACTGTTGTGCAAGTAGTTCATACATTTAGTTTTAATAAATACATCTTACATACAGATCTGTTGATACTACAGGTGAAATATGTCAACACAACTAACCAAAGTGTTCTCCAAATGACCTCTTTTTCTTTTTTGAATAAAAAGTGTTGGAACTTAAGTGCTGTGACACACTGATGAGATACAATAAAATCCAAAGGCCCATTCCTTGAGTCAGTTATTACTTATGTATAGCTGGCATTGCATACCAAGATACAAATCACAACAGATGTTAATGTCAAATGCAAACATAGCTGTAAAAAAGAATTAACACATTTTGAAACAGTTGTCATCCTTCAACCGACAAAATAAACTGTTCCTTGATAAACATATGTCTGATCCCCACATGTGTATGTATATAGAGAGGGGACATTTCCCCAGGACGGAGAACTGAAATTCTTTTTATCATCCTAGAAGTAATTATTGTGACTATTGGGGGTACCAAACGGTGGGCGAAGCAATGTGATGAGATGGGTGTGGTAATGGCATGGCAGGGACAAAGTCAGAATGCAACAATGGATTTTGATTTCCATGCTGTTACACAGACAGTCTGTTCATACTTCTTAGTACATACTGTACATTTGCAATAAGAATTAAGGAGGCCAAGCTCAGACAGATATCCCTGGGAAATATCCCCTATGTTGGTACTATTTCACCTAGTGGCAAAAAAAGACAACATGCATATTTATGGCGGCAGAGGTTACTGTCAAGCAACCAGGCATTATAAACGGCACATTTATGTGACACATACATTATGATGACTGTTCATACTACCTTCATAAAGTACTGCTTAATTACTAAAACAATGGGTCCACTGTATGAGATTCAAGATTTTCAACATCAGTTTCTGGTAATCTAGCAGATGAACAATGATTACATAGGTTATCATTACCGCAGAAACCAAAAACTCTCAGATGTGCATGTGTCGTGCATGTTTCACCAGACAAAGTCACACCAATAGCAGTACCCCTGACATTGCATAATCATAAGCAAGAGCCAGCATTCAGTTTTTTTTTTCTCAGCAGAACACATTATCATGTATAAAATAATGAGCCAGTGTGTAACAGATTCATGATTTTCATCAAAAGTTTCTCTAGAAAATGTCAAACCTCTAGCAGGACTTTTGTGCATTCTGCCTTGGCATGTGAACTCATGATCACTGAAAGTCACCAAAAAGAAAACATACTGGTTAAGTATTGTTTGATCAACCAGTGATCTGAAGACAAGTCATATGTTCACAAGCTTCTCTCCAAAGGTGTGGATTTGGGACAGGCGGACATGAAGTCCCAACTTCTTTGAAATGGAAGATGAAACATTTGTCCCCCACCATTTTGTGACTTGAAACTGAAAATTATGGTGACCAAAAAACAACACGGAAGATGTATACCATTACAGTTGTCAACAGGATGAAGGAACAGCACTCCAAAGGAATGAAATTCTCCTAGTTCCACTATGACTGCTGAAACATTTGGCACCATTTGCATCTGGGGCCAGTAATCTGAGACTCCTCAACAGGACAGAGGTTTCAAGCCAGATGTCCACCCCCTCCCAATTTTCAAAATAAAATTGACCTCCAAATTGACCTGAATGCTTCTTGAAAGCGAATGTGTCTCTGTGACCTACAATAAGATGGATCGAACTTGAAGGGATCACAGGTGACAAAGCTGCAAACATTAACAGTTACTTAAATCTACCTACATGGTACATGTACAGGAGACTGGCAGAGTAGGACTGGTGGGTTGGAGTGAAACCATTGTCATTGCTTGAACATGAGTGAAATTAAGCAAATTCATGACAATCAGAACATACTGACACTATTGGAGATAAAATCTGCTACATATAGAGTTGTCTACTTGCTCTTCTCTGTAGGTATGGTAAATTTACAGTCTGCTAAAAACTACAATACAGAAAAAACAATATTACAAAGAGGTCTATGTATTCAAGCAAAATGCTCCTTCCCTTCACAACTTCTTGCAAAAATGTCCTTGACAATTATTTTGGTTTCCTACTGAGGTTCTCTTTCATCAGAGGTACATCATGTCATACTGACAGTTGATAGTTGGGAAAATTGTAAGAGAGAACAAGTGAGCAAGATTGGGTTTGTAGATAACAAGACATCACTCTTACGTGATCAGATACATTCATAAATTAAAGCAAGCATAAAATGCCAGATCCTTAAGAACATGGTATCAGGATGACAAAATTAATTTGCTGATGCTACCTAGATATATGTTGTAAAAAAAAACCCAAAAAATTTCCTTTCACACAAAACTAGTACAAATTAAATAATGAAAAAGGAGAAGCAATGAAATTTAAGCGTATTATTACGACTCAGAGAAGCTTTACCATTCAATATCACGATTCTCCTGTTTAGAAGGAAAGTTACCATCAAACTGTTCAGAAATATAAAACATACACACACAAACACATAGCAAATAACCTCATATTATGAAATATGATACATATATTTACGTTAAAAACATAAATGAAACCACTACCTTGCACTACTCTCTTCTTCTCTGACTCCAATTTTCAACTCAACATCAAAACATTGCCAGTTTGTTTCAAGGCAGAAAGTGTAAATAAGATGTGCTGTGGGAGGAGTCAACTTTCTGCAATATGTACCTGCTGCTTGTCACTACTGTTTTTGTCAAATAAAGTATAGAAAACTTGTAACAAGTGTATTTTGTTTTTTCTTCATTTTTTTTTTCTGTAGTTTGTTGATCACTTTAAATGCAACTAATAACGACAAGACTACGGAAGGGACTTAGCCAAGAGAGGGGCCTAAATTTAGAGTCAGGAGACATCATCTCTCACAGAGCTAAGTGCTTCATTCATCAAATCATCGTCCAAAGTACAAGGGCTTCCTGCATCCCCACTTCCAACACTGATTCCAGCTGGAGATTTTACAGGAATTGATGGTGATTTGACAAGTGGCAACTGAGGTAAAGGAGATTTTACCTGAATGAGTCCCTTATTGGATGCTTCACAAATGTCTTTGCCCCTTGCAGATGATACTTTCTGTTTCCTTTGACTTGGAGATATTGGAACATCAATCACTAGACCATCATCACTTTCAGCTGGGCTAACTGGGGAACAGGATTCCAGCAGAAGACTACGCTTTGAGGGTAAAGCAGATTCTTCTGGGGTAGCAGCCCTTTTAACACCATGTGGAGTTGGCTCTCCTCCCACGGCTGGTTCTCCAGAGGAAGGGCTAGGCAATCCTGGTGAGACAGGACTGGTAGCCTTTGTAGGGCTGGAGGGCTTGAAGGAAGGACCAGGACTCCTCACACCATGAATGACATTCCTGGGGCTGCTTGGAGGTAACATAGCAGGACTAGGAACTTTAAATTCGCTCTCCCTTGGTACAGATGAAAAAGAGGACTTGGCAACCATACCACTGGCTTTGGAAACCGAGGAACTTGACTTTTGCACAGGGATCTTGTTCATAGTGGTTAATGACTTTGGTGAAAGTGGAATTGTTGTCTGCGAAATTTCTTCAGTTTCTGACAAGTTTACTCCTGGACTGGGAGAAACTTTCAGTACCTTCTTGGGGATGTCATTGCTCCCATCCTTAGATGCTGATCGTTTTAGGGCAGATTTTGCTGATGCAGTGACAGAGTCTGATGAATTTTTTTGCACACCATTGGCTTCAGCATCATTTGCAGATGATGTCGGTTTTGAGCCAGAATCCTGAGATTCAACGTGAGTGTCAGACCTAGGTGGTGTCTGTTTTTCAGCATCTTGCAGCAGGTCTCTGCTCACAGAATTGTCGTCCTTGTCTTTCAGTGTATCCCCAGTTTCACCTATTTCAGTCTCCTTCGACTTTTCTTGCTCCTTCATTTTATCGGGTTCATGTTCTTCTTTATCACCGCTTGTTTTTCCTTTATCAGAAGCACTCTTACGATCATTTCCGCTCGTTTCTTTGAAGCTCCCTTGCTGAAGATTCGTCTTTTGATCCTGTTCTTTCTTCTCTGGTTTTGGTCTTGATGTAAGGGATGGACTCTGTGCTTTAGTCGTCACTTTAGAAACGACTGGAGTAGTAGGAGAAGGTACTGCAGATGTAGATACTGGCACAATCTGAACCCTGGTCATTTTGGTGGCTCCTTTATCTGGTGAGGTTACTGTCGTAGAGGACTTACTTATGATTACAGGACGCTGAGATGACGGTGAATGAATTGTCTTTGCAGGATTCTTTGCAGGGCTTTGGAGTGTTTGATTGGTCTTACCTGGGAAAGGGGTAATGACCTTTGGTTTTGCTGATCCAACTGTTGCTGCTTTGGAAGATGTTACCACTGAAGACTTTGAAACCGTCGAACTGATCTTGACTTGTGGTGTTGACTTGGGAACTGACGTCACTGTTGTAGTCTTGGTCGTCTGAGAACTAATGATACTTCCTGTAGTCTTGGCAGGTGTTGACTTACCAGATGCAGAGGATGGTTTACCAGTTTTAATTGGCAAGCTTGGGCTTGCTTTATTCACAGTTGGTACTGGACTTTGTTTAGGAGTAGGAGCCACATCAGGTTTAGATGGTTGTGATATATTTTTCAATGCCTGAGCCACAGCAGACTTTGTTTGAGATGTGGTGGACTTATTGGCAAGGGGAAGACCACCCTGCTTGGCTGCATTTGACACCTTTCCTGCCTCTTCTTTTGGTGTCTGTTTACTTGATGTTTGCGCCTTCTGGGGTGGAACCTTTGCTTGGGTAAGAGGTGCTTTCTCAACCAGTCCAGAGTTCAAAAGAGCCCTTACAACTTGTTCCTTATCACCTTGAACAATTTCAAATTTCTTGTGATCATCGTCTTTCTCAGAATTGCCAGCACCATCACCCGTGGTTTTCTCCTGAACCCTTTCAGTCAGTTTGCTCACAATAGCATTCAAAGAATGGATTTTGCGGGGTTTAGATGTTGGTGACTTCATCCTCGGTCCTGCTGATAATGGAGTCTGTGGAGTTGAAGGTGTTGAGGTGACAAATTTTACATCTGATAGAGGTGGTCTAACATTTGGGGAAATTACAAGAGGCGCTGGCTTGGTTGTTTGTTTTACTTGCTGTGTTGTTCCTATTGGAGAAGATTTTGGTGACTGAGATATTTTTACTTGTGCCACGGTAGATCCAGTTTTTAAAGAACTTGGAGATGAAGGGATGGATGGAGATTTAATTGATGTTGATGGTGCAGTCTTTGCTTGCTGGACACAAGATGATCCCGTTTTTGAAACTGTACTTGAAGCTGATCTTACTTTTGAGCTTGCAGTAGCAGTACTACCTGAAGTTGTTTTTGTTGGGTGACTCAATGCAGAAGTGTTTGGAAAGTTAGAAGTGTGCATTGAGTTAGTGTTGTCTGGATTTGATTTGTTCATGGTTTGAATGGGTGCAGATATTCCAGATTTAGTGTGATTGGGTGACAAGCCAGATGAAACAGGAACTCTCAGTTGTGGTGATGGAGACATTCTGTTACTGGAGGGTGAAATGGCATCTAATGGAGGTACAGCGTCACCTCGTCTGTCTGATTTTTCTCCGGAGGTTCGCAGCTTAGTAATGGAGGTACTTTGCGGACTTACAGAACCTCTAGAGCTAACTGTTCCGCCTTTTTCACCAGGTATGGGCTTAGTAAATGGTGAGCCCTTGCCATTTTCAAACCTCTTATTTGGATCCTGCCTAATGGAAGGAGATGCACTTCTAGGTCTCTGCATGGTGGCAGTTGGGTTCCGTTTTGGGGACGAAAGCCTACTCTGTTCATTGAACTTGCTTTGGGATGTAGACTGGTTCACTTTCTTCATTACATCTTGTTGTTGTATGTTTCCACTGTCTCCTTCAGGTTTAGGTGAGGTTTCTTGAGATAGAGTTTTCTTTAATTTTGGAATTTTGTACGATGAAACTGATCCTCTTGGCAGGACGGAGCTTAAAATGTCTTCTGGACTGGGTTTCTGTACATCACCCTTGGTAATGTAAGTTGGTCGCTTTACTACATCTGTCCTGGCTTTGGTAATCTTAGGGGCACTTCCAGCTCTTACAAGCTGCTTGCTGATTGAACTTTGCACTTTGGAGGATGGACGTTCCTCAAATCGTACTTTCTGTGGGTCAGAAGGCTTCTTGACTGTTTTTTCTGGTGGTTCTGTTCCAATATTTTCACTTACTTCCTTCTTTGACTGTTTTTCCACTGGCTTCAGTTCAACTTTATCTCGTTTAATGTCATCGGAGTCTTTCCTAGGCTGAGTTGGTTGAATCTGTGCTGTGTTCTGTGCTGTATTAGCTGTCTCATGTGCTTCCTCTTTCTCAGCACCGTGCCCTGCTGTTGGGCTGAGAGCAGGGAGAGTCTTCACTCTTATTCTTGCCAAGGGTGGTGTGACCTTTTTTGGCTTAGCTTCCACAGGTTTTAACTTGATTGTCATTTTCAAAGGTTGTCCATATGGAACAGTTGTTTCATAGTCTTCTCCAGTTGCACATTCTGGGGATGAGTCTGAATACTTTTTTCTTCTCCCCCTTTTGCGAACTTTCTTGGGCTCAGCTGGTCCAGCAGGCTCTTTTAAGTTTTTCTTGGGCCTTTTTGTTTTTGGCTTGGGAATATCAGTCTGGAATGACTTTGAAAAATCTTTCGGCTTTCCTTTTGAAGTATGAGCTTTTGATATAGTCTTCTTGGACTGAGGGGGTGACGGCAAGGGACTTTGAACAGGAAGAGTTGGGGATGATGACACTGATGATCTCAGCTCTTTACCAGCTGGGCTGCTGGTGCTCATTTTTGGTAATTCCGCTTTACTCAAATCTAGGGCGACATCTCCAGGAAGTCTATTAGACGCGATGCCTGGTAAATGAGAATCTAGCGACTGACTCTTAGGTTCAGTCTGTGGAGGTTTAGGGGTCACAGTTGTTCTTTGAAGTAAAGGGTTTAAATCAACTGTACCTTTCTTCTCTTCTTCGTTGTCCAGTACAGACACAGATTCAAGTTTGGCAATAGCTGAATTGACACTGCTAAGACCAAACTCATCAGAGTCTGTTTTTGGATTTAAAAACATATCATCAAAATTTGGAACATTGATCTCAATTATGTCCTTAATATCTTCAGTAAAATCAAAAGGATCACTAGGAACTTGATGTGAGGGTGTGGACAGAACTTTTGGTGGGACACCAAAGTCAGGAGAGAGCACATGACTTTGAGTGATTCCTGGAAGAGGGTCTGATCTTGGGAGCATTTCAGTGATCATTCCTGGCAGTACATTTGATGGACTTGGTGCTGGTAATTCTGGGGTACTGCTGATGCTGCGAGATGGACGAGGTATTGTCCCAGCGGGAGACAATGGAGTCTTGGGTGACTGTTTGGGGGATGGTGGCACTGTGCCGATGCTCAATACAGAGGTAATGCTATCTGACCTGCTTGGTCGTTTCTTCACAATCTTACTCTGATCTGCAGTTTTATTCATAAGAGGAGAGAATTCTGTTAATGTCTGATTCTGTTTACTCATATCAAACTGAGATTTTGCAAATTCTGAAGATACAGAAGACTGCCGTGGCAGCTGTTTGGTTGACTCCTTTAAAAGAGGCATTGATGACAGTTTTGGTGTAACAGTAAACATAAACACATCTTGATTTGCAGGTCTGTCATGTCCAGCACTACCAGGTTCATCATCAGAAAACAGCTGTGGAGACTTATCTGATGTTTTTTTCCTAATTCGCTTTCTTGCCTTGTTGGCCTGCAAAGACGAAGCAAATGAAGCATCAATGTTTGGCTCCTGAAGCAGATTTCGTAACATAGGATTCTTATTATGTTTAGGTGGTGGCACCGTTGTAGTAGGAACAGGAGGTGACTGGTGCAGACGAGGTGGGTCCATTGGTTGCTGTTGGGATTGAGGCTGGTTGAAAGGAATACGATTAGCAGGTGGCCCCCCTCCTGTCATATTACTCTGCAAAAGACTTGCTAACATAGGATTCTGTGTTTGTTTGGGTGGAGAAAGCAAAGTTTCTCCTGGACTGGCCTGAGGCACAGGTGCTGTACTACTTGAATATGTTGGTTGTGGATGAGGGAAAAATGTAGCCATTGAGCTTGTTAGATCACTTAGAATGCTACCTTGGTAATTCTGAGTGCCTGATGAACTACGTTCCTTGGTTTTAGCAGAACTGTGGGATGATCCAGGAGTGCCACTGAATGATTTGTTCAACTTCTGATGCGTGCTGAAAGGTCCAGATGATGGCAGATTTTGAGTTGGAAAGGAACGAGATCCCATGGCAGGTGTAGCAGCTGCTGGTACCTAAAAGTAAAACAAGAAATTTGAATATGAGGAAATGAGAGTAGAAAAACATAACTGATACAAATTTCAATGGCCTTCACAAGTGACAGACTTACAAACTTTGATCATACAAAACATCAATGGAGAGTAAAACAGCTGTTCTCCACTTAATGCCTGTAGTCAGGGGAAGGTTACCATAAGGGAGTTCCCCATGAAATAATTTCTTCCCCTCTTGAATTTTTTCGGTGAAAACATTGCTAACATTATGTCACATTTGGAAGGGGGACCTGCCTTTATTTCTATTTTGGTACCCTCCAAATCTGAATATTACCATTTTTGAAAAAAAAAAAATCATATCTGACTTTAAGTGTTACCATAATACCATGTATATTAAGCTTGGATAACTTCCAGTTCCTTAGATATCCATACATCTGCCAGACTACCCAACATGACTGGTTGTCACATGTCTTTCATGTAAGTAAGGTGCTCACTGTAAGTTCATTACATATACGAAGTTCATTTAATGTCAGTCAAATGACAGTCATCAAATGTAACTTGTCTAGACATAATCTCTACCAGAGCTTGCAAGTATCGTTGTAAAAACAGATACCCTGATAGAAGCAATAGCTAATGCTATAAAAAAAAAAAAATACAAAAATACAAAAAGCGCACGAGCGGTTAGGCCCTGGATACATCAATGTGACTACTGAAGAACTAAAAGCTAATGGAGAGGCAGGAGTGGATATACTGCAAAAACTGCAACAGGATATGGGAAAGTGAAGTATTTCTCCTGATGAGTGGGGCAAATCCATCATTACCCCTATACTCAAGATGAAGGAAAATGCACTGTCTGCATCAATTGCAACAAAAGCAGACTGAGCTTGCTAAACTATGCAGGTACAATCACCATTATTTCCTGAAAAAATCACCAAAAGAGCTGAAGAAATTATGTCTGAATCTGAAGCTGGATTCACAAAGGCCAATCAAATGTGAATCATACTGTAATAAAACTATTCACACTATAATAACTAAAAATAACCATGAACAGCGTAAGGATTTACTCTGTTGCTGTACACACTTTGAGAAAGCAATGGTGGGGGGGAGGAGGGAGTGGTGGGGAGCATTAATCTGTTTCGCACAAAGGTATATGGAAAGCCTTCAGCACCTCTGGATTATGCACTAATGTTATAAACATGTTGAAGGCCCTCTACAGAAAGTCCAGCAGAGCAGTGTAGTCCAGCAGAGTCAGTGGGAGAACTGCCTGATTGGTTCCACACTCACATCTGTAGTAGATGTGTCACATTTGCTCAATTTTTTCAACAACCTTGTTGGCAAATTAATGAATAGCATTAACAGACCTGCATGGCATAACATCATGGAACAGATGGAAAGGCAGAGCAACCGACCCATACTGACAGCTTAGACATATAGATTGCTGTTCAATTCAAGCTATCTTTCACCTCATTAAAATACAAGAAAAGTATCTCATAACTGTGTACTACCTAGTAGTACATACATACCTATGTCAAAATTGATTGAAGACACTGATGCTGCCTGTGACTGTCACTCAATATTGACCTTCACCTTTAGAGAAACAAAGTGGAATCATGCAACCACTACAGTGTGAGTACACAATAAATTTGATGATCTTTTCTGACAACATTCCTACAATGCTAACTAGCCCAAGTCTTGTTTCTAATTGGGGTGTACCCAACACATGCATTTGTAGAAAGGCCAAACTTAATTACAGGTAATTTGATTCCTACACTTCCTCTTGGAACTTGTAAACGATACCACCTCAGAGCTGTCATTCATGATATATGAGGGCATGGTCTGAGGGCATGGCATTGTGTGACCAGGCAAACATGAAATCTCAACCAAGTGGAGGATATCTTCCGCTTAGATCGACAGAAATATTGCAGTACACATTCTGCACAGTATTTGAGAACAAAAAGATTTATTCTTAATTGTAATAATGGTGACTCACATAAATAATCAGTCCATCCAAAAATGCCAAAATATTACTGGATTTGCTCTCATATGTGCTTAGATGCCTACTTTTTTTCTTCTTGTTTATTTTCCATTTTTTGTATCATGGGTGGGAATCAGTAAATTTTACAGTGAGATGTAGGTGGTGGCATTTGTTGATATAGGTGTAGATTTGCTGCTGGTGACTGGCTACTATTAACTACCCTAAAGAGTAAAATGTTAAAACTCCTGAAACAGCAAGGGTCATGCATTCTTGACTGTCTTTCCCCTCTCAAGATATGGGCAACTAGTACAGAACTACTGAAGGGGCCAGCCTGTAGCAATAAACAGAGAAATTCCCAAGAGAAGGGAGAACCGACAGGCAATTATTCCAAAATCAGATCCAGTATAGGCCAGGGAGGGAGGTCTTAAGAATGAAAGGGGCATCTAAAGGAGAGTAGATCCATGTAACACCATGATGCAACCACAACCCTTGGGAGTAGGGATGCCCCTGGAGGAGAATCATCCCAGCTCCCAAGTTTGCACAAACTTGAGAAGGAACTCCACACATACACTGCGCTGTGGGGCAAAGCATGAACATCCTCTGTAAGAGCAACCAAAGAAGTCCTGAAATGGTCCTGAGAGAGCAAAAGGCCCACAACTGTGTCAGGGAATGAGGTAAAGGGGCCTCAGGGTACAATAAAAAGAAGAAACTCAACCAATAGGGTTCAGCATCTTGTGTAAGGCGGTTGGAAGAATCTCTACTGTAGGTATGATTTAAAACCTATTAAGTGGAAGTCAGAGGAAAAGAGTGGCCAGTGCACCAGCTCTGCCAAAGGTAAGCTTGACCAGGTCTAGGAGGCAGGACTGACCTACTCCCATAGGTTGTGTGAGTTGAGCACCACTGACATGGTCAAAATGCATATGTGACTCATCCAGAAGGTAGGGAGGAAGATAACATCAGATAATCTCTGACCTATATTTCCATTTGTATTCAGATGTAGCACTAGGTCTATTCCAATAAAGGATAATAACTTGTCACAACAACAGGCCAGGCCAAATGCAAACAGACAATTCAGGTCTTGAAAAAGGAGTGTGTTCATGAAAATAGAGGAACAAAGTACCATGTCATCACTTTATAGCTTACATAAAATTTTCTTTTGTCTACACAGTACTCAGATCTCAGACATAATTTCTTTTGCTACACTGACTTACATTAGCTCAAATATGGAATTTTTAAAGTACTGCTTTTTGTGTAAAGAACAAACCTCCTTTTGTTTTCTCGTTTCCAACCAATCAGCTGTTTTCTTCAGTATTGCTCTCATGGTGATGGGTATAGACAAGCACTTCTGAAGAACTTTTGTCGCATACTCTTCACTGCAAAATGGCTCTTCCCCTTCCCTCGGGTACAGTTTACATTTAGGGTTGGATCCATCTGATGTGTCAAACTCGACTGAAATAAGAAATTTTGAAAAGATAAATATAATATCTGACACTGGAGAGAGAAATACTGCACACAGTGATCACATTTTTAGAAAAAAAAACATATCTGACAAGTTTCCACAAACTAGACAAATGCTTAGTTACATGAAATGAAACAAGTAGTGAAAAAAGACTTGACAATTTTACATACCACAAGCCATCCCATCTTTGGCTGGGTGTTCAAAGAGAACAGTCATTCTGTGAAGGTTGTATGCTGTAACCTCAAACACCTCTTCACTCTCATCATCTGCAAGTTACAAGAGACAGTTGACCTTTAACTAACTTACCAGAACTAACAAGGCAGTAGTCAGTCCAAACATCTGACCGCTTTTTTTTTCTTTCATGAATAGGAAAGATTTCAAGCACATGCCCATGAAAAACTTTTATGGCATAACTTACTTTAACACCAGTCTAAACTTAGACTTTTTGTTTTTGGTAAACATTCCATTAAAGAATCAAGCTAGATGGAAGCATTTACAAAATTCCTATGAGACAATAGTGTAACAAAATGTATCAAAAGTCAAAACAGCCAAGCTTTCCCAATAATTTCTGCACTAGCTGTACACGATGAGACTGCAGGTAATGCAGTAATGCAGCACCAAATCAGAATGCAGGAATGCATTGTGGTTTCTACAACATAACCCGAGTTTTAATTAAACGACATGTTACAGCAGCTACTTAATTACAGTAATCAATATGTAAAGCAAAAACGTTGACTTATGACAAACATTAAAACAATTATGAGATCGATGGATACTTTTGTCTTAATATATATCTCATGGATTTGATGTTCCACAGTTACTGCAAGTTTTCCCCATAACGATGTTTGACTTCTACACGAAACTATAGGCATATTTTACTCAATGTGGTGTACCTACCTACTGATATAAAGTCAGTTCAAGATCCTCTACTAGAGTTGTAATGTTCACAAGGTTTTTGTAATTTGACCTCTGTTAACCTCAAATGACCTATTACTGCTACCAAAATCAATAAATTTCTTGTATTTAATGCAATGCAACTATGAATTATGCACATGCTAAGTCCAAATTCCCTTTGTCAGATATTGTTCTTACAAGTTTTAAATTAGCATGAACATTGACGAAACCATCTCTCATCAAACTCAAAAGCTTCAAACACCCTGTGTCATTCAGCCTCTAGCATCTAGACTACGGAACCATAGTGCAGTACACCTACTGAAGTATCACTATAATAAACATCAGACTTGTGCCTTTTCATAGGCTTTTAGGTGACATTATTTAATTAGGTACCTAATTACTTATTTCATTATTACCACTTACTAATTAGTAATTGTTTTCATAGTAAGACACAATCAAGATGACATTCTCGCTGCGCTCTATAGGAAATGGAGAGCTATGAAAAGGCACAGAAAAAGTAATTCACTGATTTTAACTTGAAACTGGATTACTTACTTTCTTTGTCAGTCTTTCGAACACAACTGGCAACAAGAGCATTGTAGATGGCTTGTTGGCGCAAGTTCCGTATGGTCTGTAGAGCTTGAGAGTGTTGGAAAAACAAAACTTTTGTGATGAGCAGCCCTCTTATTTCCCCTACCATTGGAGAATCAGTCACGTAGTAACGCTGTTTCTGGTCAGGGAGGTTCTGAAAAGTATGACAAACAATAGCTGTCACCAAAAGAGTGTTAGGCAACTTAAGCAGTGATGATACTATGGGATGGAGGGGGGATAGAAGGGGGGTATGTAAGACAAAGTGCCCAAATCTCCAACATCCAAACACATCAGAACAAGAAAGGCATAGCAACCTCATCAACTGTAAGAGGAAACTACTGAGATGTACCTTTAGTAGTTCCCTAAAAGACTTGTTCTGGAGCACTAATTGTTGTTTCTTCAACATGCTCTTCACTGTCAGAGGTTAAATTTAAGGAATAATTTAACTTACCACATGGAAGGTATAACCCCTCGGATGTGGCATACTCCTCGTCTGTTGATTGGTGATGAAATCTGGATCCAAAGTGTGACGACAGATCAGAGTGTTGATTGGCAATGCTGTCTGGTGTTCACTGTATAGCACTGTAACACCTTAGAAAGGTCAAAAGAGAAAAAAAGACATAACTATAAAAACACATGTGGGACCACTGCATTCAGTAACTAAACCATTCACAGTAAGACACTGACCAGTGTTACCCAGGGGAGTTCAACCAGGTAGTGAATCCAGTTTTGCAGTCAATTTGCCTTCTCTGAACCTGCTTTGAAGATCAAGTACTTGTTCGCTCAATCTTCAGAATGTGTGATCGAAACAGGACGTCTGGTTGGAAACAGAACGCCGTTCTGAAAAGGAATGGCCTAGGTTCAATCCGCGATGCGTAATCCACACGACTGTACATGAATGGAAGTCGGTCTCAGTGGTGCATGTAGGCCTGCACATAGACTTCAGACTACCTCACTGTATTCCCAGTTTGTATTGCTTGATGATAAAAATGATGCCTTTGGTGACAATAAATTTGATCTGTCCAGTTTGGGTGGAAGACCTGGCTTAGGACCCTCCTGCTTATAAATCTTACACACAAATAGCCTTATATCTTAAGATTTCTGTTTTCTTTCAGTATTTAATGAACTTCTTGGAGAAATGCATGTTGATATTTAAAATGAATTAAAAGGGAACACAGATGCAAAGGAGCACTATACTTCAGCTCACATCAGCTTGCATTATACAGCGAATGGATTCATTCCATGCCAAATTCTGCGGGTTTAACACCTGAATGGTTTCTTAAGAAATATCCAAATTGAGGAGGATTCTGCCGATACAAACGACACACCAACGTTTGCTGAGGTTCCGTGGCAAATGAGTTCCATCACTCCTTTGCATCATCACTTTCTGGTGCAAAGAGCACCAGCTCAATCTGGTGCTGTTCACATCGAGCCCTTGTCTACAGTGGACGCTATTTCTGCAGGATTATTTGCGGCAAATTTTCAGGTAAAGTATTGCAATGTGACATCTCTACCAACTAAGAAACAATTGCGGGGAGGAGTCATTCACATTTGACTAGTCGACAGTTGCGAAGTTTAACCTGAAGACGTTCACTACGGTTGATGTGACAAACTGAGTGCAACAACTGTCACAATCGTGAAAGTTCAACATTTTTATCCTCCTTCAGTTATCATCCTTACAAACTAGGAGCCAGGGAACTTCTATAGGCTAAGGTCTAATAAATAAGAACACAACGAAACTTACCACTACATCCTTATGATCAACCAAGATGAGGTTTAACTCATCACAGGTTTAACCCTTAATGATCAGCAACATCTCTGACAAAAAAAAAACTCAACGTTAGCATCTTCTTTCAGTTATCATCAGTCCGAACTAAGAGCCAGGGAATTTCTAATAGCCTGAGTCTAATAACAAGAACACAATCAAACTTACCACTACATACTTATAATCATGTTATGTTTAAACCCTCACGGATAAGCAGCAAATCACCAGCATTTAGTAAATGTATGATTTGGGATGGAAATTTGTTCCCAGGATTATAAACTCATCCAAATGCTCATATCAAGGGATGCAAATTTTTGCAAGTTAGCAGGAATAAATTGTTTACAAACTTATCATTGTGTTGTTTACACTTGCCCCCCCCCCCCCCCCCCCACAAAAAAAGACCAGACATGCCCTCAATACAGTGCAGACAAAAGTAGGTGTTAGGATCAAACTTTTCATGAGGTCACATCTTACCTGCATTCTGAAGTTGTTTCAAAAGCAAGACAGACACAGGCATTGGCTGACTTAGAGTCAAGGTGAATACAGCTGGCAAGGCAATGCTATTTGTCGGTCCCAGTTGAGAACTGATGTGAGTACTGGAGAGGAATCATTACAATAGTCACTCCTATATGAGTCTCATTAAACGACAGTCTAAAGAAAATGGCACAACAACACAGAAAATTGCTTACAGATGTATCAGAGGATAAAAGTGCGAAAAGAAATCTGTTGTTTAGGCTTAAGAATGTGTCCAAATGAGTTCATTTCAGATCAGTTTGTTTCTTTAGCGGCCTTAAAGCAATAAAGAGGACAATTACTACATTTATGATTCATAAAACCTTTCTGAAGACAACAGAAATATTTTAAAAGGAATTCAGTTTGTATCAATACATCATCAAAAATGTTATAGCTAAAATAAAACTGATTCAAGAGGACAAGAAATGCTATTGCAGACCTAGACACAAATATGTGACATTGTAATCTAGCGGACAATGTGTGATATGTGATATGGTCATCCACCTTTTCTTTTGTGCTTTATGTCACACATATGTGAAATTGTACTTCTACACCTTTTACTCTAAAGACATCATATTATCATTGTTTTGGCATGAATTTGTTCGACTAGCACACTATGTATTCAACACGTCTCTCCTTGAGTCTACTTATCTCTCTTGTTGCTAAACCCTACCTTAAGCTGCCTCATTGACTTGTCTGATAACCTTATGTGATCACAAGGTTGTAAAGAATATTTAGTAACAGGCTCAGCATTTGCCTGATAGTACCTCCTTTTTGATACAACTATGTTCCCTGAACTGCACGTTTTCTGCTGCATGATCTGGGACGTTGCTTGGTAACAGTACAGAATACACAAAAACTACAACATCACAATGCTATGAGCTGCTAAATTCTTCTCAGAGTCACAACATTGTGGAATTAAGCTGTAACTGATATTGAGAAGGCAAAGAAGACTTACACCTTCCCCTCATTTGTGCTTGGAACGATAAGTGGTGTCGTCTGCAGTTTCCGTGGTGACGAATTCTCCAGGCCTACGGAAACCCACAGACCGATATCTTTGGGCAATGGATCTGCAAAAAAAAATAGAAAGTTCCTCATAAATCAGGCGTGAAAGACCAGAGAATGCCAAGAGATAAATGCTACACAAAATTAAATGTTCAAGAAAGAATATACTTGTTTCAAGTCTACAACACAATTTTGTACCTAAACAATTATCAGGTACTGGATTCAATGTTTTGAACACTATGACCAATGAAAGGGAAAACAGAAGGTCACATGACTTTGTAAATCACATGACTTTGGAATTCTGTGCCACTATTCTTGAGGAGTTTGCACACGAAATTCTCAGGATGCTGCATTGCTGAGCTGAAAGCATTGCAAGGACCTGAACAAATTTCTTGCTGATAAGATGTATTTGAACTGTAGTCTGCAACTGACCTCAAAGAAATGGACAGATATTCTGCTTATTTAGGGTTACCTAACTACATTCAAGAGTAAACTGCAGAGCAATTTAAAGTTACAGATGTTATGCTTGCTTTATTGAGATTGTGTCCACTGTTGACCTAAAATGTCCTCTATCTCCCCTAAAATATAACAGAGATGACATTCATGTGACAATCACTTTTTGAGACATCTAGTTTGAAAGGGTTTTAGAGATCAACCTCTGGTGACATCAAATCTCCTTTGACCTCACCTGAAAACGATAAGGATAATTAACTCACAGGGGACATTTCCATTTACACCAAGTTTGAGACAGTTTGAGACCTTCCCGTCCTTGAAATATCATGTTTTCAAGGTTTTCAAAGTATTACCTCTGTTGAACTTGAGTGACATTTGATCTCCATAACAACAGCAGGAATGAGCTACTCATGAAGAGCTACCAATGTTCTTAGTTTGGACAACAGTCACTTCATGAGATGTTTTGCTAGGAAAGTTGTCAGATTTTAACCTCCGGTGACCTCAAATGACCTTTGACGGTTATGACACATAATTGGGATCATTTAAACACAACAGACAACCTGCACCCCAAGACTAAAGTTCCAGCAACTCTCCCTCATTGAGATACGATGTTAACAAGGTTTTCAAGCTATGACATCTACTGACCTCAAGGGACTTTTAAGATGCATTGAAACATTAGTGATTATCTACAGATATAGACTTATCAGTGTTTACAGTTTCAAGTTCCAACAACATTCACTTCTTGAGGTATCTTGTTTGAAATGTTTCCAGACTTCAATCTCTGGTGAAGTTAAATGACCTTTGAAACACCCTGAGAAACAACTGGGGTCATTTACTCTCAACAGACTAAACACCCATCACCATGGCTTAGAGTAAATTGCCTTTTGGCAAAAGATCAAAAAGTTAGTCATTACCATCAGGGCCCAATTCTTTTGGTTGTTGCTGCTTGACATCGAGGAGGTCGTACGGTGAGATGAAGTAAGTCAGTCTCATGTGGCGACCTGGAAGACGGCATCAACAGAAGGATCTTTGCAATGGATGACTCGTTCGAATACTTGAATATTAACAGAATTTTCAGGTGCATACGTACCGAAAACAATCTCGATCTCTGATTGACTGGTAAATGCAACGGGTAATTGGGACAGAATCAAATCAAATACATATCTGAGGAAAATATAAACTAAGAAAGTAATGGGATACAAGTGGTCTCGAGATCTCACACACTTACATCGATGAACTGAAAACAAGAAGATTTTCACCGCCATTTACTGTAAAATACTAAGAACGTTGATATTATGAAAACTACCCACAACACTTCCTGACGATACTGACGACATAACGGTCCAAATTTTGCCTTGCAAAAATCTTTTAATGAAGGTTTATCAATCTATCAGGCTGAACTTACAAGTATGGTTTTCTTCCTTTGATTTGATTCAACACAAAAATGCAGTCAAAAGTAAAATTTTCTAATTATTTCCAATACAAAGAGCGATGTCCAACACAGAATCATCCCTGACAGAATCATCCCAACAGTTTGCATAATCCTTGCAGATTAGTTTAACCTACTTCAGTAAACACCTAGTCAACTATTTGGTAAGGTTTCCGATGGTCTAGTGATACTCACCACCAGTTCTCGGTGAGCAATACCCGAGGTTATTCTTGACCACGGCCAGGGCTGTATATCCAGGTCTGAAGTTCAAACATGAAGAACAATAACATATTGTTTCTATTATGTCCACAGTCTTGATGAACTGTTTATGAACTAATACTTAGAGATGACAACAAACAGGGTTTCCGCTGATTCTAGGAAATTACTGCCAAGACTTATCCATGACTTTCCTGGGACCAAATGAAGAATTTGCATGACTTTCCTCCTCACATCTTACATAAAGTTTTTCAACTATAACAGCAAAAGCCAAAGCAATATGAGGTGACAAGAATAATGTTTGATGTTATGAGTGAGAATACATTTCAATATTAAAGGGAAATAAGGCCACAGAAGGCCATAAAAGACAATATTTTTAAAACATTTCTTTGTCCACAAATATTTGTGGACACAGAACGACAGACTAATCACAGTGAGGAAGGACGGTGGTCTTCTTCACAATAAAACGGTTTCTCACAGATAGAAACCAGTTATTTGTTGCCCAGAAATAATTTGTTCAACCAAACTTTCCAAAATTCAAGTGATGCAGCATCATCCGTTACTCATCACATGTACGGTGTTTTGAGGAGATGGAGCTTTTGATGTTTATTGATGAGACTGAATGCTTTGACGATGTTTACAGCTGCTTTCTTTGACTGCCATACTGATGTATTCTATATGCCCTATTTCCCTCTAAGAAAGAGAAACAATGTCAAGTTTCCATGACTTTCCCAGGACTTCACACACTTTCTCTAAATTTTGAAACTTCTCCAGGCCTTGAAATAATTTTCCAAATTTTCATGGCTGTTCCAGGTGTTCTTTGACCATGGGAACTCTGAACAAAGCAGTTTGTTTGCATAGGATAGCAATTTCATACCAAGGTACCAAACTAGGCTGATCCATCAGGTACCTGACTTCTGGACAACACACGACTAGGTTAAGTATGCATTCAAGACAGATCTGCATTGCCACATACAATTTACGGTTTGCCACAGGATTGCTTCCATGCTGTTCTAAAAAGACTTCAACAACATTATTCACTGATTTGCTTTAATTAAAAGAAACAACCATAAAATTCAGCATTATAAAGGAAGCTAATGACAAAATTTCTGTGACAATTCATTGTATTTCATGATCCCCTGCAAACTCTGTTTTCATGTTATGTACATTAATTATGGGAAACAATCCCAACAAATCTCACTTTTATGCATGGGATACCATCTTGTACAGAAACTATCAGTAGGACCACACACACACTGATCTCCATCTTGCAGTAAAAAAAAGGGCACACTTAGTGCACTCTCTGCTCAGTTACATTCTGGGAATGTCTTTCCTTCACAGTGACTAGAGAGTTCGTGTAAAGCCTAAGCAACAGTTTGCCAAAATAACTTGTAAACGACATTAACCACAGACTCATTCAGGATTCCTTGAGCACGTGCATTTGAAAAATGCCACGTAAAGTATGGCAATAAAAAGTTGGATTTTAAAATTTTCACGAATTTTGTAAAATTTGAATGAATTTGGAAGAAATTCATTTACAATCTTGCAATTTCGTTCCATGAACTTAACGAAGGGTTTAAGCTGAACCACTGTTCAATGGACAGTTTAACTGTATTACATAGTGCCAGAGGGAATACTTCAAAAGAAGTATGTTTGCTCTCTCAAAGACATGGATACATTCTTTGATACATAAATTCATACTAACTCTCAGATTCACCATGTCTTACGAGTACAGATAATACTTTCTTCATCCTACAGGTGAACTTACTTTTTAGTGATGGTAAAAATAGTCAGCAAATCTTTCTCCAGGCACTGCAAACTGCTGAATGCTTTTGCCTTCTGATTACTAAGAGAAATGATAACAGAGGGGGAGAGAACGACTGTGAAAACTGAAATAGAACTACAGCATCCCTTGAAGTGTTTAAACCATAGAGATAGATAAATCAGAAGAACGTCAGGCTAATTTCTAACACACTGAACAAATGCAGGCTAATATAATACTTGCTCTCTGTGGCAAAACAACTCTGAATAAAACATTTGCCACATACAATGCCTGTATGGCCAAAGAATTTGATCATTGGATACCTAACTATATCTTCTTGGAAAACAGATGTAAATACACCCATCTGACCCTTTGATGTAAACTGATGCTATGTATGTATAATGAAAATTTCAATTTAACTGCTTGCCAGTTATAGTATCCTAAACTCTATGCCACTGTTGCTCCAAGGTGACAGCATATGTAGATGATAGTGTAATGTTTCTGCTAGTTAAATCAGAGAACTTTTTACCTAACAGAGTTAGGATGCCCCCTATGTATATTTCTTGGCTTCGTTTACTGTTCTCTGATGTCATTCTGGTGGAACCTCAGGTGTGTCTAATATTAAGATAATCTGTCCTTTGAATTCTTCACATCAAACAACACAATATAAGTTTCTGGCAACATTACATTGTTCAAAGCCTATCAAGAAATTGATGAGATATTCCTTGTTTCATGGTGAAGTTCATAAAATGCCAGGTGTAAGGACCAAAGAAAGCTTTACTTTATTTTTCATCACACATGGATGTTAAGTTTAAGTAAGGAAATTCAACCTGAGAAAACTGCAATGACTGAGTCCTTTAAGAGTTGGTATTTACCACTAGCTGGGTTAAACTACGTGGACAGTAAGACAAGGCTACACTCTTACCGGTCTGACTGACAAAACTGTCTAAAGTGAATGAAATGATGAGCATATCTATAAGTAACTTTTACATAGCTTCACAGTTTCAGATATTTGCAGCAAATAAAAAAAATATGTAGATTTTAAAAAAGGTAAATGTACTTACACGTCTCCTCCTGTTTGGTAGAACTCTGACAGGCCACTGAGATGATCCCCGAATTCTTTGAAATTATTTTGCTTCAAAGATTCTGACATCTCTGGACAGCTCTAAGAGGAAAAATAGTAAACCCAGTCAGTAATCTATAACCTACAAACAAAACTATATTGCCGGTAGTGGTGGGTGGCATGCATCATTTGGCACAATACTGAAAACTACTCCTGGCTGCTTCAGACTGCAAATAATGAGTTTGTGGCCAGAAATCACAAGATTTTAGAAGAGTTTGGACTGGATGAAAGACCAAACAAAAAAATGTAATAATAATGTATTCATAGACAACTTGCAAAACAAATCATTCATGGGTGGCAAAATTCTTTGCATGACCATTAGCGTAAAGAGTAATAGCCTACAGAGTTAAGGCACTAGTCTAGTGTTGAAGACATTAGACAATAGAAGGGGCTTTCAAATGAAAGAGAATAATTTTCCACAACCCATGTTAATATCTTGCTCCTAATTCCTGTTCACTAGTCACGAATATATTTCCAGCTACCTTGAGGATACCAAAATGCTACGTAACAGAGGAAAACTATTGCACGAAATCTTTGTTTTTCTATGAAATTGAAACTCCCACTTGTCCTTGGAATTTGACACTATTGAATATGTAAATTGGGTGTATTGTAGATTTACCCTAAAGTATTGTGGAAAGGTACTTTAAGGTCACATATAAACTATTGTAATGTTTCTTTTACAAGAGTCAAGATTATAAAGGAATACAAAGGACATTCAAGTAGTTGTGCCTGGGTGACATCACAAGTTGCCAATTATTATGCAATGTACCATGTTGCAATATTTTTGTAAAAATTAATTATTTCTGGACTGAACACCCTATTGAGATATGGTTTTTACCATTCAAGAGAGAGAAAAAATATTTCTGTTTTATATGAAATATGAATTTCTTTCAGTGTTCAAACAGTTTAACTGAGGAATTCAAAGATTGTTGTCGCAGCCTCAGTGAACAGTACCTTTTAATCAACTTTTAACCACACTACTTTTGTGAAAAGGATTAATTAACAAATGATGAAACGTCTATACATTATTTGAAGCAGTGCTGGAAAACCTCCACCGATGCCTTGATGACATGATTGCAATTTTGCAGTAACAATTGCAACCTGAGGATTTTGATGTTTGACCCCCATGACCACAGGAGATTTACATCAATTTCAGTTAGGGTCTACCTATACCATATGGTAAACCTAGACACCAGGCATGGTCAGAACCAGTCTCTCCCGTGTCACGCAAACGTGCATGAACAAACAATATGTATTCTCTCGAAGAATTCATTGAAGGGAATTTATAAGATGGTTTTGTTTTTAAGTGCAATTGGATTGTTGTTCTTTATCGTTTCTACCTGTTTATGTTTGTGCAATTTTTTTATGTTTTAGCAGTCCTGTTTTTTATTATTGTATTTCCTCTGGACATTTCTATGTCTTCTTTAACTTTATTATTTAATTAAGTCACATTTGTTTGTCTCTTTCTTTCTACCACTTTTATTATTGTAGGCTTTTCTCCTACTCTGTTTCTGTACTTTGTAACTACACTCTTTTACTGCAGATATGTGACTTCCTTTAAGGACACAATAAAGTTCAATTTTACTTAACTTTACATACACACACACATACTACACCATGGCTTGCAAAGGTTACAAGTTTTACTTGGAACAAAAACTGATAACCAAAGAAAAATCAAAGAGAGAACCTTTTGACACCTAGCATTAAGAATGGCAGAATGAGAGTATGGGCACTTTAGTCCCGAGAGCATTGGATGGTAATCTGAGCTGTGCACAAAGTGTACTGGTAAAACCTGAAATTGTTCTAGTTCTAATAAAGCAACTTGGTCTGAACTTACCACTGGATCTTTGCAGTGCGCCACCATGACATCTTCAACATTTCCATTATGACCCATTCGAACTTCAATGTAGAAAGTGTCTGAACTGATGAAGATGTTACCCTCTGGGGTAGACATGACCTTCAGACTGTCAAAATAAATACAACAAGAATGAGGAATGTCAAGGCTGGAACCAGACTTTCAGTCAAACATACTGTACAGCACAGACTATCTAATGATAATAAACTACAAAGAAACACTCTAAAACTGACAATGACAATGCATGTACAGACTATGAAGTCGGATCATGATCAATTATTCGAGTATTGCTTGTAACTCTTTCTAGATTTGCTCCATATTGCTTCCCTTTGACGACTATTTAGGCTCCACTGAAAAAAAAAAAAAAAAACATGTACTATAGAACTTTTCACTTGATGCAATGCACATATAGAGGCTTAGCAGATACACTCACCACTTAAATGGCAACAGTTGACCCCTAAATAAAATATAACCTTCAGTTCTTGCATTCCACGCTCCCTCAAGGATATATTGCATTTGCAATGATATCAGACCTTGAACTACATTGAAATTAAGAGACCTCGACTTCCACCAAAACAATAGGCTTCTTGCGCTCAATGTTGTACATCTACATCTTAAATATGAACTCAGCCCAAGAACCTTGCTGGAAACATTGGGTTTACAAGTTTATTGTCTCTGTTGACCATTGTTGCACTCCAATGAACATAACATCCACCAAAAGAAATATCATGTTCTACAAATAATTGATGGATGAGCACTATCCATGTACCAACATCTAAGTTCAAAAAAGCTTCTGTTCTTAAGCTACATCTTTGTAAAGTTTCACAGATTTGGATCTCTGATGACCTCTATTACTTACACCAGGGCCTACTGACCTGACCACAGACACTTGACTTCCACGAAGGATAAAAAATAATCACTAAGGAGAAAGCTGCTTCATAAGGACTGTCTTGAAACTACAAATGACTTTTGACAAGAAACCAATACACAATTAAACTGCCAACTCATCAGACCACCCAGTTGATTTGAGAGGACTTCTGATAATGATGTAACATTCATAAACAATTCACATCGAATCAGATTACATAGTTTGGCCATAGCTGGATTGTGACAAGATTTATCTTCAAGATACTTACTTGAGTGGTTTGGCAAGGGCTTCCAGTCTTTCAACCATGGCTGGCAGTGAAGAAACTGCAAGATGAAAATAATATCATTATATATGGAAATTACATCAAACAAACAATCTATGTATACATGAATTGACTACATGTTTCTTCTTTGTAGTGCTGTGACAAACTAAGGTTTAAATGTTTATTGTAAAAAAAACGCTTTTTTATTTACTGCAACGATTCAACTCAACTGATAGTTTTTACAAACAATTCATAATGTACATCCAATTCAACAAATTCTCCCCAAGTTAGCTAAAAAAATCCGTTGGCAGTCAAACAACAAAGATTCTTACTGATAAAAGAGATAGCACTCCTTCTAATGTATTACCTGATGGAACACAAGCAGCCAACTGTATACATGTATGAAATTGTGACCTTGTCAACAATGCCTAAGTCACATTTAACAAGTTGCTCTGCCAATTTGTCCAATTTCTAGGCATTGGCTGGTATTCACAGATTGGAAAAAATGTGGCCAAAAATGCTTTCACGGTCATATTAAAAAGAGGTCCGCACAGGTTCTTTACTGGCCTCGGGTAGTGGCTGGTCGGTTTAGCGTTAGTGCTTGGAATCACCCTAACAACGTTACACAAAACAGTTGTACAGCACCAACCCAAGTGTGACGCCCACTTAAATACCGACATGCACTCCCCTGTGCCCAGCCATCTCCCAGTCTGGCTAGTCATCAGCTGGGCGCCAGCCGATTACGATCCAGCTAATGACCCGTCTCCAGTCAGTCAGCTTATTGCCCATAAGGGGCCTGGCCATCACTAGTATGACATCCGACAGATATATAGACCGATTAATTTCCGCCAATATTGACCCGACACCCGAATAATATGCTAGATGCCTGGTCAGGTATCGTCAGGACATCAGCCAACTGGTACATGACGACTTTCTGACAGAGGTCGGGACTGATTTTAACTTAGAATTAAAGGAACTCGGCACCCGCCTGACTCACAAAAATGGTCGGATACTTGGTAGGAGATCTGCAGGGGCCTTGCAGATAGTGCCTAAATACTGTATAAGTCGGGAACTAATCATAAACCCGTAGGGAATTAATTGTGACTAGGGTATAATGATTACTGGATGCCGGGATGTTTACGTATGCTTGCAAGCTTATGGCACATGCACTGTGAATGCTGGTAGTGCTTCAGCATGGGCACTTAGTTGATTAAGGTGGTTGCATGTGTACAGAAATACCAGAAGGACAAGATTATGTGTGACCTTACTGTATGTTTTGCTCTATTTTTATACCTACATGCGACGTTGTTCATGGACAGAATATGTCAAACAATCAAACGATAATGACAACAACAACTTTGAAAAGTAATGGAAACGGCATAAGGTAGAGAACAGAAATCATATCTGAAAATGAACAGTTCTTACTATAAGTGCCTACATAATGCATACAGAAAATCTCTAGTCTCACTGGTGTATCAAGAACATACTACTCAAGTTGTCACTCATAGATTGGTACTAGGAATTGTGGTATTAATGAAATGAAGCACTGCATCTACAAACCTACATTTTTACAAATAACATACATGTGCAAACATTACACCATCAGCTGTTTCGACGAAGTGGATATTCATTACTAGTAGGCCCCTTTATACTGCCTTTTGGCGTGTTCAAAGAAACATACTGTACAGCTAAATGAAAACTGTCAAACACGTTATCATATTTTCCACTTTTGTCATTATGTGAGAATTTGGATTCATGTGATAGAATTCATCACTTCCAACCTATTCATTCTTCCAAATTGTCTAAATGGTGAAATTACAAGACAAACTAACCATTTGGAAATGAGTTTTAAATGTTTTTACTTTCTACCTACAAATGTCACCACTTTAAATTGATTTTCATGACATGCATAAAAAAATGGTGTCCTTTGAAAATACAGAACAAATGATACACTTTGTTGAAGGAGAGACAGGGAAAATTCAGATTGTTTGCAAGAGTTTATGCAAGTAATATAATTTTTTATAAGTTTGCCAAAATTTTCATTCATGAAAATGTAACAAGTGAAGCATGGTTCTTGTCAAGAAAAGATCACTTTTAGTGCAGATGATTTTCTGTAATGCTCAATTTGCTTAAGCCTGTCCAAGTACCCTCAGTGTTTATATTCAGCATCGGTCTTATACCGTACTGGTTCTGCAAAAACTAATGTACATATGAGAATGAACTGAAAATTAGACTATATAACGCCTTCGTCATATTTCATATCTTACCAGTGATGGCTTTCTTGATGTTTTCCAAACATTTCTGAAGCCTGTCAGGATCAACATTATCTGTGTGTTGATATACGGCCTGACAAAAAAAAAAATATTCATGAAAAACCACACCATGCATTTTTTTGGTAAATGCTGCTAAGTGGTGTGGAGTCTAATAATGATTCCATAAAAAACAAATTAATGAAAAGGAAAGAATCTAGCATGATGAAACATGTAGGCTTTTGTTGACAAATAAGAACGTTGCATCTATACTTAGTGAACCCCCCCTGTAAGTGCCTGAATACATTAAACTGAACTAAAATAGCGCTATTGATGTTATCAAAAATTTATCAACAATTTCTTTTTGTGGCTTTCACTCACCACCGTTGCAGACACTGACCTTTTTAAAGTGTAAATTTCTAAATGTGGTTTGTCAAAAATGAAGGATATTTGGCCACAATTCACAAGGTCTGGGAGGTTGGGAACTGCCAATTCCTGCACAATGAGAGGAACTTTTGGCAAAAATTTTAGTGGTATGCTACACTACACCTAGGAAGTGCCATAATCACTTGTCTCCCCCCCCCCCCCTTAAATAAAAAGTCTGGTTATGCCACTGGTGCAGGGCCTTGACCAAGCTAAGATCAAACCTCAACTCCCTAACATTCTCTATAACCATTCCAGCTAGACCAGAACTGGTGAAGAACAATAACCCCTCTGTATGCAATGTCCACACAATCAGCAAGGGAGGCTATGTAATAGATTCTAAAATTAGCTGTCAGGGAACTTTGCGATCATGGTCCATTAGTTGTGTACACAGTGGACACTGGATACCACAGGGACAAGTAATGCCCAAGAATAACAGTCAAAACAAAGTAACTGAAAACTGTCTTACACAAGCTTTAGCTTGAGGCTATTCATTTAAGGTGGTGAGCATGCCCCTTCAGATAAAGCTCACTTCAACTCACTACCACATAATATAACCACACAAATCAAGGGAGTGAGACTTCAAAAAGTATCTAGAGCACAAGGAAAAATGATCAAAATAGCCAAAAATTATGACTTCCCTTTGTCCTATCATATAGTTAGGAACAACTTGTATTGCCATCCCAATGTAGCACACTCACTGCAAATTTCAGGAAAATCCACCAGTAACTGCAGAAGAAGTAGGCTTTTGAACAGAGAGACAGACATTTTCTCCCCCTACAGTACCACATAAGCTCTACCCACACTTCGTGGGTTGAGCTAATCATATAATGGCATACAGTACTGTATACACCCTACTTCAAGCATTCACGACACCGAACAAACCATTCACTTGTCAAACAGTCACTGCTGCGAACGTTCGATACGGTCACCTGTAAAATTGCTATGTAATTAATCCCAATCATAACTGCAGGTTGTAATGCACATCACCACACCATGAGTGACAAAACCAACGTTACAGAGATTAAGAGAAAAACTAACAATAAGATATACTGTACTTCTTTCATCTTTCATCATTCTTTCATGCAACCCTTACCATTGCATCTCGAAGTTTAAGCCTCTCTTCAGACCACGCTTTAACTTGCTTACTGGTCATCTTCAACTTTTCCATCAGGAAAGCTAAAAGATTGTCTTGATCCTGGCCACCACCACCGTCTGCATCAAAATAAAAATATTGTAACAAAGAAATCACTGATGTCATTACCCCATTTAGGTGATTATCTGCAGAGGGCTACTCAGTGGAGTACCTGTCAGTCAAAGTTTCAGTTGTACTGTACACTTATAAGGCATCCCCTTTGTAGTGCATCTAGCCTAGAGGCCTAGGCCCTGTATATAATGTATGTACAAGGTTTTTTATGCTTTTTATGTTTTTATGCCCTCATGCTGACTATGAAAAATAACTGACAGTAACCCTCTTACAGTAATTGCATCTTTCGATGTAAGCACTCTATACACACCTCCCAGCTCAAATGTATTCCTCAAAAATCATTCTTAGACAGAATTCCAGTATTTTTACAAATTTACTATTTCCATGGTGTGCAGGCAGAAATGATTTTGTTTGTTGTTGAGAGCAATGTTGGCAGTCTGTGTGGCTGGCTGTTAATCCACTACTCTCCAGCCTGAACAGGTATGTACCAGATCTCAAGTTTTAGATCCTGCTGAACAGGATGTAACCAGATCTTACAGTACTTGAAATCAGACCAGATTTTTACCCTGCTTTTGCAAGAAGTGTTAAACTTTTCTCTGTTTTAAAGTGCAATATCTGATATGGACAGGGCCTAGTGAGAAGAGACTTTTATGCTACAAATGCTTCAGTTACTGCACAACAGCCACACAGACTGCTGATATCACTCTCAACAACGACAAAAAAGAGTTTCTGTCCAGATACAGTACTATGCAAAATGAATAATTCCATCTGAGAAAGATTTTATGGATACATTTGAGGTCAAAGGTGTGTTTAGAGTGCTATTGTACATCAAAAGATGTGATTAAGAGGGTTAAATAACGTTTGTAATTGATGCAAGGATGTAAAAATTGGCCAAGTTTTGTGTACCATTAGGAGCATACAGCCTTGCAGGTGTAAACTGGGAGTATCTAGAGTCAATCCCTTAATGAACATCATGACCATACAATATTAAAACATGTACTGAAACCAATAAAACTAATTTGCTATGTGTCGTTCTGATTGTGCTATGCACTATTTTAGTGATGTCTATGGTAGATTGAGTAATCCACAGAAACTGAATGTTGACATGAAGATTGCAATACACAATGCAATGTCTATGAAGTAATCTTGAGTCAATCACTACCAAAGTAAGAGCAAAGAAAAACAATTACAACAAATAAGAATTTATAAAAAAAAAAAAGAAATGATGTCTTTTCTTTCTAAAATTGTCCTGTACAGTACAAGCCTCATCTGACATTTTTGTCTCAAATTTGGGTAATGCTTACAAATTTTTTTTGGCAAATTTTGATTTTTTTTTCCCTCTTGGAGATTCAAAGAGGAGAGAAGGTTTGAATAATGATGTAATATGCATTACTTGGTCTTAGCCCACTAGAGTACAATCTCGATCTTCCGGAATTTACTTCAGAAAAATGAAATTTATCTACCCTCATTTTTCTTTGATATTCATGAAATATGGTATCAAACTAGCGCAAGGTTGTGAATTTAGCTGATCAGAATTACTAGTAACACAACGTTTAGGCTTAGGCCTAGTAGTACACAGTGACTGTATCCGAAGATTTTTTTTTTTTTTTGAGGGGGGTGTCTAAGATATACGTGGCCTTGGATATCTCTCAGAAACATCTGAGCCACGCGTAAGTCATACTACTGTAGGGTACTTGACTGAATTTAGAACACAATGTATTTCCCTTCCCAAATGCGATAATGCCTTAGAAGGCCTAAGCATAAAAAAAGAAATCAAATCATTTTGCTCACAAATATATGGCAATATAATCCACCATCCGCTCTAAGCGTTTGTCAACTACAGGCACTCACTGCAGAGCACAAGCAACCATTTTGCTCACAAATATATGGCAATATAATCCACCATCCGCTCTAAGCGTTTGTCAACAACAGGCACTCACTTCCAATGGCATAACGGGCATTCATTCTCCGACGGGTTATCACAGGCAACCATTAGTAGGACCCCTACGCCAAAGCCGATTTTGTCATGCAAGCTGGCACGCCAAGGTAAACATTTCGCTACCGCTATGCCAGGAAAGAGTCAGCACTCACACCAAAGATCTTCACATTGCAGTGCATAGAATACAGACTGGTAAGTCAGCAACTAGGAATTGCAACATTATGAACACAAAAAGGTGACGGCCTGCTGGGAATTGTTATTGACTTTTGCTGTCTAAGTCAAGTGTAAATTTTATACTTCGAATAGTTACCCAAATCACTTTTAAATGGGTAATCTTATAGTTAAGATGTCTTGTAGGTCTACTTACGTACCAAAGTGCATTCCATGTCAGGCCCAAACCGAAGTTTTAAAAAAAAAACAATAGAAAACATAAGGGAAATGCCAGCTCCATACCGAAGATCTTCATCTGAGCGCACGAAATGCAGACTGGCTTTTGTATCATTCAGTAATAAAGGTCTTGAATGAATCGTATTTGCAGATTTTGCAGCCATTTTGTGGTAAAGCTTAAATTAATGTCAAATTTGTGTTACTGTTAGTATAGCAGCACAAGAGCTATGATGTAGGGTGTGCAGCCCTGTTCAACGTAGATCACATTTTCCGCATGGCAATGCTAATAGTAATTAAGTTAGCTGTGATTCTGTTAACTTTTTACCTCAGCTAGGACGCAAATTAGGCCTAACCCTTGGACTGGGAAAAAAATTAAAGAGGCATAGACAGTGATAAAAATACCAAGGAAGGCCTAGGCGAAGCCTACTAACATAGCAATAGGTCCAACCATATGTATCAGTGTTACTGTTGTGTCAAGTTACTGTTACTGTGTTCGTTAGGCCTTCGCTTTGACCTACCTAGGACTGGTTTTCCAGGACCATTAAGGCCAGCGGTTATCTGTGACACTGACAACATCGCCATTTTATGACTCGGATTACAAAGAAGTGAACATAAACACTGAACCAAGACTTTATCAAAGATAATCTACCTTCCGAAGGTAGACAATCTTTGTTAGCCGATGCCTATGATATGTTCAGTGCGCCGCATATTTTACACTACAGCCTACAGGTACCAAAGTAAAGCTCTAACATGCAAAACAACATTGCACTGCACTATACAGTACAGTAGTTGTATTGTACACTCATGTATGCACAAAGCTCAGATCGATCTATCAACACCAATGAAAAAGTACTGCGCTAGGATCGAATTTCCAGTCGTTTGATTTGACTGCGCTCGACTGCTCGAAGGCACTGTGTGTTATACCCCAGTCACAGGTTTACGATTAGTTCAAGACGTATTTTCAGACACTATCGACAGGGTGTCTGCAGATCTCCTGCCGGGTATCGGGTCATTTTCGTCATGTCCGTCCGGACCAGTACCGCAGGGACATCGAAAAAGTGTCGTTCGGGTGTCAGACAAGTACTGACCCGAGACCGGCCGTTGATGCACCGTGGCCAAATACCCAGTAAAATCGGTCGGTCAGCGACCGGTCTCTACCCGAGCCCAGTGGGGACCCCATGAACCGACCCCCTTTCAATGTGACAATGTAAGCGTTATCGGCGGATTTTTCTCCGATCTGCTAACGCCGACCGATGCCTAACAATAGGAAAATCGGCCGAGCGCCGGGTTAAATGCATTTCGCTTCGATTCGCAAACAGCTTGTCAATGCGCGGGTTATTTTTGCTCTGGTGCAAGCCTGAAATCAGTAGGCCTACTTAGAGATAGCAGAGTTTGAAAGCAGCTAGATATTCATGGCTTTTAATGTCTTGTGGGTGAAAGTGACGCAATTGTTTCTCCTAGATGGAGGAAGATATCACTTCCCTGGTGCTTTAAGCTGCATGTGCAGTCTTGTGATTTGGATCTGCAAAACGTCGGCAAATTTCTCAAATAATGAGAACAAAAATAAATCTATGATGAAAATGGAAATACACATCGGATGGGTTGAGAACGTACAAGAATCATGATAAATTATGCATCCTCTTTCATTTACACTTGGAGCACTCGCCAAATATTGAGGCCGGTGAACCTATCTTTAATCCACACTTCTTTCATCGCCGGGGAGAGCAGAGTCACAGGGGTTGTTTGTCAGGAGATTCGACCTACACCCCAAGCACATAGTTAGGCTCTTCTAACTTGGCATGCTGAGATATAAATGAGAGGCATCGACGAGTGTGATGTAAAGTATGGTGATGAATTTTATTCCTCTATTGCAGTGGGGCACCCAGAAGTTTGAAATGACGGTCAACTGAGAATTGTGAAAGACTGTCTCTTATAGACGAACGCTTGCTCCGGTATAGAGCGCCGGAGCGTCAGGAAAATTTTCATAAAAATACCCTGTGGCGGGTTGCGGGAACTTCGCCCTTCCTAAGAAATAACCCGTCAATTTTAAAAATTGGCGATAACAATAGTTCAAAATCTTGATAAGAACTCAAACAACACTGTATGTCTATTACCGACATTTTTTTAAAGATAGGCCTATATGCCGTGTCAAACGTCTACGAAAAATGTTCGAACACAGCAAGCCTTTTTTTTTTTTTTTTTGCAATCCCGACTGCCCATGTGCACATTTCAAAAATCGAAAGATAAACATACACATGCACTGTCTTGGTACACAACACCTACCATACCTGAGTTTATTTTACAAGATTTTCAAATTCTTCCTGACAATATACAGGAGGTTCACACCCGCGGTTCAGTGTCATGAACCGCATGTGTCTACAAATGGCGTTGTTATTTGTCAAACAGTGTCTTCATGCTATATATGCTAAGCACTGTTTATCCTCCAAGACTAAGTTAAGTATACATTTCAGTTCCATGCATTCCACAATTCCAATTGCGAATCAAGGGTGCGAACTTGGCCCATTTGTAAGAATATTAAATAGCACTGGAAATTCTGTACATTGACTATGACCTTGAGCAACTCGCACCCCAATAAATGTGTCGGGGAGGGATGCGATGGGGGGGGGGGGGAGAACGATGGATGGGGGGGGGGGAGAGAGAACGAGATAGCTGCCCTATAGTTATCGTAGCCGTGCGTAGCAGTCGGTCCATAAACTCAATGAACATGTAAACCTTCCCAATCGCATGTTTTCCCCTAGCAGATTTTAGGAAATACTTAAGAGCGAACGTGTTCCACTATGGCCCCTGATTTGCCTGTGGGTGGTAAAAATCTAAAAGGCACCTTGAAAAAAATTAGTTTGTTTAATAAGATCGTAGTTACAGAAATTGAATGAGCCTGCAGGGCAGCATTTTCAGCCTTGTATCATTCACAAGTCACGCTATATGACCGTGTTATAACTGCGTGACTGTGATCGCTTCAGATGCCTGGTGGTAAAAGTTTACAAATAGTCGGGAGAACGAATGACTTTCATTTTTAGCTTTCCCAGAAGGATTTATTAAGATGTTCAAGAAGTTTTTCCATGTCATAATATATTAACAATATCAACATATAGGAAAATATAATATTAAGACGACATATATACAAACTATTAGGTGCAGAATTCTTTATGTACATATAATACGAGCACCAATATTATTAATTTCATATAGATATTGACCGCCAACCCATTCTCTCCAAGTATCAATCAACCAACACCCCCTCCCCCGCACCTCATTATCCTTACCCTCAAGTATTGCATTCTATGTTTATTATAAACGTAAATGGCTCTCAGAGATATGTTTTTCTAAGTGAGAGCACAAAACGAACATTTTGTTTTAATCTCACCATTTGCTGTGACTGTCTAGAAAATTGCACATGCTATACGCAAACATCTTTTGAAAACACTGTTAGTCTTCAAACCTGCTACTGCGTGTGGACCATCGTGTATTGTGAAATATTCCAAAGTTGTGTGCCACACAGAGTTTAATTACGATGCAGACTCCAGAAATAAAACACCAACCATGAAAGCCCTCAAATGAAACTGACAAATAACAAGAACGATTTTACTTTCAAACAGAATCGATAACAGACATGCAAATTCGTATTTTGTCATTTATAAGCTGCATCTACGCAGAAGAACTTTGACGTACACATTCTCATCACCCCGGGTATTATTTGTCTTCCAGGGAGGTGGGTGAAGTCTCATTTGGTAAAGGCTTTGATTGGCATCAGAGTTATGAAATTTTAAAAAAAAAAGACACAGGATATCTCTTACTCACACCCCATAACACATGATGCATAGAGAGTGTATGGAAAAGTCAGTCTGAATTTAACTGGCATTTATCACACTTTGCGTGACGTACATGCACAATCGGTCATGACTTGTGAAGACTTTTTCACTTTAGTGCTGCTTAAAATAGCAATTTGGTTTCCATTTTATAAGTCCGGTAAGAACGTTTATGTAAAATGTTTTGTTCAAGCCAACTTTACCTGCAATCTAAATTTGGTAAGGGCTAACTAAAAATTTCTGCCTAGACCTAACCAAGACATTTTCCAACCTTGTGTTGCAGCTATTAGTTTAGTTTATTATGCCACAAATTTATCCCACGTTATCTAATAAACCTCCTCCACAGTTGGCCCATTATTCTGAGTCGACTGCCCGTTAGCCTGGGATCCACAGCTGGAAGGTCCACCGGTCCCTTCATTTCCTGATCCGCCACTTTGATGTAGTTTCATCATGATAGGGGTCACCGCTTTCTGGAGTTCCTCCAGTTTGTAGCTGATTTCATCTTTTGATGCTAGGCTGTTGTTATCCAACCATTTTGTGGCTTCATCGACGAGATTCAAGACGGTGTCCTTATCTGCCTGGCTGAGTTTTCCTTCAGGTGCGTCTTGAATTGAGCTTTTAACACTGTATGCGTAGTTCTCCAACTGATTGCGCGCAGTGATGCGTTCCCTCTGTGCGTCATCTTCTTCCTTGTATCTTTCCGCTTCTTCTACCATGCGATCGATCTCTTCCCTTGACAACCGACCTTTGTCGTTCGTTATTGTGATCTTGTTGGATTTTCCTGTACTGGAATCTTTTGCAGAGACATTTAGGATACCGTTGGCATCAATGTCAAAGGTCACTTCTATCTTTGGAACGCCACGCGGTGCTGGAGGAATTCCCGAAAGTTCAAATTGCCCAAGACGGTTGTTATCTTTCGTCAGTGCTCTTTCGCCTTCGAAGACCTGAATCGACACACCTGGCTGGTTGTCTGAATAGGTTGAAAATGTTTGTTCTTTCTTACAAGGGATGCGACTATTTCTTTCGATGAGCGTTGTCATAACGCCGCCAGCTGTTTCCAGACCCAGAGACAACGGGGCTACATCAACAAGCAAAATGTCTTTAACCTCTTCACTTTGGTCTCCAGACAAGATGGCTGCCTGGACAGCGGCACCGTACGCCACGGCCTCGTCTGGGTTGATGGACTTGTTCAGATCTTTCCCGTTGAAGTAATCTGTTAACATCTTCTGTATTTTGGGGATTCTGGTTGACCCTCCCACCAGAACAATAGTATCGATGGCTGTCTTACTGATTTTAGCGTCAGCGATCGCTCTCTCCACTGGCTCCAGACATTTTCTAAATTGAGCAGAGCAAAGATCCTCGAATCGAGCTCGTGTGATGGAGGTGTAGAAGTCGATACCCTCATACAAGGAATCGATCTCTACGTTAGCCTGAGCACTGCTTGACAATGTCCTCTTGGCTCTTTCACATGCGGTTCTCAGTCGTCGCAGTGATCGGGGATTTCCCGTGATATCTTTCTTATGTTTTCGTTTGAATTCTTGAGCGAAATGATTCACGAGAATATTGTCGAAGTCTTCTCCTCCGAGATGAGTGTCTCCGGCAGTCGATTTGACTTCAAAGATCCCGTCATCGATGCAGAGGATGGAAACGTCGAATGTTCCTCCTCCGAGGTCAAAGATGAGGACGTGTTGTTCCCCTTTAAGTTTTTTGTCGAGTCCGTAAGCGAGGGCAGCAGCCGTTGGTTCGTTGATGATTCTCAAAACATTGAGTCCGGCGATGATGCCTGCATCTTTCGTAGCTTGTCTCTGTGAATCGTTGAAGTATGCTGGAACTGTGATTACAGCATCGGTGACCTTTTGACCCAGGTACGCTTCTGCGGTTTCTTTCATCTTCGTGAGAACCATCGAGCTGATCTCTTCCGGATTAAACGTCTTTTCCTCGCCCAAGTGTTCTGCCTTCAGGACTGGTTTCCCAGCTCGGTTGATGACCTTAAAGGGCCAATTCTTCATATCAGATTGGACTGCTTTGTCACTAAATGATCGACCGATCAGACGCTTGGCATCGAAAATAGTGTTTTGAGGATTCCTGTAAAATAGAAGAAAAGAATTGTATTTACTATGAGATAGAAACCTTACTAACCAGTTTTGGCCTGAACTGATACGAAGTAAAGTTAAAGAAGTCCTCTATTTTTTCCTCTATTTTTTTTCATTATTAATCGACTGGAGTCCCTGTAATAGTCCTTTTAATGTATATTTATTTTTGATCTAAAGATGCTGGTACTGCTTGCAAGTTTTGAAAAAAGGGGGGTGTACCAGATTCGAGCACTGTGGAAGCGTTTACATGAAAAATATTGCTCTAAATATGTTGAGCGAGTTACGATTCCAGCAGAGGACAACAGTGAAATGTCTACGATGATACACAATTGATAAATTTGAAGAGGGGGGGGGGGGTACCACCCACGGGTACCAACGGCACCGCCATCTTCTGTGGATTACGACAGCTTCATGACCCCAACTAGTCTCTCCTGACAAGGCGCATATAGATCCACAAAAAGGCAACTCGAACTGCAAATGGCTGTGCCTAATTGTGATATCACAAGCATATGCATATGCAATAACATAACTCACATACACTACATCAAACGCAGCCATAACTGGCAGAGTGAGAGTCATGTTTGTAGCTATACCCGATCCCTTGTGACACGTACCTACCCCCCCCTCCCAACCTTCACAAGCTGCCGGACAGTATGGGATAAAATATACCTCAGTAATTAGCATACTATACACATTAGCATTATATAGTACAGAAATAATTGCATAAGAAAATAGACATGTACAGTCCAGAAAATAATCTGTGGATTTTACTTACATGGCGACTTGATTTTTAGCAGCATCTCCGATGAGTCTCTCTGTGTCCGTGAAAGCGACGTAACTTGGTGTTGTTCTGTTTCCTTGGTCGTTTGCGATTATCTCGACTTTTCCATGTTGAAAGACAGCAACGCATGAATACGTTGTGCCCAAGTCAATACCAATAGCAGGTGATTTTCCTGAAGCAGGCATTTTCTTCGTCTTTGTATGCTGTATACGATGAAGCCGAATTAAAATCCAAAGTGAAATAATATAAGTCGGCAAAAGATTTCTTTATATACCTTCGTCGAAAAGTAGTCGTGTTAACTTCTCTGATGGCAGTTTTCGAATGAGTAGACTGTTTTGATTTTGCACCTTTTAAAGAAAATGTAAAACAGCGCAGATATTTCCAGATCTTTCTAGATATTAAACGGCTCCGTTGACCTTTTGTATTCGAGCAAGTTCTCTTTTCTAGAATCTTCGCGGCTGTCATCATTCTGGCCGCTGATTGGCCAAAGGAGCAGTCAGTAGCTCAGAGAACGTCATGACGCGCTTCTAGATTTTTCTCGTGCGTTGTGTCTGCTATATCGAGTGAGTCTCCTTCATTTGAAAAGAAAAGAAATAAACGAACTCTTGCGAAGAATGAAATACGTAAATCCAAGTTTAGAATTAAAGAAAAAGTCGGACGAGCTTTTTGAACTAGTTTACGTTGTGCGTATTGTTTCACAAAAAGTCACTGAAAATTCCGTGTATCTATAGGTTATTATACATGTACGTGATACATGCGGGGCATGTCTATTCACGAGTTGAAGCTAGAGGCCATTATACTCGCCTGATAACGTCATTGTTGTGAGTTCTCCTAAAGGTGGCACTATGATAGTATTCTACTCATTTCTGGAGGTTATCGAAGGGAAGCTGTTTGTCTTATCGGAAAGATCCATTGTGGTTACGGTCGCAGTTTCGCAATGTCCTGCACTACTGCAATATATCTGTCTTGATTATCTTCAAGTTCTTATACCTTCGTTGATATGGAAGTGGAGGCCTACTGAACTTACCAGTACCAGATCCAAAAAGAGGGTGAGACAAAGGGGAAGTCACCTCTTAGAATCTTCGGTGCAAGTAAATGAAAAAATTAGCCATGCAGACAAAGCTTAATCCTTGATGATACAATGCCAGATTGCTAAATCTCTAGTTTTTATCTATTAATTGCATTTTGCAACAATGTCATTTACAAAAAAAACAAAAAACAAAAAAATGAAGGGAGACACCCTCTCTCCAGACGATACTTTTCCTGCTCCTGGCTCGCTAGATCCCTGATTCTCCTGATTTCGAGTCAATTCCGTCAGTTGCCTTTACACCCACATGATGACTGTATGTCCCAGGATGGTGGCCATCTTGGATCTTTTCAAAATTTGTGGGAAATGTGAGGGTGGGATTTATAAGGGCAATACCGCACTGTACTGACCTATGGATTAATAATTCACCAAGCAAGCTGAACAAACAAATCATTATATCGAAAATGGGAATTCCAGCAGATAAATTTATTTCTGTGCCCATTCCGCTGTGTGACGTCCATCTGTGATCAGTTTCATCACATTAGAAGTCACATCCCCCCTCCGGGTCCGCGGAGCAACCATAGACACTACCGTATTTGCCCATTTCTATATAATATGTTGCCATCCTCTACCCTCCCGGTAAAATGACCCCATAATGAGGATATGAAATAGCCTAATGCACAGTGGCGTAGCCAATGGGGGGGGGGGGGGAGCAGAGGGGCAAGTTGCCCCCTCCGGAAAAAAAATGACGGAAATTTGAGGAAACATTTCCTTTAACATTTCTCAAAAGTTTTACTAGGATAAGAAATTGTGAAACATTTACATGCATAATTCATATTTCCCAGATTTTGTGTGTCACTGACAGTCCTGCATGAAGCACGCCTGAGTCGCCTTCCACTAGACTTGCCCCAAGTCTCTCACGTTCTGCCCTCCTCTACTTCTCAATTAAGTTTTTTGCCTAATCGCAAGACTTCATTTGAATATACTACTATTCTTATAGTTCCTACAATGCTATGTATAGGTACGGAACTATAGAACGGGTCCTTGCACACACATAATGCTAAGGACTGCTCAATGAAGTGTCTTGCCACGGGCTAGAGAATTCAATCTTTTGTTTCTGTTGACGTCATACTTGTTTTTTGTTTTCTTTATCCCCAAACTAAGGATGAATATATTTGAGGATAACGAGATATTATCATCCAATCAGCGTTGAGTATTGTATGACTCTTGCTGTATATTCATTAAGACAAATATTATGAACGTTAATTGAGCCCAACAGTAGTGTACTATACCACACATATTACTGCAGTACTAGCACATACGCACTGTGTCGCTACTTGCACATAACGTTAGTGGCTTAACTTTTCCGTTTTCCGAAACAAAGAAGTCATAAAGCAAATGAAACATCTCTCCTATGTCTATGTGTCTGTATACACATCGATTTATTTGCTTCATTCAGGGAGCTGCTACTCTGATAAGGTCTACAAATGAATATTTATTTATGTAATATTTACATTTATATATATTTGCAGTGCAAAGCAAAAAAATAAAACCATTTCTAAAAAAATAAACAAGAATTCGTGGAGATATATTCAGTTCAAATCTAGCATCAAATATGGTACAGCACCATTTTGCATGTAGTACTAGGCCACCCTGCAAAATGGAAAATTTTCCAAAGGGCCATCCCCTAGGATAGCAGTCAGTCAGCATATCCATCATGTCACAATTTCACATTTTATGAAGGCTCAGACAGTGGCCGTATACGCGGAAGGGAGAGAGGTGACATTACAAAATTCACGTTAAAAAATCTGAAAAAAAAAAGTCCTTCACCAGGTCGTTGATCCGTCGGTCAGCAAATCTCACTTGGTATCATGCTAACTGTAACTTTAAATTTCGAACAAAAACAGTGATGTCGTTACAGGGACTGTGAAGTGTTATTTCCGGCGATCTAATTTGTTACACCAAATTCTTTTTATATACTACTTACAAGGCTGAGAAATGCCATTTCCGCCTGTCTGAGAGGTCCTGATTTTTCAATTTCCTGCGCGCTCCACGCCAAAAGACGGCGGCGCTCTGCGTAGAAAGTCTCCTGGAAAAATCTCCTTTACATTTAACAACCGTGTGATTGTCACCCCCCCCCTCTACCAAGGCTTCCAGAAAATCATACGTGCGCCACTAGGGTCATCCCAGTTATATTCCCATCCAGTTCCACACTCACTTTCCACATCAAGCAAGACCCATGTAAACAAACTGAAAATATTTGAGAGAAATTTCATATCTTCACCCCCCCCCCCCCCCGGGAAAAAGTCCTAGGTACGCTACTGCTAATGTAGGTCTAGTGTAAGTCCATTCTGGCGTTAAGTAGGCCTAGAGAGTTAATTTACGTCATCTGAGCAAAGCAACGTAGAATAATTAATTGAAAAACAACAAGGGAAGAGAAGGGAAGGGATTTGCATACGTGTGAACGCATATGTAAGCTATAACCCCCCCCCCCCCCCTTCCTTGAAATGTGGCCTATAATGATGTGGTACTCAAGTTTTGATGTTGCAATCATGGCTATAAGCAGATATTACATTGGCGATACCTCAAAAGTCAGTAATGTAGCCGTGTGTCATCTAGTTTCAAGACCACTCAGCGAGTACGGAGCATATTTACGTGATCACAATGCACATCATACAACTTATTTTTAGAACATACTTCTGTTTAGAACATATATTGGAAACTTGTTTGTCCTTTGTTTTACAGCTAAAACGGACATGCATCACAGTGTACATCCACAGAGGTAGTATAACATATTTGCCTCAGTTCGTAGAGGTTATTTTAGCAAGGCGAACGTCACCGGATTGAAGCTAGCTACCCGATATAGCAGGTAAGGCAGAACATACGAGAAAGCTCTGGGCAACGTATCTTGTAAACCTATTTGTACAGCACTGACTGCTCGTTTGGCCAATCAGCGGACAGAATGATGACAGCCGCGAAGATTCTAGAAAAGAGAATTTGCTGGAATACGAAAGGTCAACGGAGCCGATTAGTATCTAGAAAGATCTCGAGATATCTGCTCTATTTTACATTTTCTTTATAAGGAGCAAAATCTAGACAGGCCATAGTCATTCGAAAACTGCTATCAGAGAAACCAACGCGACTAGTTGTCGAAGGAGATATACAATTCATTTTCCGACTGAAGTTTGTTTCACTTTTTATTCTGTCTCGTCATAGTAAACAGTATTAGCAAAGGCGAAGAAAATGCCTGGAAAATCACCAGCTATTGGCATTGACTTGGGCACAACGTATTCATGCGTTGGTGTCTTTCAACATGGAAAAGTCGAAATAATCGCAAACGACCAAGGAAACAGAACAACACCAAGTTACATCGCTTTCACGGACACAGAGAGACTCATCGGAGATGCTGCTAAAAATCAAGTCGCCATGTAAGTAAAATCCACAGATTACTTTATTTTAATTAAAACAAGTATTAACTGTTAACTGTTATTTTATTATATCAAAGCAACCCGAATTTTTTTTTTAAGGATTTGGTTACTATACATGCATGCACGCTCCGGTTCAGTTTCCTTACTATCGTGATGGGGGGGGCTGTCACATATGGACGAGAGCCTGGTTGAACCTGGTATAGACTGCGAACATACATGATTGACCGTGGCAATTGTTGTCTATGGGATGATGTTACGTGAGTTGCATTTGCTTATGATATATGCCACCGCACCGTCCATAGCACAGCATAAGCTAGTTTGAACAGTACAGTGAATATGGATCAGTGCCCCTTTTATGGTGTACGGAGTAAATAAGATATGAACCAGGGAATGAAAAATGATATTTCATGTGTAGTTTAGTTAAAATATCTAGGTTATATAACTTACAGCATGGTATTGCATCCACCTGCCTTCAAAAGAATAAGTAATAATAGCAATTTCATAATAATTCGGACTGGCCTTCTTCAGTTTGCTAGCTTATAAACTCAAATCGGAAATCATTCTTCGATAATGTCAACTTACGAGCGAAACCAAAATCGTTTTCAGATCTAACATGGGCCGAGATGTAGTCACAAAAAGTCGTCTAATATATCAGGGCCCTAGCCTGCACCGAGGGGACAGAGGGCAACTCTCCACCACTCCCCCCCCCCCCCTCTCTCCGACATTTCGAAATCGTGGATAAATGTGTAAATATAAACTTCCCTCATTCAGTTGTCTTTAATACTTTAATTTGCTCTGACCACAAATACGTGGTCTGCATGATTTCCCTAGAACACCAAGTAAGACTGTAAAAGTTAAATAAACAATGTTTGCTTGTCTGGAAAAAAAATTATTGAAATTCCATCGGAAAATACACTATTTCCTAAGTGATTGACGATAGTGCCGCTCTTCTTAGAGAGTGTGCTTGAACTGCCTCCAGAGTTTTGTTCACACCACGGCCCTCTCTATACATTCAAGAAAAGGCGAGAACCCTCGAAAGATTTCAGGTATGGGCTTTCCAAATCACAAAACCGTGCAGTTTTGTGATTTGAGTTCCCCCACCCCAAAACAAATGCTTCAAATGCAAACTGATATGCAGTTTTAACGTAGTTAAAGTAGTACTCCTACTCCGGCCCATCCTCCAAGTCAAACCCGATGCAATCTTTTGGAATCCCTACCTTTCAGTAAATACAACTTCTTCTTTTCACTTTTACAGGAATCCTCAAAATACGATTTTCGACGCCAAGCGATTGATCGGTAGATCATTTAATGACAATGCAGTCCAATCTGATATGAAGAATTGGCCCTTTAAGGTCATCAACCGAGCTGGGAAACCAGTCCTGAAGGCAGAACACATGGGCGAGGAAAAGACGTTTAACCCGGAAGAGATCAGCTCGATGGTTCTCACGAAGATGAAAGAAACCGCAGAAGCGTACCTGGGTCAAAAGGTCACCGATGCTGTAATCACAGTTCCAGCATACTTTAACGATTCACAGAGACAAGCTACGAAAGATGCAGGCATCATCGCCGGACTCAACGTTTTGAGAATCATCAACGAACCAACGGCTGCTGCCCTCGCTTACGGACTCGACAAAAAACTTAAAGGGGAACAACACGTTCTCATCTTTGACCTCGGAGGAGGAACATTCGACGTTTCCATCCTCTGCATCGATGACGGGGTCTTTGAAGTCAAATCGACTGCCGGAGATACTCATCTCGGAGGAGAAGACTTCGACAATATTCTCGTGAATCATTTCGCTCAAGAATTCAAACGAAAACATAAGAAAGATATCACGGGAAATCCCCGATCACTGCGACGACTGAGAACCGCATGTGAAAGAGCCAAGAGGACATTGTCAAGCAGTGCTCAGGCTAACGTAGAGATCGATTCCTTGTATGAGGGTATCGACTTCTACACCTCCATCACACGAGCTCGATTCGAGGATCTTTGCTCTGCTCAATTTAGAAAATGTCTGGAGCCAGTGGAGAGAGCGATCGCTGACGCTAAAATCAGTAAGACAGCCATCGATACTATTGTTCTGGTGGGAGGGTCAACCAGAATCCCCAAAATACAGAAGATGTTAACAGATTACTTCAACGGGAAAGATCTGAACAAGTCCATCAACCCAGACGAGGCCGTGGCGTACGGTGCCGCTGTCCAGGCAGCCATCTTGTCTGGAGACCAAAGTGAAGAGGTTAAAGACATTTTGCTTGTTGATGTAGCCCCGTTGTCTCTGGGTCTGGAAACAGCTGGCGGCGTTATGACAACGCTCATCGAAAGAAATAGTCGCATCCCTTGTAAGAAAGAACAAACATTTTCAACCTATTCAGACAACCAGCCAGGTGTTTCGATTCAGGTCTTCGAAGGCGAAAGAGCACTGACGAAAGATAACAACCGTCTTGGGCAATTTGAACTTTCGGGAATTCCTCCAGCACCGCGTGGCGTTCCACAGATAGATGTGACCTTTGACATTGATGCCAACGGTATCCTGAAAGTCTCTGCTAAGGATTCCAGTACAGGAAAATCCAACAAGATCACAATAACGAACGACAAAGGTCGGTTGTCAAGGGAAGAGATCGATCGCATGGTAGAAGAAGCGGAAAGATACAAGGAAGAAGATGACGCACAGAGGGAACGCATCACTGCGCGCAATCAGTTGGAGAACTACGCATACAGTGTTAAAAGCTCAATTCAAGACGCACCTGAAGGAAAACTCAGCCAGGCAGATAAGGACACCGTCTTGAATCTCGTCGATGAAGCCACAAAATGGTTGGATAACAACAGCCTAGCATCAAAAGATGAAATCAGCTACAAACTGGAGGAACTCCAGAAAGCGGTGACCCCTATCATGATGAAACTACATCAAAATGGCGGATCAGGAAATGAAGGGACCGGTGGACCTTCCAGCTATGGATTTCAGGATAATGAGCAAAGAAACGGACCAACTGTGGAAGAGGTCGATTAGATCATTTGCTGAAATAGATTGAACCCAGGTGCAATACGAAGTGCGTCTGAAAGTATACACATTAACAAGCGAACTTTGTGCTTTAATTTCTGCCACTACATGTGCCAAAAACACTAAGATCGAAAATTCTTGAAATATTCCTAGAACCGTTAATGCTCCATTCATAGTCTAGTGTGAATGTAAGTTGAATTCACAATGATTTCATACACACAAAGATGAAATCCTTTTTCGGGCGCAGCTAAACAAAGATGTAATCCTTTTTCTTGTGCAGCTAAACGATTCTATTGTGCTTTGCAATATTCATGCATCTAATTTAATGACAAGCTGTCAACTTGAAGAAGAAATAATGTTTGTTGTTCTGTCTCGTCTGTTGTTAAGATAAAAAAAATATGCAAGTAAACTATAGGGTACGTTTCCATTCTGTGGAATTAAGTGGCTGATGTTACATTTTATTGCAGTGCACCTTTCTCAGTGTGTTGGGTAGATGCACACAACTTTGAAATGTTATGCATGCTCCAAAATACAATTCATGCATCAAGTACTCAGCAATGTAGGATCCAAAACCACAAATACCAGGGTGGGGGTGGGGGGTACGGGGAATCATGCGAGCTTGCACGCATTTGAGAGTGTGAAGGGAGGAGTACGTTTGGAAAAGTGTTCAAAATGACATTGCTAAGGTACAAAATTTGACATAGGCCTTTACAATTGTCACAGTAAAAATGTCTAAAATGTCTCATTGTCTAATCAAAAACTAAGAAGTTTTATTCACGTGTCAACACATTTTTCATTAGTTTTAGAGGAGGAGGGGGGGGGGAGGGGCACAGCCCCTTCTTGGATTTTTTAATGCTAAGTGTACTACTTTTACGTTGACTCACTTGATTCACCGTATTCATGGTCGTTCACATGTAGTATCAGTTTGTTATCAATATCGATTCTCTAGCAGATTTCATGTCAGTGTGTATGTACAACTGGAAAGATCTTTTTCGTCCTTCAAGTGTGAAACCTTAATGTGTGAAAGAATGTTGCATGTGTGTTCTCATGTTTCGGAAGTATATTAGTGCGTACTTTTTAATCTTAATAGTATTGTATACGACAAGAAAGAGGCAGAAGGGGGGGGGGGGGTGGACCTGCTGATCGAGGGACGGTGAGTGTGTCAAACTTCGGGCGAAGGAAAGCAACAGAGACAAGTAACCGAATATTTACATGAAATTCAAAATTGTTTTGTAAATAAAAAGAACTGTATTCTATATCTTGTATTTTGTAGTAAATGTTGCCTTGCTATTTTATTGTCTCCAATGTTCATATTGTTAATATGGTATTATGCTATAAGTTGGGAAATAACTTCTTGAGCATCGTAATAAATCCGTTGAATCACTGCATAAGCCGGTCTTTTCCATTTGTGTGTGTGTGTGAATCTGTATGTATGTGGATAAAATTTTCTACAAGCAGGATTCAAGCAATACCACTGCAGGAAGTATAAAACACTTTCATATAAAATTTGGCACGTTAATTTATTGCAAATTATCGTGGAAGCCTGACTTTTTCACTTAAAGCGGTGTATTGAGTTGAATCGTATGGATTTTGAAGGCTACAACCACGAAAACATAACCCCAATTGCTTTTAGTAAGCAGTCAAGATTCACACCCACACCCTATGCAAACTGTCAATATACATGTCCTACTAAAGCAATGTGCGCCCCCAATAAATAGATTTGGCCAAGCCCCTGTGAATCATAGGAACATATCATACACGAACCCTACATGACATCTATACAGTCTACATGTACATTTATGGTTGGCCGCATCAGACATAATTACTGGTTTAATGTCAACCTTCGATAGAATTATGTGGCTACAATAGATAATTTTAATATTAATGCTTGACAACAAATAAATGGGCATGAATTCGAATATTGGTAATAAATCTATTTAAGATTAGTATATACAGTTCACTGATCATTTGGTTAGTCTTGAAAAAGGACCAACTTAGATCATACCATCTAAAGGAATAAACAGTCGTCCCTTCATCGTTTTGAAAATCATCAGAATCTTGAAATTCTCTTCTTCTCATTTCCCCTATAAGTATTTTAATGTTTTTGCTAAATATCAGTACTGCATAAGTAAATTGTTATATCGCAAAATTAAGCAATTCAACAACAAAAGTAATATCACATAATGAAAAAGAGCTATTAGTAAAGAAGCATATTAAAGGTTATATGAATTCATTTGGGGTGGCTGCATTTTACCTTTAATTCGATTAAGTGCTCATTTTAGAGATGAATTGACAGACGTGTCTGTCAAAAGGCCAACGACCCAAAAATTGCGCATGGAATCCTGTTCGTGATTAATTATACTAATATATATTATATGTATATAATGTATATATATAATTATATTTCATGCACATCTTAGATTAAATTGAATAACGTTACATTTGGCATTGCGTGTGGACCATATATACAGTGTTAAGAAATTTTATCCCCCCCCCCTTATAAGTTTTAACTAAATCTCAATGTCAATCAAGAATAAAAACACTTAATGAGATGCGCTGAAACTGAGTGTCGATCTGTTGATGCTATCAGGAATATTGAACTCTTGAAAAGAAAATGTCTGTTGTGCGTATTAATCCGTACAGAAAAGATATGGCTTTACAATTCCCCCCTTCCCCTCTCCTTCATGGCACTCCCCGGGTGTTCTAAGCTGCATGTACACTGCCGTGGAATTAGACCCCGTTGGAATCACCTGTAGAGCATACACACAAGGTGTCTCGTACCAGGGAGTCTCTAGCAACTCCCTGGTACGAGACACCTTGTGTGTATGCTCTACAGGTGATTCCAACGGGGTCTAATTCCACGGCAGTGTACATGCAGCTTAGAACACCCGGGGAGTGCCATGAAGTCATTCGAAAACTGCTATTAGAGAAGTCAACGCGAATAGTTGTCGAAGGAGATACTGTATACAAGTAAATTCATTTTTCTGATTTTATTTCACTTCAAGACTTTAATTTGTTACAGTACACAGCATTAACAGAGAAAATCATGGCTGGTTCAGGAAGATCACCTGCTATTGGCATTGACTTGGGCACAACGCATTCATGCGTTGCTGTCTTTCAACATGGAAAAGTCGAGATTATCGCAAACGACCAAGGAAACAGAACAACACCAAGTTACGTCGCTTTCACGGACACGGGAAGACTCATCGGAGATGCTGCTAAAATTCAAGTCGAAATGTAAGTAAAATCAACACTCACATTTATTCCACAGAACACTTTATTCAGTATTTCAGAATCAACCTGAACTTTAGGAGGTCTGGTCTCTGTTCCACAAAGAGTTAAGATCGATCTCAAGTTTGGATTTCTATAGGCCAGCAACACGATAAATCAAGCATATGATCGTGGGCAACTCTTTGGGGGATGGGAGCCTGATATTTGAAGTTGAAATACCAAAGCAAATGCTTTTGTAGGATGTGCTATGCATGCCTGCTCTAAGGTATAGTTTCCCACTGTCCGTAGGGAGGGAGGGGGGGGGGTACGCCTGGCCGAGAGTCTGGTTAAGGTATAGAAAACATACATACAAGGTATTAACTAAGGACTAACCAACTTCCATATCTTGCAGCAGGGTATTGAATACGTCATTAAAAAGAAAAAAAAAACAAGCATTTCGTTTAAAGTCGACCACGAAAGTCATTAGTACTTAATCGGGAGGTATGATAGGATCAAATTATTCACAATATTATGAAAAATAGGCACCCGGCCACTGAGCAATACCTGGTGGGCCACCGGAGACTCCTCCGGCGGACCGACGGCGCGGCCGCTAGGGGTCAGACGTCGGGCCGACCAAATTTTGTTATCCTGATATGGCAATCCACGGAGTTGAATATCTCATCCCTACCGTTTTCTCATTATTCGCCTCTTCTACACGTATGTTATTATAGTCGATCGAGAACTTGATCGAGCACCCCAGGCTCTTCAGAGTTTCAATTGGCATACCGGCTGTCACTGAACATACTCAGAAGGTGTGTTATGGCGTCATGTGCTAAGGGATAGTCTACTCAAAAAAAAAAAAAAAAGAGTCCACCTCATATAGTCCATTCCAATGTAAAAAACACAAAAGTAATCCTACTCCGGCCCTCGCTCCTTGTCAAACACGATTCAGTTTTCATGGGATCCCTACCGTGTAGTAAATCTTTACAACTTCTTTTTATTTTCACTTTTACAGGAATCCTCAAAATACGATTTCCGATGCCAAGCGATTGATCGGTCGATCATTTAGTGACAAAGCAGTCCAATCTGATATGAAGAATTGGCCCTTTAAGGTCATCAACCGAGCTGGGAAACCAGTCCTGAAGGCAGAACACATGGGCGAGGAAAAGACGTTTAACCCGGAAGAGATCAGCTCGATGGTTCTCACGAAGATGAAAGAAACCGCAGAAGCGTACCTGGGTCAAAAGGTCACCGATGCTGTAATCACAGTTCCAGCATACTTTAACGATTCACAGAGACAAGCTACGAAAGATGCAGGCATCATCGCCGGACTCAATATTTTGAGACTCATCAACGAACCAACGGCTGCTGCCCTCGCTTACGGACTCGACAAAAAAATTGAAGGGGAACAACACGTTCTCATCTTTGACCTCGGAGGAGGAACTTTCGACGTCTCCATCCTCTGCATCGATGACAGGATTTTTGAAGTCAAATCGACTGCCGGAGACACTCATCTCGGAGGAGAAGACTTCGACAATATTCTCGTGAATCATTTCGCTCAGGAATTCAAACGAAAACATAAGAAAGATATCACGGGAAATCCCCGATCACTGCGTCGACTCAGAACTGCATCTGAAAGCGCCAAGAGGACATTGTCAACCAGTGTACAGGCTAACGTAGAGGTCGATTCCTTGTATGAGGGTATCGACTTCTACACCTCCATCACACGAGCTCGATTCGAGGATCTTTGCTCTGCTCAATTTAAAGAATGTCTGGAGCCAGTGGAGAGAGCGATCGCTGACGCTAAAATCAGTAAGACAGCCATCGATACTATTGTTCTGGTGGGAGGGTCAACCAGAATCCCCAAAATACAGAAACTGTTGACAGATTACTTCAAAGGGAAAGATCTGAACAAGTCCATCAACCCAGACGAGGCCGTGGCCTACGGAGCTGCCGTCCAGGCAGCCATTTTATCTGGAGACCAAAGTGAAGAGGTTGCAGACATTTTGCTTCTAGATGTAGCCCCGTTGTCTTTGGGTGTGGAAACGGCTGGCGGCGTTATGACAGCACTGGTTGAAAGAAATACTTGCATCCCCTGTAAGAAAAAACAAACATTTTCAACCTATGCAGACAACCAGCCAGGTGTGTCGATTCAGGTCTTCGAAGGCGAAAGAACACTGACGAAAGCTAACAACCTTCTTGGGAAATTTGAGCTTTCGGGAATTCCTCCAGCACCGCGTGGCGCTCCAAAGATAGAAGTGAGCTTTGACATCGATGCCAACGGTATCCTGAATGTCTCTGCAGAAGATTACACTACAGGAGAATCCAACAAGATCACAGTAACAAACGACAAAGGTCGGTTGTCAAGGGAAGAGATCTATCGCCTGGAAAAAGAAGCGGAAAGATAAAAAGGAAGAAGGTGACGCACAGCGGGAGTGCATCAATGAGCACAATAACCTCAATGGAATCATAAACTTTACGACTTCATTGGACCCCGCTTGCATTGACGTCGCATATCAAAAAAAAAAAAAAAATCATTCCATTCACTTAATTCAAAATTCACTTTATTGTCCTAAACCTGGCCAGTCTTCCATAAAGACAAATTGTCAAACTAAAAGGATCATTATGCGTTACATGCAAAGGAACATTAGTAAGTGAGTGTCAATCGGTTCAATTTTTGTATGTGAAACGACTAATTATGCTAATTGGACGTATTGTAATAATTGAAGTATTGTTCGTGATCCTCCCCACAAAAGCCTCACCAACTTATTGATAACAATTAACCCAACGAGCCCTCTCAACTCGAGACATTGTAACACCACTCAGTTTTTTTTTTGTAATTAACTAGGTGATGTCGAATAGACTGATATGGCTCGCTAGACGAGTCCAGATCGAATGGCAGAGACCAACATTCAAGTGTTAAATTTCGGAACTTCGTAACTAAGGAGCGCACTAAGTTCAATGTAATATCAGGAAGCTGTGATAACAGCTGGTATTACCGTGAAGTTACATGCAAAGGGTTGATTGAAGAGATACGCATGAAGCGTCAATAGGTCAGTTTAAGATACACGTGCACCCGCTGAATGAAAACTGAGCTAGGGAGGTGAGACACTAGTTTCTTAAATCTCGTCGATGAAGCTTCAAAATGGTTGGCTAACAACAGTCTAGCATCTAAGGATGAATTCAGTTACAAACTGGAGGAACTCTAGAAAGCGGTCACCTCTATCATGATGAAACTACACGCGCACTCGTCTCAGAATAACTGACCAACTGTGGAGGGGGTTTATTAGGTAACATGGGAAAGTTTGTGGTATAATAAACTTAACTCATAGCTGCAACACAAGATCGAACAACAGTACTATACGATGCACATACAGTTGTGTGCTTGTACCATGTAAGTTACGTTGTTTGTGTATACAAGCGGCAATGAAGTTTCAATTGAACATGACAAGTTTTCAACGATTTCATGTGACGAAATAATTTGTAAGTAATGTATAGTAATCAGATCACCTGACTTAAGAATTTCTAGGCCGCAAATGGCGACTGGGGGTATGATAACACATTATCGCAGCGGCAAAATTTGGTGACCGACTTAGTTGCTGTACATAGTACGGCTCTAAAACCCTGCTGAAGCTGCGCAAACGAAACTTTTTACCGGGCCGTTTGATGTTTTCTGTCAATGAATTTACATGAAAACATGAATACAAGTTACTGCATTACTATCACAGTACATAGGGGACGAAACCTGTTGTTTTTATCACGTTTAACAAGGTACAGAACCTCTTGTTTTTAGCACGCTCAACACGTGCTCAATCCCGGTACTTTGAGTATTCCCGGTACTGATGCGATGCGAATACCGGTACTGATTTTCCTGGTACCGCCCAACCCTAATTGTGTGTGTGAATGTGTGTCAGTGTGTGTGGTCTCTAACATACAAGTCAACAAAGTGAATGATATTGATGTAAGGAGACAAGAAAGTGATGATAAGGAGTCAACAAAGTGAATGATATTGATACAAGGGGTTAACAAACTGAATGATATTAATATAAGGAATCAACATACTGAATAATATTGATATAAGTGATCAACAAAATGAATGATATTCATATAAGGAGTCAACAAGGTGAATGATATTCATATCAGGAGTCAACAAAGTGAATGATATTAATATCAGTATTCATTCTAAGCAAATGTCGTTCACAGTTCTTAACGTCTAGCTTTGACTGACTTTCGATTGCAAGGACATTTATTCTCATGTTCTGTTTCAATTGGGGGTGAAACGTGCACTCTTCCTCAACATGAGAAGTTCACAGTCATTTTAGTTTGACAGATTTGTAATCTTTATAATCTGTTAAGTTCATTTTGATTAGATTGAAAAATGAATTATGTGCTTGACAACCTAGGTAGAAATCAATTGCTTAATTTCATTCTAAGAACCAAAAGGTTCTTGACGAGGAAAGGGTTCTCCCTAAAGGACAAAACGTTCCCACAAGAACTTCATTTCCTGTAGTCATGAGTTCTTCATGTAGGACAATAAAGAACATTGCTTTCTTTGAGTGTTTTAATAATTTGATACATCACGTCCAGAACGCTCCGATATGTAAAGAATTGTCGGTGCAAAGTGTTCAGGAAACATCCAAAAAAATTGGGGAGTAAACATTCGGAAATTGTCTTAAGGAACAAAGCATTACGCTAACCATATAGTGGAAGTGGCATGAACTTTCCAAAGATATATATATGTTTTAGTTACTGCTAATGTGTATTAAAGGAAGTGACACATTTTTTTCCTTTGAAATTCGTTTTTGTTGTTGACAGGCTAACAAAATTTGAATGTTATTGGTATTCATTAACTCATCATTGGTAATAACATTTGTAAGTTCATTTCCAGACTTTTGTAAAAAGCCGCATGTTATTATCAGACTGATCAAATGGATGTAAAAATAGAATTTTACATTCATGCGCTTTTCCTCCTTGAGAGCAAAGATACTTTCTGGACTTGTGTGACTTGTTGCAGTCTTACATACAGTTATTCATTATTGTGAATTTCATGTGATGTCACCGAGATGTCTGAAACAAAGCTTGACGGGTCATATAGGAGGGAGGGGGTGGGGAGTTGGGTGGGACACATGTTAATAATAATTGTAGTCACGGTCTGATCGAGAGTACACTCGGTACAAAAGTACACGTGGAAACCAAAACATGTGAATCATGGATAATTGTCTGCTCTTAATTTGCCCACGAACAAGGAAACACGATCTTCAGTTGTTTAATGTTTTAGAGCAGGAATAATGGCAGCCGTCATATATAAATAGCTATATGATATATGATCAGCTGATATACATCAGCTTCTTGGACAAATATGATGAGGAATAATTAAAGGTGTACAAAAAAGGAAAAAAAAAATAAAACGTACAAAATTGAATTCTGCGACCACAAAAAAATATTCAAAGGCAAAAATATACTCATGGCTGGTATATATCTAATTAAATGTGCTGGTTGCCATTTTGGCGGCCATCTTTTCCCCTAGAGATTCGAACTTTGGATATTTTGTTTTGTATTCTGCCACTCTGGATCAAAATTCAGCTTACTACCATTCCCCCCTTCAAAATGCTCATGGCTACACTACTGCAAAAATAAACAAGATCAGAAATGTTATGCATTTGACCCCTCCTCCTCCTCTACAATTAGTCATATGTCTCTCAAAGTACCATCACCGGTTGCTACAGTTATTTACACCCCAAGCACTCTCATAACCACTCCCCCGGTCCATACACTTAAAAGATTTTACCCACGGATGTCAAAGCTTTGCTTACGTTTCTTTCATCCATGCTCTACCACTAGTATAAAGAGAAGGGTCGTTGAGTCTTAACTTCGCAATCTCACGAAGTTCCATTGTGGCAAAATGGCCCTTTGATTAAAAAATGTTGGCTACCGCTGGTCTAGAGCAAACCAGAAAGACATTCGATTACATCATTTCCTTTACAACTCCCGGGGACTGTAGCTTTTACCACCATTACGACTGAGCACACCTTAATTTTCCCACTGAACATCATGCGTAATAGGTGGGAGAGGCTTTTTTATTTGGAACGTGAGAACCATAATTAAGTTCGTTGTTTTCCAAAGTACAGGTGTTGAGATCAAAAGTGAATCAAGCTCTTCTGTTTTGTATCCGTCACAACTTTGAAGGTTAACAATTTTGATACGAAGTGATCGACATGCAGAGGAAGCTTTTAATTAAGTGCTCATCTCTCATTCCAGTATTGGTCACATCTGGAAGAACATCGACCAAACGTGGGAGCAGTTACGAGAATTTCTGTAAGTGTGTAAAAATGTCTCTGTGTGTTTTTGCTTTCCTTGTACCGTGTCATTATTTCATTATTATAGATTTTAATTTCGGTAACGATCTTCTTTTTTTTTGGTTAGGTGTAATTGAAATTAATCTGACTTTCATTCAGATTTTTGGACATAACTATATTATATCAGATTTGTGTTTCTAAGGTGTCGATCGGCTAATAAATTCGTGTAGTTATAAGAAAGGAATATAGAGAAATTTCTAGAAATTTCGAAGGTAGCAAGTGGTAGGATAGTGGCGACACCATCTGTAAAGAGGTCTCTGAACAATATGTAATCACAACAGAGTTTTCCACTGATCAAGTGAGCCCCTGAGATATGAATTTTTCCTGCTCTTTAAGGCCATATTAATTTCAAGCTATTTATGTTTACTAAACATTGGGCACACTAACCATTTATTGTTGTCTTCTCCACCCGTCATCCTCTCGTAAGATTAAAAAACTATAAATTACAAATTTTCTTAAGAAAATAAATTGGAACTTAGCAACGTCAGTAGACTGAAAACTCATGGACTTGTTTTTCTCAATATTACCTCAGGGGAAAAAAAGAGTCCAACGATCATTTACCTTTACTACATCTAGATTAAATTTATTTGAAAAACGTATTACTTAACGATTACTATTTAACGTAGGTCTAGTATAGATTATATTGGCTGTATTGATTAATTGTAAGAAAAAATGAAACTTACATTATCTACTAGCAATTAGAAAATATCTTACAAAAACAGCCCAGTTAGAAGAGGTGCGTGGGATATGTGCATCAGGAGGGATCTAGAACACATGTACGCAATTGTCATCGACGATTAGCACGGACCTGGAAAATCTTTTTCCTACGGTTAAAAAGAATTTAAAATCCTATAAATTGTTATTTTTTTAATGTGTCACACTCATGGGAGTCGATTCCTCATTGAAAGTGATGGTGAGGGGATATCGGGCCTACATTTCTTTTCCTAAAAGTGGTGTAAGCTAGGGAAATATGTAAGGGGGGAGGGGGTGAGTCCGGCAAGACTATAAGCGGAGGGCCACCATTGGTTGGAGCGGAGTTCACAAGAAAAGTTTCGCTTTTCAACCCATCCCCCCAACATGGACGGAACCGTCACTTCTAAGCTGTATAACACTCCTCCCTGATATAGGATCTCATGTCTAGAATTTTGCAACAATGAGGAAACAGTCCATCCATATACAATAGTAGCCTAACACATTTCAGATGGGTTGAGATGGTACAAGAATCATAATTGAATTGTACATCATTTTCACTTTCATTTATTTCTGGAAACACTTGGCAAAATATTGGGCGCTGAACAAACCCCCTCCCGTTCTGCCGATACTGGCGTAAACAGACTTTGAACAAAGCGTTGAAATGCGGGAAACATTAGCGACTCCATCAGGGTTGTATATGTGTTTTGTTTTTACATGGACTCCACTAAAACGGAGCTCCAAGATTGGTTGGCTTGCAGTGTGCCAGGAAAATTTTTGATACAAATATCTCTCAAACTTGCAGAAAATGGCACTGCCCAGTCTCTCTCGCCTGCTTTCGTTCAGCTAAAGTTTATTTTTTAGATCACAAGTTAGAAAATTTACACTTCCACTAAAAATACTGTAGTTCTGTTTGATTTTTCTTCGATTTTCAGGTTACAAATATTGGGGGAACAGACATGCTGGTGTCCCCCCCCCCCTCTCAAAAACATGGGTAGAAAAGTGAGGACCCCAAAAATCGACGCCCATGGGTACAATCGACGGGGTGGGGAGGTAATTAAATACTCCAGGATTTTCGTAAATCAACAAAGAAACAGATATTTCTACAAATTAAATTACTCAATAACCCATGTCACTTTAAAGTTAAGACATTTAATTTCATTCGTTTCATCTACTTTTGATTTTTCACAACAAATGTGATATCAGATCAAATAGGCACATGAAGGTAAAAAAAAAAAAAAATTGTGAAAGGAAGTGCACTAAGAAACCGTGTAGGGCTTATCGGGTAGTGACACTCCTCGAAAACAAAAGAAAACAGAGTTGGATAAACTCCATGGAAACGAAAAGGAAAAACAGCGAACAAAATCATACCCAATCCCCCCCCCCCCCCACCTCCCGCGCCCGTTATCTAACTTACCTAACTTACACAGAGAACACTAGCCAAAAGAGAAGGTGGATATAGAAGAAATCCATACACTATTCAGTGCGTGCTGATAAAATACCCATACAAGTAGAAGAATCTTAAGGATTCCTATCCTTAAGTAGGTAAAGGATTAGCTATTTTTAGGTACTTGTCTCGTGTTACGAGCAGGTATACTTGACTTGAGTATGAAAACAAATTCAGATAATTTGGAAGCTTTTCGTGTAGAGATGGGTGAACAAATCTAGCTAGATTTAGATCGAACAAACCACTTCAAGTAACTTATAGACTTTAATAAAGCGTTTGTTTGATCCCTCGCTTTTGAGAAAGTGATATGTCTAGGTGCCCTCCTAAAAGAATAATCTCATACATGGTACTTTACGAATTCCTTTGCCAAGGGTAGACTTTCTAAACCAAACGTTTGCAAAATGTTTCCACACGTTTTCTACAAATGTGTAAATTTAATTATGGAAGGATGTTTTACAGATACATGCATAAATAAATTTTAAATCGTTAAAAAGTTTTTTCTTTGGATAAGTACACGTCATTGGTGTTCTTAAATCCATGCTTAAACGACCATCGTCTTTCGGTAAATAACTTTTGCCGCCACGGAATGGTGACAGAAAAAATATATACCCGAGGTGACGGTGAGAAGAATGAGAGCGTAATCTAAGTTTCGATTAAATATCATTTCTCGTTTAGACATCTATCAAAATGAGATTGCATTGATTATAAGGTTAAATTAACTTCACCTAAACAATACGACTTAATAACGAATAAGAAATGATGGTACTTACAACTGGTTCAAGGGGTAACGGCTCTGCTCTGGACTTCCAGCTGGTTGGAACTTGACAGTAAGAGTAGGCCACGAAACTCAGAGAGAACTGAAGGTTTGGCGAAGGACCAAAGAACCGCTCTATTTTAGGCGAAATATTTCTGTTTAAGTATGTAACATCTGCGGAGTATATGTAAAGTTAGCCGGTGAAGTACATCAACAGATGATTAGGCCACTATGAGGACAACGCTGACATGTATAGTAGTATTTTGTTTCAGCACTAGAACTAAAGAATAAACAATTTTGTAAATAAAATTAAATGAAAGGTTAAATTAATTACACTTATAACCCCCCCCCCCATATTCTCACCTGGTTATGGCCACGCAAAAGAATTACATAGATCAATGCTTTGATGAGAAAGTTGTTTCGGACAGTCAAGTCTGGACGACTGTCTCACAAATCAAAGCGACTGATTTTCTCTTCGGAATCGAAACAGACCGATGTTGAAGACAGAGACAGAGAGCATGCTTAAAATCGTCATAAGACTATATTTTATCGTAGCATTTTATCAATTTTCCTCAAAGCTCGCAAGTTGCCGAAGATGTACCCATGTGTGATACGGTAGACAGTATCTTGGTAGGTGATCTACTGTGATAAGAACAGAAGGAACAGCGACTGGGAATGTTATAGCTATGGAAAAAATGCAGCAGACGACACGAAACTTTTATGTTTGAATTCCTAATAACCTTTAAGCCATTTGTTGATACATTTGTCAGTGTGTGCATATGAGAAATACATTGAATTGTATCTGTAAGTACATGGTAGACAAAACACATGTCCTTAGCGGCAAATCTTCCTGTCCACATATTGTGTGCTCCATTCATTTACATTTACCTTTTTTGTCTGCAGATCCTTTTAAGTCGTTTTGAGTGCACATTCTAGAGTATAGAACAAATGGAACCAATATAGCGGTTACAGCAACATGCATTTCCGGTTTTCGATCTTTTTTCAAAAACATATGCAATAATTTGACGTAAATGATATCCTTAAAAACAATTTTGCTTTTCTGGAAAATGAGATATGTTGCTATGTATACATCGATTCTACACCGTCCATTGTGTTTTTTTCTTTATAATAAGAGCATTCAAGGACACTTTAAAACGGCACACCTGCATCACCTGCTCACAGTTATTTATCCAAGTAACTAAAGTTTCCAGGGTTATACTATGTGACAGGTGGTAAGAATCTTTTCACACCTATAAAACCTGCGCATATAGCGTGTGATCAATCATTGCTTACTCAATGCTTTTATCCTGTAACCATCAACGTACAAAATGCAAAACTTTAAATGAATTTAATTAAAAATCTCATACATTCTTTCCTTTTAATTTGATCACCAAAATCAGACTGAACGTACATTTTATAGGATGAAATGGTGGAATTTTAGAAACGTTTGCAAAAGTAAGAATTTTTTTTACAATATCCTGAAGCAAGTATGCAATGACGTCACATTCACACCTTTCATTGTTCGGCTCGTATTTAATTTCACAAGTTTTGATATTTCTTTTTGTGTGTATGTGAGATAACAATGTTGTGGGATTGTATACATCTTCACCCCTTGGGGTATCCAGATAGTCAGAGCTGAGGTTCATTTCAAACACCATCGCTCTCCCGGCTTGAAACTCGTAGGTTGCTTCCTGCTACTGAGTTCGTCACTTATTTTGCGACACCCAACATATTCAACACCTACGTTAACGAAAACGAAAATTGAAATGTCCATTCTCCTTTATCACGTTACCCATGGTGACTACATAGAGAAAACATATACTTAAGGAAGGAAATAAACGGATGATAAGTTTTGCTTCTTCCAAAAGATATTTGATCGCTGCCAAGGGTAGCTGAACTATACTACATAGCTGTAGAAAAGGGCTATAGTTACATAATAATACCAATGGGGAACATAGTCTGTATCGAATGATCAAATGAATCACCCGCACTTTACTTACATTTAAGAATGTTTTTTTTCGTTTCGTTTGCATAAGTCCAAAAGTGTGAACGTGTTTCAAAACACCAGTGAAACCAATTTATGGAAGTTCTTTCCAAACTTGATTTAGATCAAAATGAGAAGAAAAAGATCAGAGCATGAGTTACATTTCCCGGAAACCGCAGGTGCAACAGATGTATTAGTTTATAGGTGAAATGATTGTAAGCCTAATTGCAGTGAGCACATTTTCTTTAGGCTATGCTATCAATAATGTACACGGGCGGATCCAGGATTTTTGATGGGTTGTTTGCAGGGTTGTATACCTTCTGTAGGTTCATACATTGTGAGAGGTCTTCCATCTCAACGATTCTATAATAAAATAGTGCTCTCAATATGTGTGTGAGTCTCTATGCCAAAACCATGACAAGAAGAGCAACAATGAAATCTCTGCGATGTAAGGCACAATTGATCATTTTTGGAAATTTTGGAGATGCATGTGTACGCACGCCCCCTTAATGCATGGAGACTGCACCTAAAATGTATGTTGGTCTTTTATGTCCCACTGAAAGAGGCAATGCGTCGTATTACATTTTATGGAGCGTAAATATGTTTGTATCATTTTGAAGTGAACTGATATCAATATTATTTCTACCTCTTTTCTGTAAATTCAAGGAGCTATTGTACCCGTCGTATTATGTTACGCAAGAGGATGAGAACTTTCCCACATTGTTTTGGACAAAATGACTTATTTAAAGTATGTGTAATTACCATTGCGAGTACTTTCCTATGTAGCCACCAGCTACTTACCATTGTGGTCGACGGTAAGATTAAAATCTGACACAAATGCCTTTTTTACTCTGATGTAATGTCCCCAAGAGGTTTCATTATCCTTCAGGAAGCATTCGTTTGCATGGTTTACTTTTTTCAATCTCCAGAAAAGTGTTGCATCCTCCAGATTGATGCTCCTTTGTCCGTTATCAAAATAGAATTTGATTTTTTTGATCGCAAGTTGATCATTCAAGATGAAATAATTCATGTCATATCATAGGAAAATTCTTTGAGAAAGTAAAGTTGCATATGAGAAGAGGTTTGAAGTCTTTTTATTTTAATGTTCCATCTTTACTGTTACAGTGAAGAGGAAATTATGACTCTTTTCCAATCGATAATCCTAATTTTATTTCCCTGGATGCAGTTTTGTTACAGAAAGAGGGTCATAAACGTTCCTTGGAAAATGGCTGCAAGGTAAGTTCCAATTGTAGATGGGGGTAGCTATTTTTATTGCTTTTCCGCCAGCTATGTGTAAAACAGGCTACCAATTGATTTACCACCCAGCCTTTGTTCTGAATATTAAATGGCTTACAAAGCCCACAGTGCAAATACTAAACGTTAAGTCGTACTTATATGAACATTTCCCTTAAGATAACTTGGACTATTCGTGAGGTCATACCGAGATCGAAATACTATACTGCCACTGTTCATTGTACCATTTGTATTTGAAATCTTTCATAATGTTGCAAGTAAGACCGCCATAATTTCTCTCCGTGGTCATGGAAAACATGGAAATGTATAAGGATAGTTGGTGGTCTATCGTGTGGTGGCTTTCAGGACATTAGTATCATTGAAGAATTTGAGATTTACTTTCAGTGAGTGAGTTTTTATTATGGATTACCAATTACTGGTCCTATATTGTGTGTAACACCTTAACCACATGAAACATAGCAGTGAATATGTTTATCGGACAAGTTAAGAGTTCTCTGTTCATTACAAAGTTTTCGCCATCCAGATATGTACCTACTTATTTACATTTGTCGTTCACTGCAGTATAGCAGTTCGTGCCAAATCGCGTCAAAGTATATACAGAAACTGATTTTAGTGAATGAAATTGGTAGTCGTAACTGGTATGGTGGTAACTGGTGGTGATACTGTCTCACTAAGCTCTTATAGCAACTGTCCCTTTGGTCGAAGTGAAGCATATCAAAATGCATATACTTGAGTCCATGCCCGCATCCGGGGGGGGGGGGGGGGAAGTGGTTAAGGGGGTTCGGGTGAACCCCCAAAAGATATGGAGTTCCGCTCAGCCTATGATAGTGCCCCTACGGTAGCAACATATATTACGAGTTTCAATTTGTTCGTCATAACCGTCGGGTACAATGTTCCACATGTGATAAAATCGCCTCCCCCCCACTGAAAAAGGTGCCTACGGGCCTGCTGAAGAATGACATTTTATAAGTGTCATTCTACACAGTGAAGAATATCATTAAATTTTCCGTTTTCTGTAATTTTGTTGCAGATGTATTTTTATAAAAATGAGGGTAAATCCAAACTTCTGGCTGTGTTTATGATAGTTTTTATAGTTGATCAAACATAAAGAAAAAACAAACACACACACAACAAGACACTAGAAGAATATATAATAAAAGAACAACAGACAGGTAACATTTATAAAACCTGCAATTTTTGCATTCGCCACCTCGGAAAAAAGGGGACGATTTGGTGTATCCATGTACAGTACCAAATATCATAAAAAAAAAAATACTTGGTCTTCAGCATTAAATATACATTTTAGAGTCAATAAACTTCAAAGTGTCTTCGTAACAACCGACGATCTTCCTTTTTTGTCGACAGATGTACCGTCATCGTAAACCTACTGGCTGCTGCGGTGATAATTTTCTCGTCCATAGATCATGGTTAGTGTTATTTGGAAACATTTAAATGGTTTTAGGATTCACGGAAAACAGCTTATCGCGTGCAATCCAATGAAGTACACTTAAATTTTCGACAAGAGATTTATGTCGAAGTTTTACATTTAATGCCCTGTTCTAATATCGCATATGTGCAAACGCGAAAGAGTCTTTGTTTGCTTTTACGCATCACATGTGCTACTCTCTTAACGGGAAGACCTAAATATAAGTCTGAACAAGAAATACCTTTCTCTGAAATGAGATGTCCCATTGTGATTTTGTTGGATGAATTACTGGTGCTTGTCATATGGAACATATTCAGTCTGATTATTGTACAGAAAATATTATATAAGGCAAATAGTACTGGGTTTCATTATATATATGGTCAATTTGATAACTACTTTTCCCCGAGGTAAGTTGCTCAATTTCACCAAGAAAATACGTCAGTTACCTACATTGCTACTGAATAGGCCTATTTTATGTTGAATTCTAAATGTGTTACTAGAGAGACAATAATTGACCGTCAGCCTACCCCTCCCACAAGAACAAAAGAACCATAAGGAAGTAACATATGATCTATCATCTTTTTTGGGGATATTCAGCACAAGGTCACCAAATGCAGAGCAGACGTTTTCAGGATGTACTGGCAAGATTTTCCATGGACGAAATGCTCCACGTACGTAATCGTCGAGGTACAGCTCAGGAAGTAAGCAACGAGCTTCTAGAAGCGGTTTTAAAGATAGAACGAATGCAGAAAAAATTTGTTTCATCCGATGATAGCGATGACGATACATCAGATTCATCCAGTGATAGCGATGATGATACATCTGATTCATCCAGTGATAGTGATGATGATACATCTGATTCATCCAGTGATAGTGATGATGATACATGGGATTCCTCAGATGATTGCGATAGTTCGGAATCATCAAATGACTGCTCTAAAAGACGGTAGGCTTTAGTAAAGAGTTTATTATAAATACATTCATGAAATTGGAAAATGTGTCACTGATATATAGGACTTCAACAACATCAATGTTATTTGTAAATACTAAATTGTCGGTATATTTGGACTGAGATATCCACATGGTCGATCATACTTTACAACACTATTGCTTTGTTTGTTGAATTTAATATTCAGCCTAGAAAATCGTCAAATGGCAATATAAATGGCAATGTAAATGGCAATATAAATGGCAATATAAATGGCAATATAAATGGCAATATAAATGGCAATATAAATGGCAATATATATATATATGTATATATATATGTATATATATATATATATATATATGTGGTTCGGTATGATATCACGTACAGTAATTTTAAGTTGTTGCTTTTCTCGCTGTTTGTCGACCTTTTATGCCATTTTGGTGATCAGAAAACTTCTCAGAAGAGTGGACAGCTTCTGCGGGTTGGTAAACTACACTACAGAACCGCAACCGGAAGAGTGTGGCAGATATCGATCGATTAACGGTATCTGCAATAATATCGCAAATCCAAATTGGGGGAAAGCCGGATATCCGTACCTGAGATTGTTGCCGTCAGCGTACAAAAATGGTAATAACAGCAGGTTAATGTTAGTCATGATGGTTATTGTGTGTTCTGTCAATTTTGTCACTAATATTGTAAATATATAATTTCGTTCGGTTTTCAATGGAATACCTCTTTTTGTTCATTGGCATATTTTGAAAAATAAGAAACACCGCTATGAATTTCAACTCAGAAAATCAGCTCTTGTATCTTCCTTTCTTTGATATGTTAATCAGCAGTTAATTATATGCAGGCCTATGTTGATTCTGACAAAAAACTGGTAATTTGTGTAATTTGATTTTATGAAGGTATTTGGAATAAAAGATTACTCAAATTGTACTTGACATTTCATCATATTACACACAAATCATGCTATACTTTCAGGAGTCAACAAGCCCCGGTGGTACAAGTCTACTGCAATAGAAGTTTCAAAAGCTTTCGTAAGGAACGGGGAGAGCCCATATTCAACTTTTAGAGCTACGGAACTTCTTATGCATTTCGGTCAATTTCTTGACCACGACATCAACCTTACACCAGCTCTTAGAGGTAAACCTTTAACGTTTATATGTTACAAAAACGATGTGTTATTTTGGCGGATTCACATGTAATGTATAAGTAATACTTATACTTTAAGACCCACCAAGTCGACGGACTTGAAGATAAGTGGGAAGTTGGCTCAAACGTATTTTCTTTTATTCAGCGGTTTCATTCCAATATCACTCACCCAGCAATATCATTTAAGTCAACTCAGTCTAAAAAAGACGCTCGCTCAGAACGATAAGTTGATCCTAGGTGTGTTGCTGCCAAAACTTTCATGTCAGGTGGAGCAACAATCGAAACGATTGTTTCATTCAAATAAATGAATAAATTTACCCCCGTTCTATACAAGTAACTGCATGCAAATGAGCTATCAAGTCAGAGGTCATTTAATCATTACAACACTTAATTGGGAATTAGTTTCTGGAAGAATTATGTTTGTCTTTTGGCCTACAACCTAACTGTAAATTATATTGTCATATGTGACACTAAGTGACTATAGGCAAAATAACTGAAGCTCCCCGGCGACTGGGTAACCATCCCGTCCTACAGTAGAAACCAGTAGAAATGGAAGGAACGATAGTATTGGCGAGTTATTGTGTTACCGTCGGCTTTAAACCTTAACTCAAAGTGTTACGTCTCATCTAAATACTTAAAGACAAAAACTCATCACCCCAGATAATTTCAATTCTCCCAACCACCTACCTCTAGTCCCTCCTTCAGCCTGTCTTAAATTCCTCCACATGTGTAATCAAAACAATGGATCCCTGTCTACGCTGTGTAATACGAGCTGCTCTGCATCTTTCGAATTTGCTGTCAGTCTAAGAGTACTGTAACTTAGAACCAGTTGAGAATTTTGCTTTCCGGGAGGTAAAAATAAAGTTTAGGGTGATGCAATACAGCCTTTAACACCTTCCTGATTACAAGTATATTGGACGGTTCAAATGTTATTTATTTGAAGTGAAATATCGATGTTAAACTCTTTTTGAGTACATGCAGTAGTGAAGAATACGCATGAGATTGCTCCATATTGGGTTTATTGTTGATCATAATTAAACATCATTAATTGTCACGCTTCGATGGAAGTTTGGTAATAACAGATAACAATACTACTACATCATCCGTTGCCTTCGCCATACTGGCATACAGCGTACAGCATTAATCCACGATTCCATTGTTTAACTTCGTCAATTGTCCATTGTTCATACTGCTTACCTTCGTCAATTGTCCATTGTTTATACTGCTTACCTTCGTTGATAGACACTATTATTTACTCCTAAGGCATATTCATGAAAGCATTTATTCCTTGGACTAACTACAGTCATATTCCATTGCAGTTAATTGTTCTTGTGACGATTACGACAAGCGCCTGTGTCTTCCAATCCCCTGTACGGAGCCTGAGGACCAAATTAATGTTTGCAGCAGCAAGCCATGTATCCCATTTGTACGCTCTCGACCAACTGTTGCAGGAGACTGTAAGCCAGGTCCCAGAACGCATGACAATGCTATTACCGCGTTTGTCGACGCCTCCAACGTCTACGGAAGCTTTAAGCAGGAGGCAGATTACCTGAGGGAAAAGGTGGAAGGTACATCTATACATCAGTTTCTGTTCTGTTTGGATTCCAGTGCTAACTATCCACATTGGCTAGTACCATGGACATTATCAGGAATCAAAGTGAGGGGGGAGGGCTACAAAACTGTCAATTGATTAGATCAGGGGAAATTTTCACTCTTCAAACAGCTTTGATGCAGTGGCATAACCTTTGTCCCCGAGGGAAGGATGAATGGGGCAAAGAATTGAAGGTGGGGGGTGGAAAGCATTTATGGCAATATCTAACGACACCATCGATTGACGAGTAGCGTACTGAGAAATGTTTTGGATGATAATACCTCTCAGACCTTGCAGACAATTTTCCAGTCTTTGACCTTGTACATTTCACCTAAGTATTCTTTACATTTTCGTCATGGTGGGACGAGGAGAGAGAAACAAAGGATTGGAGAAGGGGGCAAGCAATAATAACATTATCTACTCTGAGCGTCACCTACATTACCTCCATGCCCAAAGCCCTACTGAGAAAAGTTTAGGATAATGATGCCTCTCAGATTTCAGACAATCGCACTTCCCAGTTTCTCAGAGTCTGGCCTTTCTCTCAATTTTCATCTAAATGTTTTATTTTCTGAAATACAAGTTTGGAAATTTACACTTCTACTTTGTGATGTTATTTTTTCTATGCTCTTTTTTTCACATTTCTGATTTCCAGTGCCATTGATATCACCCCCTCCACCCCCCCCCCCCCCCCCCACACACACACACCTTCCAGACGTCTACGACTAGTATATTCACATTGTCATTAACTTTCGTTCTTCCAACTAACGACTTGTCTAACTCTCTGTCGAAGTATCAATCAGAATAAAAAACGATACAGAACGTAACGTATGGTGAAAGAGAAGGCGTAACAGATGCAAATCAGACGTCAAAGTGTCAAATGATATAATCAGAAAACAAAAATATAGGAATAGCGATGACTTCGAGCGTTTTATTTACATAGTTGATATGATTACTTCCCTCTACAGGCAAGTTGAAAATTCACGAGGAACCTATCGATGAAGGTCATATACACCTGTTACCGCCTGACAGGGAAAACGCCCAATGTGTGATGCCTGGGGATGAAGTTCATTGTGGAAGGGGCGGCGACGTCAGAGCCGCAGAACAGCCCGGGTTGACAAGTCTGCACACTTTGTTCGTGCGAGAACACAACCGCATCGCTGAAGGGCTTGCGTTCTTGCATTCAGATTGGGATGATGAGAAATTATACCAGGAAACAAGACGAATACTCATAGCAGTAATGCAGAAGATAACCTATGATGAATTCCTCCCTATAGTTTTGGGCAAAGACAAAATGGACGAATACAAATTGGGATCGTGGACCGGTTACGAAGGATACGACGAAGAGGTCTGACGTTTAATGATTTAATCATAGGCCTGATAGGATTCTAAAGTATACTTTTTCGCCTGTTTTAATCGATCTGAGTAACATTCATTGTTTTAAAATGTTTTTCGTGCTGTTTTATCTGACACATCATGCATGATATCGTATATATCCCATGATCACACAGTTGTTTGGGGGATGTAAATTAGATTCCTTTGAAATTGGAAAGAAATAGCAATCATTGTCCACTTAGTGTGAACATACATATGGGTTCAACAGCAAATTGTATAACGCCAGATGGGCAGGAGTTACTTGTATACATACATAACCGTACGCCGACGTCAGTCTTGGTGCAAATATTTCTTTTGTTTCTTCGCAGATTAATCCTACTTTATCAAATGAACTTGCAGCTGCATTTATGCGGTTCGGCCATAGCATGATTCCAGATAATATAACACGGGTCTCATCACTTTACGATCACGATCAATTTCCATCCATCGAGATGCGGAGTTCTTTCTTCAACGCAGCCCATCTGTACGAGCACGGCTCTGTTTCATCCCTTCTCCTCGGAATGATATGCTCCGAACTTCTGCCGGTCGACAGAAATTTTGCCAAGGCCATAACCAACCATCTTTTTGAGGATCCTGTGACAAGGTATTTATGAAGCAGATTTTATGTATAAAGAAAACATGACAGTATAGCATGTGGGATAATCAGAGATACCCTAGCCCCGAATATTTTTCGCTTCATCAAATCACCTAACATTTGCAGGGAATGTAAACAGACAAATTCCACTACAGTGCTAAACAACGTACATAAAATACCCACCTACACTTCATTCTAAACCAAACCGTCTGTTGATCTTTTTTCTTCCCATTCTCGTATTTTCATCCTCTAAGTCGACGATGAGTCCTTTGCCTTTTCTTCTGTTTGAAGGTCAGACGGTACCGATCTAGTGGCTCTCAATATCCAGAGAGGTCGAGACCATGGTTTACCACCTTACCATAAGTATAGAAAACACTGCAATTTGGAGGTTCCAAGTAGTTGGGATGACCTTAGGAAATGGGTTGATGACGACATTGTTGACTCGTTAAAGCCCGTCTACAAGTAAGTGCAATGCCTAATCATTTTATTTATAATATTAGTACATCTACTCATTTTCTCATGAAATTATTCTTCACCTATTGAACCTGCAAAGGTTAAGGACAACGAGGATTTGTAGAAGCTTAGTGAAATTGAAAGGTGCAGACTAGTGGTAGGGTAGCTTAATTGGGGGAGATTCAGCACCTAGCTGAAAATTAAACTTAAAAAATACTCAGACCTAAACTTAAAAAAATAAGACCGTTTTGAAAATCTTGTAATGAGACAATTCAATCATCATGATCAATTTCAGGAGTGTCGAAAAGATTGATGTCTTTGTTGGCTATCACATGGAAGAACCACTCGATGGAGCTATCGTGGGTGGAACAGCAGCCTGCGTACTCGGGGAGGAGTTTGCGAAGCTAAAATACGGAGATCGTTACTGGTATGAGAATACCAATAACGATGAAGATGGCCAAAAAGATGGAGGATGGACCGAAGGTAAATCAAACAATTCAAACACTGAATAGTGGTATATACGTAAAAAGTTGATTGATAGTCTACAATTATTATTTGGAACCTGTTTGTCAGGAACTTTCTTACACGATGTGTTACACAAATAGTGATTGTCTTTACTGAACCAGTCAAGTTATTCGTGTGGGTGCTGATAGCATTATGCTCTACATTAGTTACTGTAGTCTCTATGCGAATCGGGTGAAAGGATGATTGGTGGATGAGAAATTTTTAAGTTCTTTCTTGAACACTCATCCATTTCAGAGCAAGTTGCGGCGATTAAGGAAGTCACTTTGGCTCGTCTAATTTGCGACAACATCCACGTTGAGTCCATCCAGCCAGCGGTCTTCAAGTTACCGCAGGAGGAGGTCAGCGATAACGGCAGGTTAGTGATAACTACCTTACAATTTTCGTTTCCTTTGAAAGTGTCTACCTTTCTTAACTGTCTTGGCTTAACTATCAGTGAGTACTTACCGGTTTGGCGTCTCTACATTGGAAAGTACTAATCAATTGTAAAATGTGTACCCTCTCTGAAGGCGTAACCTTTAGAAGTAGGGGTATGTGAAAGCACGTTTAGGGAACTGAATATGGACTTCGTGCAGGAACAGGTCAAAAACGCGGAAATGCGGTAAATTTTGGGAAGGGTTGAATACAACGAGTTACCAAATTTAAATTTCTGAAAGTTTTCTTCTTTTCCGCTTTTTCGACCTGGCCCTTCGTGGAGCGTAGCACTTGCTGCAGCGGAGGATGAAGACTTCGCTGTAGTGGAATATATGGGCACAAAGCATGACAAAAGCTCGAGTTGACTTACTTGCTTTTTAAGCAAATTTCAATCAATTGCCCTGTTAGCGATTTAATAGTTCTTTTTGTTTTTGATGAGGCTTTGTCTGTAAAGAAATGTCAAGCTGTAGAAAATTGAAACATATTGCTATTTCTCCACAGAAGTTCTGCTCTTTCAAACATCGGAAACTACTAGACCTTACTTGATTTCCTTTTCCACCTGGTAGTTACTTGAAAAAAAAAATATTGTAGAAATGAGGAAACATAAATTGTGTCAAATTTTCTGTGCTGTCTTGTTCTTGAAGCACTATTAGCATGGGGAAGTGTTTACCCTATTCAGAGACAATTCCATACGAAGGAAGCTATTTCAGTCAACAGTCCCCCTCCACCCTTATGCACCCCCCCCCCCTTTCAGTTATGCACCCGCGTACGCAAATTGACAAGTCAAACGACAACGATTATCGGCTCTGTGGGGATAATACTGCCAAGGAAACACATTCAAACAAAGTTCCGGTTGTCTGAACAATGTGAAACTGTACATTATGATAGTACTATGTATGAGATATTGATAAATATAATTCCTTTTTCCGATGCCCAAAATGTGGTAATTCTCGGTGAAGAAGACACATATAAACAACGTCAGTGAATTATTACCAAAATTCTTGCCCGAACGTAGCGTGGCACGTCAAATGAGAGAGTAGATTGCTGTGCATGTATCCTAAAATATCGAATACGCGAGCGACTTTCACCTCTCAGTCTAGATAATATTTGGCACAAAGCCAACTTCGACCTTGCAGAGAAAAGAAGCTAGCTTTTGGAAGCAAAACTTTCTCATGAATATTTATCACAACACTGAAAGGAACAGCCAATCTTCACATGATATCATACATGTTTATCCCATCTCGATAGGTTTCTACCCTAACTATTATGGTATATCTGGCTATCACGTCATGTTCTATCATGCAGGAAAGGTCTTCTCGAGACATGATCTTTGCAATTTATGGAAATTCTATGAGGATTGGGGTGAAAGGAAAGACTCATGTGGACGGAGGGAACTGCCAAACGCCCAACCCGATGTAAAATGAAAATAGCAAGAAGATAACAAAGGAAGAAAACCGCAAAAGGAAGACCAAGTTGCAAAGATTATTTTTCGTTGCTACTCCATCTGTAACAACACATGATGAAACAACCCATGATAAAACACTCACCAAACAGGCCAAGCTTATACACATTACAGACCACCTACGATGAAATAGATTAAACAGAATGAAATAGATTAAACGTCTCTAAACTTTGTGACCTTAGTTATCAGTAATATTCATATCTTTTATATAGTATCAGTGGTTCACTGGGTAGATCTTTGCGTCTCTCTTGTTCTTTTTTTTTTGTTTCTCTCTCACACATGTGTCCTCCTGTTTTTCTTCATTTAGTCTCAAATTTTTCTATAAAATGATTCTGGAAGACGGATATCCTGATGAGAAAGGACAACTACCAAACTTCAATAACCATCGCGTCAGGTGTGATAACTACGAAGCCATTCCGAGACTAAACCTGGACGCATGGGCTGGTCTTTAAATCAACATCCGTCAAGCATTCTATTTTACATCATCCTGTCTAGTGATTTAATTTAGATCGAAATTACGAATAATACTCATACTAAAGAAAAGAACGAACGATTTCTTTTTCCTTCATTTCGTTGCAATTGTAAAAAAAAACTTTTTCTTGCCTATAAAATTTTTGTTGTTGGTTTTTCTTTGATAATAATGTGTAGTATGTGATATTAATTGCGTGAGATTTAGGTGCTAGGCTTATTGCAATATTTTTTTTCTTTTTCAGGTATTAAGGCTAATTGAAAAACTTCCGTTAAAACTGACTGTAAGATATGAAACATCACATGTTATATTTCTTTGTTCCACGTTTGGTTTAATTTAGTAAGTTTAGAAATGTGAAATGTTCTTTAACATATTCCAAATGACGTATGTTATTCAATTATGAGAAATGAAAGAAAGCAAAAATAAGCACCATCGATCCTTGGGAGCCAACAGGAATAAACCGTCAACGTAAGTTTCATAACATTTAATTGAATGTGCAATTGAATTCTATAATTCCCTCTGAAAATAACCAAGGTACGACACCCTCACCGTCTCCCTCTCCTCCGTTTCCGTATTTATTCATTGGAACCATTTTTTGGTTGGCAACAGAATTGGCCTTTCCAAAAGCAATACAGCAAATAAGTAAAATACGTTATGTTCTCTCCCTACGTATCCAATGGTTAAAAATCTTTGTCAAAAGTATTTGGAAATATAATCAACAACAATAGATTGAACATTTTCGGAATACCGGTAACTTTAAGATTTGATTTAAAATTTTGAAAACACCCACAAAACTGCTTTTATGGCGTTAAGTGTAAGTCCTATTTTGTCTTCTTACCCTAACGGTATTTTCCTCATATTTTTCTTTCTTTTGGTTTCATTGTTTTCTTATAGGTCTTCCGTCTTTTGAAAATTGTTTGAATGTTTGAATTTCGATAAATACACTTTCTGAACTTTAAGAAAAATCTTTGACTTAATCGATGTTTTCTTTGGTGCATTTTAGTTTTAACAATATAGCTACCCAAATATTAATTTAAGATACGTTGATTGCAATTTTCAAAATAAGCCTGTCCCTTACAATGAATTCTACCTTTTTGACCTCCCTCTTATAAATGAAACCTTGGCTTGTCTTTCATTTTCGGGTTATATAATTGTCTTAAAATTTACTCTTTGATTTAACATTGGATATGTCCAATTTGAGTCTAAAATTACTTACTAGTGGGTCATTTAACGTCTTTGCATATCTTTGAATATCTCATTGTAATGTGAATGTGATTAGTGTGAATTTTAATTATTGAATATTAAAACTTTAAAACCGAGAATAAATTTGAGGAACAATACACTGTAGAGCAAAGATATTTTTCAGTCTTTAGCAGACAAAATACCATACTCTGATGTTGTAAGTTCTTAATAATTTTGGTTCTGTTTGGATTTTGGCCTATAGCTTCTGACATTGGAATAGGTGTAGTTTGTGGAAAACGTAAGGTTTTGGGGTACTTTTTTGGCAGTAAAAGCTGCAGATCACTATGTTTTTGTTAAGAAGAGAACAGAAATAGCTGTGCAGTTATAGTTCCATGCTTCATCTGTCATCAAGGGCGCCCTTCTCCTTCACTGCTGCATGTTTAAAACCTTCTCAGGAAAGCAATACTGAACTTTGTTTCAGGACGTTGAGACGTTTGAAACTTTGGTGACGAAACAGGGAAACCGGGGGAGGGTGGATGAAAAAAAGTGAGGAGCTAACGGAAGGAACTAAAGGTATCTTAAAGCCAACCCTCCACTATTTGCCGAGTTCTTAATGAATAACAGAAAGAGGGTGCATAATTCGTTATATAACGTGTAGCATTCTGTTGTACGTTTAACATTGTTATAACTGCAAAAACAGAATTGAAGGCAATGATTGAAAGATTTTTTTTTTTTTTCAAATTTTTGGAAATTTTTTATCACTACTGGGAAAGGAAATTGAGTGAAACCGTTTCAGGTACAGGGGGTACTATTTCTGGCATGGGGATTTGCATAAAACATTGATTTTCACCTAACCTTTGACCCATGACATCATCGGTCGGGGAGAAACTTTACCACATATCCAGGCACCTACTAACCAAGTTTTAAATTCATCTGACTTGTCGTGTAAGAGGAGATCGTGACGCATTTTTCCAGTTCACTTTTGCAGATTTGACCTTTGACCTTTTGTACTTTGACCTTGTGACGTCATACAAATTAAAGAATCCTGCATCGGCTTTCCATACATGATAGTTTTTCACATCTAGGACATTCGCATATGGAGAAAATGCTAAAATGTGTTTTCATTCTCGTGACCTGTGTCCTTTGACCTATGACGTTACTTTTGAACACTGCACCTCATACCCGGACACCTATCTATTATGTTTGAAATTCATCCGACTTACCGTCTAGGATGAGATCGGGAAACACTTTTTAAACACACATACACCCACATGCACACACCCACGCGCACACGACTTTGTTTTCCATTCATTCCGAGGACCTCATTGTGCTTTCTTTTATTTTTTCTTCCTCAGCCCTAACCTTAACAATAGACTGTCTATTGTTAATTTTGAGAGGACCGGAGAAATCTATTGAATTTTCTACAGAGGACCTAAAATCTATTGTTTCGGTCCTCGATCCCACCCGAAAACAAGGGCACACACACACATGTGCATCCCCTGCCCTGTGTTAGCCTAACACATTGTGGGTGCAGCATATATGCTCACTGCCTTACTGGGACGAAAGAAGTCCCGGAGATCCGTATGAGGGAGGAGGGCTCTCCTTCCCTTAACCGCAGTCTCTAATTTCTATCTATATACTTCGTATATGGATAAGATAATTAGTGTCTGAGGCATTTCAGTCGTCGCACGTTACAAAGTGACAGTATCTTTAAATGAGTTGAGGAGTCCCAAAAGTCCTCGGGTTCCATATCATCACTGCAGAACATGCCTTGAACAACAACATGTATTATTGTTACAATAAAGGGTCGGTACCATAACTGGACGCCAAAGCTCACAATTGACAAAGTGACGTCATAAACTGCAATAATTGAATTAAATAAAATATTTTCTTTCGTAATCGAATAGGCCTAGGTCTAATTAGTGTAAATGGGTGTTCTCCACTGAAAAAAAAAAACACCGAGCCTATTTTACTGCGTAAATTTTGCTGGTACAAGTTAAATGTCCATCCATGTCCAAGACTATAGTAGAAGTCATAAAGATAAAGGAGTTTCTTGAACATCAAGCAAGCTGGATTGAATCAAACCTGAACTGCCAACTCTTAACATATCTTACGGGACATTTTCAGGATCTAACCCAAAGAAATTCTGTTTTCTGCTATAATAGTTCTCATATCGTCCACCGGTATCATGGGAAATGTCTTGATCGTAACAGTGGTGTCGTTCTCAAAAACACATCAAAACAAAACGAACGCGTTTGAAGTAAACTTAGCTTGTTCAGATTTGTCAACCTGCCTCGTACTTTCCCTTCAAGTCTTCGGTTTGTTCAATGACAGTGTGCCCTGGCGGATTGGCTCTGTACCTTCGTCGCAGCTGGCCTTTGGTTGTTCTTGGCAGCGGTGTCGTCAACCTCGCGTTAATCGCATTTAATCGTTTCACTTTAATAACCAAATCTCGGTCTCATTATGATCTTATACGCTCAAAAAAGGAATCTTGCAATGATGATTTTCTCGGCATGGATCATCCCCATTTTCCTGGTTACGGTCCCACCTTTGTGTGGTCTTGGAGGAATTGGATGTTCTGAGAGGTACAAGATTTGTTCGGCTGACTCGACCCATCCGCTTTCAGATGTTTATTCATTAATTACCAGTGTCCTCGTTGGTGTACCGTGTTTGATCATAATCGCAAGGTGCTACATTAAGGTTTATTTCTTCCTTCGAGCTAAAAATCTTTTCAAACTCTTCTCGGGTAAGGCTTCGACCGGAAATAAAAACAGAGGGGATGCCCAATCAGCGGCGCTCAAGCGACAAGTGAAAGTGATCAAAAATCTCTTTTTGGTCGTGTGTTTCTACATAATTTTCATCATGCCGTATGGGACAGCCTGTTCAATAGCACCCAGCTACCCTTTCATTCCTTGAGTATCGACAATTCTTGTCGTTAACTGTTAGTGTGGATCCGATCATCTATGGGTTGAATCATCCACAGTTTAGAGAAGTGTTCCGACATATTCTATCTGGCAAGTTTAGGCTCATCCCAAAGCCGTCAAAGTTACTGCAGTTTATTACTTCCTTCGTCTCCAAGAAACTAATAGCTTCAGTAGATTTTGATTGTGTAAATAATTTAGACTTTTGAAGTCACTTAAAAAGTCATGTCATTCTGAACTGATAATTGCTATCATTTCTTAACTTGGATTATCTCGCAAAGGCGATAACCTTTATTCATGCCTGCAAAAAGAGCTCTGGAGGTAGCGGTACTGTAGCTGAACAAGTCGAAGTAGTGTGTGTGTGTTCGTGTGTGCACTTAAAGGCAAGGATACCAAAAAAATTGCTAGTAATGATGACGTGATGAAAGGTCACGAGATCCAAGTTCAAATCGGCCAAATTCCTGAAAAAAAAGTGCGTCACCATCTCCTCCCATACGGCAAACTGGACAAACTTCAAACTTGTTTGGTAGGTGCTCGGATATGTGGTATAGTGTCCGTCCGACTTCATTAGGTGCCAAATGTAAGTGTGTGTGCGAAGAGGTGCAATCATTGAGAAGAAGGTACTGCACAAACTCCCACCCTTTGAAGGCGCATACTTCCAGCTAAGGTCATCTACGTTGTCCAATGGGTTTAGTGGGCTTGAAAGGTATTTTACGCTTAACACTAGAGCAGCAATGAAACCTGATCTCAGTACTTGGTCGTTTAACGTTCCGTTGTAAGAATGTTCTGAATATGTCAAAGATAACAGATCAGTAGTGACTGAATAGATTAATAGCGAAAAGTAGAAAAGTTTGATTTTGGTTATGGTAAAGACAATCCTCGACACTTTGCCTTTATGACTGTCTTTATTCCTCCACGACTACCTTTCCCTTCCCCTCGTGAAATGAGGTGGGCGATTACGTCCGTGTGTAATACGGTGTAATTCCTCCCTATGTATACAGTGCTCAGGATGAGACACAGTAGTACTTGGGGTCTAACCTGGTATGGTACCTAAGATAAACACTCCCTCTCGAAAAGGGTCAATATATGTGAAGATGTGTGTGTTTGTGTGTATGTGCGAAAGAAAATTTCGATTCAAAGAGTTGGCTTCCGCAACGCTTTCAAGACCGAAAAGCCGATGAATATCAAATTTGGTACGTAAATAGCCCATGGAGTGAAGTTAAGATCAAAAATTAAAATTAGAGGTCAAAGGTAGAGTTACAACGGTCAAATTAGTGAAAATAATATTTTTGCTGTTTAATCTTAAATAGCTGTTTTCATGAAAACATCAGATATAAACAATACTTGATCTAAAAATCATGTATATTTGTATTTTAAGGTCAGGCCCTTTTGCAGCTTTTTTTTTAAATGTGGGGGGGGGGGTGGATTTTACCACAAGTGGAACATTTTACCCGACAATTATGACCAACAAATTAAAACTCATTAATATGTATGTTGCTAACATAGGCCTAATATCATGTAAGCTGAGTGGACCTCCAGATCTTGCGGGGGTTCGTCCGAATCCGCTGAACCCCCCCCCCCCCCGGATACGGGCCTGAAGGTCAAAGACAAGGTTTAAGAAATTTCAAGGCGAATTTGAATGCACCTTTTACTGAGCCTGAATTGAAAAGAGAAAAATTTTCCACTGCAGGCATTTCAAATCCCATGCCGACATCTTTTCCCTGTTTCTCGGCATTACTGTTTGAAGAGAGGCTTCTCCGGTCAAGAAAGATTTCGAGTTTCCGCATTGCAAGTTTACCAAAATGTCACGATCAATGCAAATTATTGCAAGATGCCTTTTTTCAAACTGAAGCACACGTGTGAAAATGTAGATAGGGGTTACTGTAGATTTACATTAAAGAGGCTCATTGAGTTGTTTTGTGAAATTCACTCAATTTTTCTAAACCGGTCAAGTTTCCTTCACATACTAATGACAAACAGTCAAACTAAAAGGATCCCAAAGTTTTACATACGTTGGAACATTAATGAGTGAGTAACCAACGATTAAATTTGGTTTTTGAAACTTTGTGACCAGACATTTTCACATCAGTACATTCACATGCACACAATCAGAGCAAGTAACGGTCAAAAATTCGAAAAAAATGACAGTTTTCATTGAACTATTGGATGTGAAACTTGATTAATTATGCTAATTGTGAGTATTGTCGTGTGTTTGTATACTTCAAAATCACCGCAATCTTTACTGATATCAACTCAATGAGCCCCTTTAAACATTGCGGAAATTGAGGTCACATCTCTTAAACTTTTGCAACGTTTGTTCTTAAGACAGTTAAGATTATAAAGAAATACAAAGGATATTCACGTAGTTGTGTCTGGGTGACATCACAAATTCCCCACCGTGCAATTGCGTAATTTACGAGTTCATAAATTCCGAACCAAACGTGCTATTAAGATATGGGTTTTTACACTAAAGAGAACAAAAATCCTTTCTTTATGACATATCAGTTTCCTTCTTTGGCAAATTTTCTTAAAGTATGAATAAAACATACCTTAGGCTGACTGATATTTGAAACATGACAGCGCACGTTCAAGTTCAAGGCAAAGTTTTATTCTCATGTATGTTCACAGTTCTTCTTGACAAGTTGCTTTTCATGTTCATATTCATTCAAATGTTGATTATATTTTCTCTGGAATATTGATATCGAACTGTTGTATCTGAAATTATTCAGGCCTATGCATTTTCAGGGGGGGGGGGGGGGAGTTCGATTTTACCACAAGTGGAACATTTTACCCGACAATTATGACCGACTAGTGCCGAAGACACATGCAAAGAAAGGTTACATGTTGCTAACGTAGGCCCACTACCATAGGTTGAGCAGAACTCCAGGTCTTGTGTGTGTGTGTGGGGGGGGGGGCTCGTCCGAACCCACTGAACCCCCCCCCCCCCCTCGGATATACGGGCCTGCCCTGAAATATTGATATTCGACAACAGTAAGTGAAGATTGCTAGTAAAATTATGAAACACACGGCTCAGTGTCACTGTCGTACGACCTGTTTTGTACCCTCGGAAGGGTCATGTGTACAAAAAGAAAGACCTAAGATCTAAGACCCATCTACAATACTAAGAGTCTTAGGTATAACTTTTGTACGCACCCACCAACGGATCGGTGTAGCATACATGTCCACAATCAAGGTGGGATTCGACGTTCTTACCTGTATGGTCAGTTCCATATAGGCAGTGAGCTGCCTTTCACTGCTACACAGGAGACTCCCAATAATTTGGATTGAATTTTTATCTCATCAATGTGCATTGCATTCCAGAGATTGTGCAAGAGAGGTGCAGCTGACTGCATTCCTCACTGTGCTGTTTGTTCTCACCCACGGCCATAGATTCTCCTACATCATCAACCTCGGAGTCAAAAGGAGAACTATAGGTGGATTTTGTTGGTGCTCATGACTCTGGTTTGGCCCCCTTGATGAGTCAAGGGGCTTCCTGATCCCCAAACATTAAACTGTTACGCTGTTTGTCTGTTTGTAAACCTAAAACATCTAAACGTTGCTTTTGATAGCTATATACCACCCATCACTCCGTTTTGTACAACATGAAATAGTAGTGACTGATTTAAGAGGAGGATAAAATCAATGAAACAATACCTGTGGTGTAAATATGTTTACTTCCACTGCCATAAAAACGCTTCGTCTTCTTCATTTTGTTTGATCTTCATCAAAGATATTAACTTCCGGTTTGAAACTCAGGCTGAACGACCAATTTGCAAAAAAAAGTCCATGTTCTACCGCGGGTTTGATGTTTGTACTTTTTTTTCAGGGTCCTAGATGGGGACTTAATTGTCTCCTGATCCTTTTTCTATTAAACTAAACAACTTCAAAGAAAGGTGTGTGCGTCGGTTATGTCGAATACAAACACAGAGCCACAAAACGATGATCTTTGACCTTTTTACGTAAGTATCTTGCTCCCCTGGTCAGTCTGCAATTCACGCATCAGACTCATGCATGGTAGCAGAGACGTACTATAGCCTAGGTATAGCCTAAAATAGACGAAGTCTCAACGTGTGCATGTGCGGCCCGGCACACGAACAACGATATACTGTCAATACCGGTACGACCTCGCACATATTACACACCGAATTAAATTCAAGAAAACAACGGAGAACAGTAAATCAGAAATGGTGAAGACTAATATTTTGGATTTATCCTCTCAAGTTTATCACAGAATTGAAATTTTCAGATTTCACGGTTATTTTTGCTAGGCTAGGCCTATAAATAGCAAAATAACATCAAACAACCAATAAGTTGCTCAATAGCCTACTCTTAGTAGTACTACTCACTCATACTAGGACTTCGGAGAGGTTTAACCTAACGTTAATAGTATCAGCTATCATCAACGTAGGCCGTGGTTAACGTTAATATTTCGGCTAGTACAGTATCACTGTCAGACCTTTACTTTGGGCCACTTGCGCGTTCGCCAACTTGCCTAGTCTAAGGACTGAAGGAGGTTAGGGTTGTGGCCTAACGTTACGGGGCGCTAGGGCAAGGTTTGGGCCTAGGCCTACGTTAGGCCTACCTAAGTCTTAATTCATTTCTGTGTGCGTTAGTTTTTGTCCAATTCTTTACTCTAGGTTTAGCCCCTTACTCACGTCTAGGCCTGTGCCTAAATAAATAGGCCCTTACACACTGATTCAGGGTCTTTCTATAACGAATGCCACCCGAATGCCAACTAGACTGCGTGCAAAACGAGTGAATGCCAATTGGATTTGTGTTCCAGACACATCCAACATGGAAGTTGATAAAGGACATCAGTAGATTGCCTTGGATCTGAAATGACACTGTGGGTATCAAATGGCGATAATCACCGAGGCCTAGGTCTTCAGCACTTAACTATGATGATCAAAACGGTTGAAACTCGTTAACATTTAGAGCCGAATAAAGCATATCATGTGAAACGTGTTGTTGTGTTTTTCGGAAATTTAGCCTAGTTCTGAATCAAATATCTGTTGTCCGAGCCTTCATGTAACATTTGCAGAAATGACAAACAAGTTTAGCTTGTGTCACACTGCAGGTATGTAATTATAGACTTACAGGCTGCATGTTTTTTATACAGGTATGTTCTTAATAGACTTCCATATATAATTAACCATTAAGGTACTGGCATCCGTTAGTTCAGTGGGAATCAATTGGCATTTGGTGGGATTCATCCTCTGTAACCATACTTGTATTGGCAATCGCTGGCATTCGTTTTAGGTTTTTCCCTGATTCACCTAGCACAGTAACATTATAGCCTAGGTGCCCAAAGTCAGTGTAACGTTAGAAATAGGCTAGAGCTTGGAGATCGAGTAGGTCTATGTTGGCCTACATAATTTTGTCAACTTTAATAGCTTGATACATGCTCTACATCAATATTTTGTTGAAATTTGTTTCTCAGGATTTCTCTGCTTTTATGAGTAAACACAGTAGGCCTAGGCGTAATTGTAGAAATGCAAGCTATTTACGCTATCTGAAGTCATGTGGGAGATTGTATTTGCAGGCCTAACCTTACATTTTTCCAGTTGTTATTGATCATAGGATAGACAGAATGTAGAATCTTATGGAGACATGTGAACATTTCTTGTAACTAAAAAGATGTTGTGTGTGCAAAAAAAAATAAGGCCAAGTTTAACATGAGTAATTTTACTTCAACTTATGCTAAAGATTGAAGGTGGATGGATGATTTTGGCTACATGTAAGAGTGGATCAATTTATGAATATTTTCCAAGTCAACATTTTAGAAATGCATGTGTGCACAAAGGGCTGGACTGGTTCTAGTATCAGTAATGAGACGGGAAAAGTACCGCTACCAGTTCTTACTGGTATTGCCTAACCCCAATATACACTACTCATGTTGTACACATGACCTGTTATCATGGCCTGGTTGTAAGTTGGCGACCATCGGCGACTGACTCGTATAGGCTAGGTGCAGTAGATATGTACCGTAAAATCGCTGTATCCTAAATTGTTGATTATAGGCGATTGTGTCAATTAATCTTCGTAATTTTGGTGTTACGAAATGCTTATGTTGTCATCTGCAAATATTGTTTGAAAAATATTGAATTGATTCATTAAGTGAGTCAGGTACTTGCAAAGTTTGAAGAGCAAAGTTTGAAGTCTGTGCGAGATGTGGGAAATAACAGTCTCTCTTTGATTGTATTAAATATCCTACATAATACCTAAGAATCTTTCATTTCCAAAGAGATGGAAGATGAAAGTGTCCACCTACCTTGCTATGATGGAAAATAGAAAGCCTCATTTTGCATTATTCAACAAACAGTTGGTCATCACTTGTCAGTGTAGTTCTGCGACATGCCTTCATTGAGACTTTCCAGTGTAGGCGACAATGTAAGAGAATGGGTCACAACTCGGTAGCTGTGTATAGACTGGATAACATAGATTGGTAGAAGGAGAAAATATGCTAACATTAATTTTGTTAATATGAAAGGGTCAAGTGGTTGGAAAGATGTTTTATTGATATCTCTCCAACAAAACATTTCAAGTTGATGTGTAATGTGTAATGTAATGTGCAACTTAAATTTCTGTTGGACCAGGATCTTTTAAACATTACTTTTGCAGTGACACAGGGGACAGAATGACCTACAAATATTTCAAAACTGCACTGTTTAGTCACATTGTCTTTCTGAATTAGTCATACTCAGACAAGGTCTCAAAATGAATATTTCACCTGCAGTGCCATGCAAAATGAAAAAAAAAAAATCATTACTTAAAAACTAGGAATTCCTGGAAATATATTCTATTCAGATCTACAGTAGCACCATTATGCATATAGTTCACTCTATGCAATCAAAATCAGAGTGGCAATCTGTCATCAGATCCCTCATATATCAGTTCACACTTATGGACAAGGTCAGACCAACTTGTGCACCCTCCATGCCACCCTTACTTTCAAGACCAAGCCAAAGTGCCAGACCAATGTAACGTTTGCCTTGTCTGGAAAAAAATCCCAGCTATGTCACTGGTACAGTTTGTCAAGCAAACTACTTGTGGAATACTGTAGTGGATGAGTGATTGCTTTATGATGAGATTACACCATGACAGTTCACATCAATCAAAACATCTTACAGACAGGGTTTGTAAGTTCTCATCAGTCACACATACAGTATGTTGACTCTGTGTACAATATTTTTCACATTGAACTTTGAAAAGATGCCAGTTCTCAATACTACAGTTGTAGAACCTGCCTAATAATAAAGGAATACCACAATACCCACACCCAGATGAGTAATAACTTGACGTTAATATAAAGGAAGATTAAGTGTGCATGCAGTGAGTTAATTTAGAAAGTTAATGTAGAACTTTCAAAAGGTGTCCCTTTGTAGGTAACATTTGTAACATGTGGTATTGAACCTTTATTATGGTTGTGTTTTGTTGCTTTAAACATAGTGCAAACCAACTTTTTTTTAAAATTTTGTCCATTCTTTCCCAAATACTTACATTTTGAGTGAAAATAATTGTTTTTACAACCTTCTTCAGTAAACGTGCAACTTTCTACCTTGCCTCTTTTTCATGAAACGCCCATTTAATTGTGTACGACAAGGATGTGACTTAGCCTAGATTGCAGTACTATTGCTCCTTTTACCTTGTAACGGTCCTTACAGATTTTTGTTTCTTAATGTGTTTGTACTCGTCTTAATCATGTGCCATGTGTCTGAAGAAATGCATATGTCCTAATACTCAGAGATGATGTCATCATTGCAGTAGAAATGGACATGGCAGCTTAGTTTGGGTCCTTCATCCTCGAATCTTAATGCAGATGGCTATGTCTATGTGATCTAATGTTTAGGCCAAATGTGGCATATGAAATAGTAGAGCACAATGTCAACATCATACAGTTTCTTTAACCTCCCAGACAGGAGTCTGTTCGCTATCGGTAGAAGGAATTCGTGGAAGTTTATCTTTATTTGTATTCTTTTATGTCAACAGGCTGACGTTATTCGTGTTGTTGTGAGTGGTGCAGCAGGGCAGATTGCATACTCTCTGTTGTATTCCATTGCCAAAGGAGATGTGTTCGGTCCCCAGCAGGTAAGAGTCAGTGTTGGTGGAACTGTCGTGTATTTAAAGTATATGCTTGCTTGGTTTCACCCAGTAGTGTGTGCAACAGGTACCCAATCGACCATGTTCAGGACCCAGTTCCGTACATCAACTGAAATCATGTTTTACTATACAGTATGTTCACATGTGTGACAAAATTAAGCATCTACAGTACAGTATGCTTAGCCTATGTACAGTACAGTAACTAAGAACACTTCATTGTCTTGCCAGTGCAAAAGTTGCACAGTGTTGTATATTACAGTACCGCAACATGTAAGCAAAGCAATGTGGTATTACGACTTTCCCACAAACTCTCTAACAGCCTAACAGAAGTTATGTTTTCTGGAGGGCACCCAATCGCCCATGGATTGTGGTTATCCGGTTCCAAATATTGGACTGGGAACAAAGTACAAACACTATCATAATAATAGAAATGAAGAAGGATGTGACATTACACTGTTGCAAGCTTATGTTCAACATGCAGCCTAATTCACCTCGGAATGTTATTGCTGATTAGAATGTGAAACTCATGGGTTGCTGACATGAATTAACCATGTACAGTAAGGACTATGACATGCAGAGCTGGCTATGTGTACATTATACTGTACACTATCTATTGTGACCTGCCCATTTTAAATTCGAAAGGTGAATGCTTGTAAGTTGGAAGATCTCAATGAAGGTAATGTGTCAGATCAGGCTGTACACAATATTGCAAAGAACTGTTTGTTCCTGAAAAGCCAAATAGTTTAAGGATTGAAAGCCTGTGTGTATCTTACTGTACCTTCAATTATTGCTATGTTGTAAAAGTATTCTTGCAACCTTTCTGTGGCAGGTTTTTCAGCTTTTTGGAAAATAGATTTAGAAAAATTCCTGAAGACCCAGATCTATGCTAGTTTTACCAGGACATTGATCAAAAGTGAAACAAGTTTGTATTCCAACACTTGGTGAGGACACCATTGCCCTATTAATGTGAGTTTTTCTTGCTTTTCCTTTCAATGGATTCAAGAGACTAGACCTTGTCCTTCTAGACATCCCACCAATGCTCACTGCTCTTGAAGGTGTCATTATGGAACTCCAGGACTGCTCTTTACCTCTTGTAAACTGTAAGTATCCAAGTGTGAACCAAAGTGAATAAAGACAAATTTAATCCATGACTAAGCACTAGGGAATTATCCTAGGTAAGGCAAGACTTGCCCCTAGTCTCTTGTGATTGTCCTCTCCCAGGTGAGGGAGCTAATAGGATCTCTATGATTCTTTCCTCCTTTCATGGACTGCCCCTTCACAAGGAACACACTCCCAGCTTTCTACGACAAGTCATTGTAATTTTGTTACACTGTGCTACCATCACAAGGCAGCTGCCCACGAGAGACTTGTAGCTTTTGCAATTGGTGACGTCATACCTTGAGCCTGTGGTATTCCACGTAAATATTCTCCCATTTGTTGCAGCCAATGAAAAGGTTTTAATTTGTAAACTGACAGTCTAATCACCTTTTATATCGTGCGAGCTAAACGCAGTAGTGATCATATTTGAGCCAAATTATTTTTTGATTGTTGCACTGTGTCTGTGATTGAACCAAATAGATCGATGTGTAGACAGGCACATAGAGAGACATCGTAGGAGAGATATTACAGAGACTTCACAAATGTTTCATTTCTTTTCAAGACTTGTTGCTTTCAGAGAATGGAAAGGTTCACAAGGTTAGCCACTAACATAAGTGCGCAGGTAGCGACACTGTATGTATGTGCTTGGACTGCAGTAATATGTGTGTGATAGGAATAATAACGTTGGGTTCAACGTTCATAGCGCGAATACATGAATATGCACCAAAAGTCATACAATACTCAAGGCTGATTGGACGACAACAACTAGTTATCTTCAAATTTATTCATCCTTAATTTGGGATGAATAAAACAATAAAGGAGAAAAAAATGAGAGGCAAAAGATACAAGTCTCGCACGTGGCAAGTCATTTCATTGAGCCGTCCTTCACAATGTGTGTGTGCAAGGAACATTAGAAACAAGTGCCATAGTTCGGTAGCTGTACATAGCACTGCAGGAACTGTAAGAATAGTGGTACATTCGGATGAAGTCTTGCACGTAGGCAAGAAACGTCATGAGAGATAGAAGAAAGCAGAACATGAGAGACTTGGGGCAAGTCTATGGTAAGACATGAAGTATTACTACAGTAACCACTTTGTAGTTGTGAGGGAATTAAGTCAAAGAACAGTAGAAAGGAAAACAATGTTACCGTTCATTCAAAGTTTTTCTTGGACCCATTCAAGATTGCCAGTGTTCTGGGAGCGGTGAATTTGGTAAAATGTTGGCTATGTATCAATGAAAGCAATGAAAAAGACATATCATATCTGTGTATGAATGAAAAATGTTAACTGATGCTGGACTATGCATTAAGGAGAGGATAATGCATGGTGCAGCGTTGATTGGCCTTCTTGACTCAAACACAGTGAGATCTGATAGAAAAGATGGAAGCAAAAGAAAATGTTGGTTTGTAAATAACCACATTTTCACTGAAAAGCAAACCCAAAGAAAAAGTAAAAACGATTCACATGTAAATAATGTTCGTGCATGATAGACACAGCACCACCATTTGTTTCGTGTAAGATAGCGTACGACAAGACACTGTCGATCTACATTTTAATCGTACTCATTCGCCAGTGATTTTGCTCAAAGATATATCATGCATTATCCAGAAGATAATGAACGGTCACCTGACTGTAGTGGACCAATAGGAGTCAAGGATTCTTACCAACCATGACGGAATTACAGATAACAAATACAGAACTTTGTGCCCTGTGGTACAATACTTGTCATATTATCACAGCAGGTTTCAACATGGTGACATGTCACCATTGAATCCAGTCTATTTCTTCTTTAGTTCAGTTTCACTGTGACTGTATGTACTGTTCTTTCTGCATGTATAGTTTTACAATACCACACAGTACTGACCCGTTACCAGTTGAGTGATTCTTAAAGGAATTCACCTCCATCGCCTTTCACCTCTCTTAAAAAGAGACATGGCAAACTTATACAAACATTTTGTATGCAAGTCTTTGTTCTCAGTTTCAGGAAATATCTCAAAGAATTCAGAATATGAATTATGTCAGTAAATATTTGAGGTACCAGCCTGGTGCTAGAAATCAATCGGTTGCAAGGTAGTACCGACAAATCTAGATTGAACTTTGCTGTTGATTTTTATCTCACATTGTGGGTTGCATTACTGCTCTAATCTCGTATTTGGTGATAAAACCTTAGTTTCATCAGGGCGTGGCGTAAACCTACCTTTCAAAGCTTTGGTCTGAGCAAGCTAACTGGATTAGCTCGCTAAAAGGATTAGTCGAATTAAATGACATTCGTCTGTAAATGATGTTGAACTGGAACCTATGAATAAAGGATAGAAATACCTTTGAGCCAATTACACAGCTTACCTTCACTCAGTTCGGTGCATGTTTAGTATTAGCAGTAATTAAATTTCTGTCCATCTCTATCACAACTCCGCTGATTTCAAACATGAAAAGTATCATACTGAATTGTAGACAGGAGGTTTTCTTAATCTCTGAGCCGCAGAGGTTTTGTGTCTTAAGACCTTGCTGGAAAAGCAAGGAGTGCAAAAAATGGAAAACAGTATTTTGTCAGTTATGTGTCACATATTTTCAGGCTCATGCTGAAGCCCAACTTTCAAAAGTGTTCTTGTACATCTAAGGAAGCTTCCTATGGTAAAAGTTTTCTTGTTGGTGGAGAACTCTGTTAACCATCACCTGAGAAGATGCCTCACATATCTCTGTTGATTTTGCAGCTCTGGTTCCAACGGCAGATGCTACGACTGCTTTTAAGAATGCTGATGTGGCTATACTGGTGGGAGCCATGCCACGAAAAGAGGGCATGGAGAGAAAGGATCTCTTGAAGGCAAACAGCGCAATTTTTGAGGCTCAGGGTAAAGCAATTGATCAGCATGCCAAGAAGACAATCAAGGTACATTAAGTGGATCATGTTGTTAGCATAGGCATTCTTTAGATTCTCCAAGCTTCAATAATGACTTAGTTTGCAGCAAGGATGATGAGACATTGTCACAAAATGATTTCCCTGGTATATGTTGTATCACCAATAGATGGTGCTTTGTTTGCAGTGCATTTTGCTTCAATCTTGTAATTGCTTAAGTGAACCCCTACAACAGTTCAAGGTTCTCCAAAGTTGATTTGTCAAATCGTTCAAGGTGCACTCTGGCCATCCAGCAGAACTGCTGTCCAGTAGATGTATGTGATTACCTATTGTGCATCTATCTGCATAGTAAACAACAGTAAATTTGAGTGAAAGATGGTTATAGAGTAGTTGAGTGGTATCAGAATGTTTTTATATTTATTTCCAGGTGCTTGTTGTTGGGAACCCTGCCAATACCAATTGCTTGATAGCCAGTAGTTGTGCTCCATCCATCCCAAAAGAAAACTTCACCTGCCTCACCCGTCTGGATCAGAATCGTGCCCAGGCCCAGGTGAAAACCTTTTGAGTACACTTTCATTTCGGTGATTATTGAGAAAACTTGGATTGACTGATTTTGTGTGGTTTCTGTAGATATACAGGCTATGTTGGGTTCACAACATGATACCTAAATGTGCAGTAGTGTTCTGATTCATTTGAGCTGAATCTAATTTTGATGCCTTCGAAGTATGCCAGGAGGAGGGGATTCATCATTCTTATTGGAGGGGCTCAGAGGGGCTTTTCTTCCATCATTGCTTTCTTTACCCTTAGTTCAATAATCATGTAAGTAATCTCAGCTGTTCTAAAGCAGCATTGTAATACTTACTGTACTTGTTCAGATTTCTTCTAGAAAAAACTTCTAGCGTTTTTTTTTTTTTTTTTAATGATGTCATAATCCAGTGGTGCATTTCATGATATATGATAATCTGTGGCACATTGTGGGACAATTTGGACAAGCTGCAATATTGTGTGCAAAACGGAAATGCCTGCCCTTCAAGAAGTCTGGAAGTCCTTCATGAAATCCAAACGTCCTTCATGAAATTTTTGAGTCCTTCATGAAATCCAGAAGTCGTAAAATAGCGATTGTGCTTGTATATACCAGCTCAAACAAAGAGTTAAAGCAATATCATTTGGTCACTGTGATCTTTGAAATAAAACAAATTTTGCTGGTATGTATTTTAGCACATGATGTAACAGGTAGTCTACTACCTTTTTTTTTTTTAATTCTGCATAGGCGCAACCGTTTGTGACAATCTATTGAACATCAGAAATGAAGTTATGGCAATTTTTTCAGTGATATAAATTTCAATTGAAAGGGCTGCACTGAAACCCATCCTTGGATTCTTACCCACATGTGTGCTATTAAGATAGTCAATCTGTCACTGACCTTTTGCTCCCTTTACTGATCTGTCTTCAGATTGCAAGTCGCCTCGGCGTACGTACCGACAAGGTCAGTAACGTCACCATCTGGGGTAACCACTCCACCACCCAGTACCCAGATGTGGCACATGCCAAAGTTGAAGTGGATGGTCAGAGCGTGCCAGTCTTTGATGCAGTAAAGGATGATGCCTGGCTGACAGGAGACTTTATCAAGGTACAGATGAGATGAAGAATCTTCTATATTAATTCTTCTCATAGAGAGGATCAGTGATTTGCAAGGTGTCAAATTTTTTGGACTGTCAGTGATTGGAAGATACATAGACATGCAGGTGTCAATATTTCTGGGAAAGGGCAGGGATGATTTTTGTCCGAATTTTTAGTTTGAGACAGTTGCCCAAATTTTGAAGCTTGGCTTTTATTCTGGCTCTAGTGGTGTCGAAAGGGACCATTGTTTTCAGATGATTTGTGGAAGACTAAAGGGAGCTCCACGATGGATTGGCGCGAAGTGTACCAAAACATTGTTGGATAAAAATATCTCCTAGATCGCCAGAAATCGCCCCTTTGAGGCTCCACAGGGATAGCCATGGCCCACCAAAAAGACACTTGGCTGCCTGATTTGCTCAAATTTTTCCACTATTTTTGCTCAAAGCGGGGGGATATATAGCCTGTCACTGTGCCTCATATGCATATGTGACAGAGAAAATATGTTGCTAATCTGTCATAAATAGTTGGTGTATTGTAGACAGGGTCCTTGCATACTGAAGAAGTTTGTGTAGTTGATTGCCAGTAAGGGGTCTAGGCTCTTGTCAGAGTGCCATTCGATGCGTATCAAATTAAGTGTCAATGGGATTGACTCTTAATGCTTTCTGGATTTGTTACTATGAAATATGTCACACTTTAAGCTATCTGCTAACTCTTTTAATTCCTTCTTGTTTTGCACTATTGAGTAGATGATATTATCTGCTGTGGAATAGATCTTTCCTTTAGGTAATGATCAGCCTACGGCTCACTGTCATTTTCTCCCTGTTATTGACTTACTGAAATTGTGATCTTTGAGAACCCATCCGCCATACAAGGGTTGTCCTATCAGGCATTCCAACTTTTCATTTGATAATGATGGATATGGCCTCTAAGAAGAGCATCATAAATAAAGGTTTGCTACATTCTGACTGTTTCAACCAATTGTCTAACTTTTTCCGCAAAATCTGGAATACTTGGCAACCGTCAATGATGGTATCAAATGAGTGCAACAAGGGATTTTGTGAAGTACTTTTACTGTAACTGAAGTTCAGCTTAACGATAGTCGTCCACTATTTTGCCGGAGCTCACATTCGTCTTTTATATTGTTCGTGATTTTAGACTGTCCAAAAACGCGGAGGGGAAGTTTTGAAGGCTCGGAAGCTCTCGAGCGCCATGTCAGCCGCGAAGGCCATCTGTGACCACATGAGGGATTGGTGGTTTGGCACTGAAGAAGTAAGTCGCCAGTTGGCATTCAGATGGTTACCCCTAGATGGCGGAGTGCCATCCTTGAATATCAAATACTAAACAGATACAGTATGTTTTATACCTGTATGTAACATATATCATTTTGAATGGAAACTAGACCATGCTTGAGCGAAATGTTGAAATTCACATACATGCATTTTCCCTGGGTAGAGTGTATCATGCAAGTGTAAAGGTAGGGTACATACAGTGGCAGGGCTTTAAGTGAGGTAGGGGGAGGGGGAAGGAAATTGGACTCTCAGCCACATAAAGCCTGTAAAGTAGCTCTATCACATTTGTATCCTAGCTCTATGACTACCTAGACACTATCCTATCATAAGACTAAATGATGCCAACAGGGCACCTAGCTGCAACAAATTCCCCAATAAAACTCAGTTTTACTTGCATTTGCAATCGTGAATATTGGTATTGAACGCATCTCCCATGGTTTTTCGCTGCTCACAAATATGACATGCATCAATTTTAAATGTGTATTGAGCACCAGCATTTACTTTAAAATAACAGGGGTAGCTTTCTGGTTAACGTGAATATATAGTACAACAAGGTTGTTAGGCAGACAGAAGGAGCTACGAGAATTTTAAGCTTGCAGAGTGTTGTTAGGAAGCACTTTTGGATTTAGAGCAAGTGTTTACATGTCACACTGATGTGTAGCACCGTTCAGTACATTGTGCCACAGGTAACGGTAGTTGGAGTAGCTTAGAGAGAAAACCATGGAAACTTTGTTGGAAAACATGAAAACATGGATTTCTGTATAAATATGGAAAATTTAGATCCCTGCGGTAATTGCCCATGCCAAAGCTTTTAAACTCATCACAGCTGTAGGACATACAGTCAACAATCCTCAAGGAACCTCAGCAGTTCAGAGGGTCATTCTGCATCTCTCTTACATAATTTTTAGCTCATACCATCTCGCTGGTGTGAGCTATTGTAATGATGTGGGATCACTATCTGTCTGTTCGTTTGTCTGTCTATCTAATCCAATCCAGTTCAGTCTAATCTGTTTGTTCACAATTGTTCAAAATGCTTTACCTCTGTATGCTTTCATACATTTGCATGAAACTTGGACACAAGGTTGTACAGTTAGTGGACCATTTGGGGTGTTCAAAAGGTTTTGGTCCAATGTCCCATGTGGGCCCTGTGGTCCATTTTATGAAATTCTGCAAAATGCTTCTCCGCCTACAGATTCTCTTGTACAGTATCAATGGTACGTGACAATAATACTCTATTAGTGGTACCTTTAGAACGCAGAGGGATTCTTTGTCCAAGGTCCCATTTGGGCCCTGCAGCCCATTTTATGAAATTCTCTTGTGAATGCTGCTTTTGCACATACTTTGATGGATTTGTAACTTGGACACAATATTCCCTGAGTGGTAGGCAAATTTAGAGTATTCAAAACTGCTTGGTCCAAGGTCCCATTTTTTGAAATTCTGCGAAATGCTTCTCCTACAGATTCTTGTGCACAATGTTCTTGGTACGTGATAATGATACTCTGTTTGTGGTCTATCATAGGGCGCACATGAATTTGTAGTCCAGGGTTCTATGTGGGCCCTATGGTCCATTTTGCGAAATCCTGCAAAAGTTTTCTCCTCCTGCTTTAACGGTGCTTCTTTTAGTGTCATACAACATCCCAAATATCCCTAACGTGTATGAGTGATAATGGAGCAATGGGTCAGATTGTGTCGTAGGTGAAACTCAATCTAGTCTAAGGTACATTTAAGGGACACTTGGAGTTATTCAGTTTGTCTTCCCTAACGTGTCAACTTTGTGTCAAGTTTCCTATAAGGGTCCTACTGACAGATCCAATGGTCAAGCTAATGTAGTCCCCATGTGACACACCTAAATGAACACTATTGTGTAATTAAATTTGTAACCATTTTTCCACATTAGTACTAATTCATATGCCCATAGCTAGTACAAATCAGGTACATGCAATGTTGGTGATTCAATATAATGATACTTCTGGTGGTTCCTATGACTATGATATATTTAACACTGATATGTAAATGGTACCGTCAAGGTGTTCAGGTGTGGGCCTCTGCACTGTTTGGTGCTCTAAATTATTGCCAGTCACTATAAAATGGTTGAACTGCCATGAGTTATTTTGCTGCCGGCAAGAGTTGCAACAGCTGAGATATATTTCCAAAGACTGACCTCATAGATGTTGTTGATTCTTGGTCCTAGTATATTTTCATCCATAGCAGTATATTAGATGATTAGGATGTACGTAGAATATTAAGAATTATTTATGGTGCACCCTTTTCCATATGTTAACAGAAACAATCAGAATGTGTAGGAATATTTTTGTTTTAACTGTAGATCTTAATGCAAGAAATGTCTTAAGGTGTATACTTGAATATATTAGGGAGTTACGTTTGAATGAGCACAATTATCAGTACAGCATGTGGTTGAAAGGTAGGACTGTACCACCTTAATGTACTTTGCACCCCTTTCATCTCCAGGGCAAGTGGGTATCGATGGGAGTATCTTCCGATGCGGGGTCATACGGAATTCCGGCCGGGCTCATTTACAGCTATCCAGTCTACATTAAGGACAAACAGTGGACTATTGTGCAAGGATTGGACATCAACGACTTCTCACGTGAAAAGATGGATATTTCTGCCAAGGAACTGGTTGGAGAGAGGGATGTGGCATCTAGTTTCCTAAAAAAGGATTGACTTGTTGCCGGTGATGGGAATGTGTCAAAGCTCTGAAAAATCGGAAACTGTCCCAAAATTTACTTTGATTTCATGTTTGACTGGCCTATTTTAGTCTCCTTTTTGCTTAAGTAATAGTCTTCCATTCTAGCTATAGAATTCTACTAATTTCTCATGCAGCCACCCAAAACTCTTTCGCTTAGGAACCTGAACTTAAGATCCCCCCTAACCACACTGCCATGCAGCCATATTCATTCTGGCAATGTATGACTTCCCCCACCCTTAGAAATGACTTTTTATTCTGCAATAATATTAGAATCATCATGAGCTTTCCATTTCCTTCACCAGTGAATGTACTAGAAACCCTCGCTTTTGCATTTTAGTTTGCTGAAAAGTGCAAACACTTCCTGTTTTTGTTTTTCAAGGGGCAGTTAGTTTCAAATGTTGTCATAGATCACAGGTCCTATGAGAGACTCCTCCACGATTACACGGATATCCTGCAAGTGGGAATCCAGGAGATTGCTGGGGGGGTTGGTGGAGGTAGTCTTATCTGTTCTTTCTGCTAGTTCTGCAGCACTGAAATGGTCATGGTGCTGTAGAACCGAGGCTGAAAATGTAATCACTGTTGCAATTGTCACATTGGAAGGTTCAGCTGTCAGTCTCAGTGTTGCAGTACACAGGGGACACAAACCCTGGAGATCTATGGTGACCTCATAGCAGAAACTGGTATTCATACAACCTCTGTGAAATAACCTAGAAAATCCACTTATTCTCAAATTTTCACATTTTTTTTTTTACTTATGCTATGTAGTCTGCAATTTTTTAAATGAGGGTGCTTCAAAAGTGATATGATGCCCCTTCCAAAGCTGTTTTCATCATGGTCGGTGGGTGTATTTTGACATTGATTTAGCCTACAGAAATTAAGTTTGACTGTTTGTCATGGTTATAAGCAGCCTCCAGTAAAAAAAACAAAAAGAAAACCAACATGGACAAAAAAATCAAAATACAAATGGCAGTTAAATACAGGTTGTTTTTGCTGAAAAAGCAAGCAAAATATCTAAATGTTAAAAAATAAATCTTTGTAGAGTTTGTTCGTAGAATGGTAGCCTGCGTTGATTCCTCCAGTTTGACCAGCAATGTCGAAAACGGGGTTTGCCCATAATGTGAAAATCTGAGAAAAGGGTAAATTTCTTAAGAGATTTTACAGAGGGTCTAAGAATATGAGTCTCTACCATGAGTTCAATTTAAGCTAATGGGTATGTGTCTCCTCTTCAATGGTATATGACTTTTCACAAAAGTTGTAATCTGATGAAAGTTTCAGTGAAAACATGATAATGTTCACAATATTCCTTTATCACCATTATCTGTCGAGGTATGCTTGACTTTTTCATCATCAGGTGTTTGTTACATTTCATTGTCATCCATTCAGGAGTGGTTCTACTGGGGGGAGGGGGGGCTAGGGGAATTAAGCCCTACGCAACTTTAGGTAAATGATTTATATAAAAGTATCACGTTTATGTTTTGGGAACAGGAAGGTTTAAAAACACAAGATCTGAAAATGAACGTCTGTATGCTGTTAATCAGGCCAGAGAAAGTGCCATTAACTGCAATTTGGGAGGTTTCTTGGCCAAAATTTCTTGGCAAGCACCAGCCGATGGTGGCCCTCCTGCTTGGATAGTAAAACAAGAATTGTTAAAATGTGACTTAGCCCCTCCCCCCAAAAAATTTTTTACAAAAAATGTCCCTAGAGCCACACCTGCATCACTTCATTATACTATCCTTGTCTGAAACTGTGTTTTGTTTTGCCTAAGTTTTCTCTGTTCGGCCGTAAAAATATGGTCATTCCTTGTCGCTCTCCTGCAATTAGACGCCCACATATTGTTCTCATCTCATCAAATGAGATGCAAATAATTCTCTTAGAATTAGTTGATGTACCTCAAAGATACAAACATCACGAAATTGGTCATGTGTCACTAAAAAGCATTATTTCAAGAGACATATTGATTACTGTAATTAAATTATTTGAATTTGCTGATCTCATTCTGCAACGAGTCAGTTGCTCAGAGTGCTTGACAAGTGGGTCATGTTATGTCACCGCAGCTGTTCAATAAATGACTATGAAAGTTTACAATTTATTGTTGCATGAATTTTGATGTGTTCCTGTATTATTTTGGACAAAGGACGTAAAAGAAATAACATCACACTCTCACTTTGACGTGAAAAAAGCAACTTTGTCATTGCCTGTGGGCCCCTTGCACATGACATTTTCGTACAGTATAATGTAATCAGCTTTTTGTCATCAGCAAAGAAGTTCAACCAACGTGCAATAAACCTTGAAAACTCACATTAACAGTGCAAATTATTCCACTTTGCTGTTACCTCATATTTTTGGTTACGTTTATCACAACTTCCTCATGGTAAAAACTGAAGAAATGTTATCTAACACAGGGGTGGATTTAGTCGGGGGTGCAGCCAACATGTTCCCAACCCTAAATTTCCAAAGGCTTGTTTACCTACAGAATAATAGCACATTTCAAAGTATGCAGTTTCCCGTTTTCTGATGACGTGGCAACAGGGTGATATCGAAGGTCTCAAGCCTACTTCAAAACATGCAGTTGCTGAAGAACAACCTGTTTTCTTACAATCCAGATATCTGCTAATTGGGTATCTCCTTTCCTAGTCCCCAGCAGTCGGCAGGCAACTACTCTACCCATTGTGCTTTTTCTGAATATTCCTAACAGCCCAGTGACCACAAGCAGTTCATTGAGAAAGTTAATGAGGCAGCTGAGGGTGAAGGCTGCAAGCAGGGAACAATAGCTCTCATAGCAACCGGAGAGAGAGTGACAGAATGGCATGAATAGCAGCACAATAGAGCATAGCAACAGTGATACCAGGATCATCCAGACTGCTGCAGCAAAGTCAACCACGCGTAGCACAAAGCCCCTCCCATTCTGCATAAAGCTCCAAGACAGCTGTGAAGCTCATTTCATGGTGTATGCACACAGTTAAAAGAGCCCATTGTGTCCCTGTCTTTCATACAAATTTGCCAGAGAAAAGTGCTTTTCATACATCACTGAGATATTCAAAAATGAAAATTCAATGGACATATATTTCACCCAACAGTTGAGAACGTCAGCTGGTTGGAGCCACTCAAACTTTCAGCAATACTGTAACTAACAGGACTTATGATAGTATCATTAAAAATTTGTGAAATTTTTTGTGGTTATTTTTTCAATTTTCTCTTTAACAAGGCTATGCCATGTTACTGTATCCAATTACTGTATGAATGGTTTATTGTAAAAACGGACAGGTGGTGAGGCATTCTAAGATGCAAATGCCAGTCCTGGTGGTCATGTTGTATGCACATATGCTCATGCCCAAATGTCCCTTGAGCTGAATGCCTTCGTAACCTCGCTCCTCACGTACGATTCGTGATCTATTCTATTTAGGCAGTGCATGCTCAATGGTATGACAGAGTATGACCTCAATACAATCCAGAACCGGTATCTGGGAGGCTACGTGCGACAGAATTGCACAGTCAATTTTTGTAATGAAAACTAGTGGGTAAAAACAATAAAAATAACAACTTTCTCTAATTCAAGCCTCATGACATGGCTGCCAACTGTCACAGATAAACTTGAGACTAGCTCATGCACTGTGAGGAATTCTCACACAGCTATACATGTATCTCACACCAAACCTAAAACACTTCAAAAATATCTATTGAAAACTAGGCCCAAAAATGCAATATACCATTTTTTTGTATCTCGGAATTTAGAGAGGCTCATTGGGTCGTTTTGTGAAATTCACCAAATTTTTCTAAACCTGTCAAGTTTCCTTCACATGTCATGCCAAACGATCAAAATAAAAGGATCACAATGTTTCATATACAAAAGAAAATGAGTAATTACTGTAACAATTGGATTTTTGAAACTTTGTGACCAGACACTTTTCATATAAGTACCATATTCACATGCACACAACCAGTACAAGTAATCATCAAAAGTTTTGACAGTTTTCATAACTATTGGATGTGAAACTTGACTAATTATGCTAAGTGCATTGTCATGTGTTTATACCCTTCTGAATCACCACAATCTTTATTGATATCAACTCAATTAGCCCTTTTAAGAATGCTTAGATGAAACTTGCAAAACCTGGGAAGAACCTTTTCCTCCAGTGCAAAATATATTTGCACGCTGACCTGACCAAATTACAGTACATTGTATTTGTTTGGAAGTATTCCAGACTGTCAGGGCTTATGGTAGGTCACATGTCAATCTAGGAACACTACTGGCAATCAGAGTGATGAGGCAATGTTGGAATTTTTGGGGATCATCTGCACTAATTTGTCTTCTAACACGCATACAGTATTTGGACTGGTCATTGTGTCAATTTGGTGATTGCTGTATGGGCTGTATAACTAATGGCTGCATTGAGCCAGATGCTGAAGTAAAAAAAAAAGAAGAAGAAAAAGAGAAAATACAGAAGGGAGGAAAGCATAAGTGATAGAAACTAAAATAAAAAGAAAGATTGTGAAAAGTGGATGCAAACACACAGTCCTTACAGTAGCAATACAGTGTGCATGGGAATTGTGCTCTGAAGATCCATAGCTCCCGATAATAGTCCCCTGCCTTTATCGGTGGCCCAACCTAGACACCAGACAGGTTTACAGGTACATCCCCAGACTTCAGACTGGACATCTAAAATTGTGTCTCATCTCACATTCCCAATCTTCCCACCATTCTAGTTTTACTTAACATGACCTTATTTGCTTGTATATATTCATACACAGTATAAATTTACATCATACACAGTATAAATTTCTCTAAATTTCTTTAAGTCTATTTTTCTGAATCTGACATTATAGCATTAGGAATTGTCACAAGCTTCCAATAGTTTTTATGAAATATGAGATTTGTACAGTACATCCTTTATACCTCGAGATCCTGTCTATAAGGTTTTCACTATTTGACGCATGTTGACCTCAAATAACCTATGACATCCATTAAAAACCAAAGGATTCTTGTACAGTACTCAATGAGATACTTAATACTGCATGACAGCTGTTGAAGATTCCCTTCTTAAGATATGATGTATAAAGAACTTCATAATGTGACCTTATGGACCTCAAATGATCTTTGACCTTCACTAAAGATGATAGAATTCTTGTATACTCAATGGGATACACCTGCATACTAAATATGAGATCTGTCTAAGAGTCCCATGTTGAGATATCATGTTTACAATGTTTTCACAATTTGACCCCTGTTGACCTTGAATGACCTCCACTCAAATCAATAGGTATCTTTTACTCAATATGGTAAACCGTCATACCAAATATGATATTTGCAAGCTTCCCTTCTTGAGATACAGTGTTTATAAGGTTTCATATTTTGACCCCTGTTGACCTCAAATAACCTTTGACATCCACCAATAACAGTAGGGTTCTTGCACTCTAAGAGATACACCTACATACCACATATGAGATTTGTCCAAGCTTCCCTACTTGAGACAACATGTTTATAAGGTAGGCATCACAAACACACACTGCCGCACAACTACAAAGGTTACGACTTTACTGAAATTAAAAGGAAATCATGGCCAGATTGCAACTTATTTTGGAGGTCTACATTTTTTAAACATGATGACACTTCAAATACAGAGTGATTAAACGAAACTTACAATGGCTGGAAAGTGTATAAAACTTTAACTTCATGCTAGGAGTGGCATAAATGGAAATTACATTCAACAATAAGACCATCTCACCCCCTTCCCCCCCACACAAAAGTCTATCAGAGCGACAACAGCCAAAAAACCATGACGAAAATGACGCTAGCTTGTACCTCAGTCTATCACATTTTTATGACTTCAATGAATGAAAATATTGCACATTACATCTAAGTTTACCTGGTATTTGAAAAAGTTCTCACAGGAGATGGCGACACCAACAGCCCTTAGACCCCTTCCAGGTCTGCGATCATCCATCTCATGCTATGACCCCTATGAAATTACCACTGCATGCATGCCAACATGTTTTTTCAAAGTGGTTACATAATCATAGACTTTATCCCAAGACTAAAAAACGGTAATTGCCACAAGGTAAAAAGTACTGTATTATTGTTAGAATTAGCTTATCTGGAAAGGATTCCTTAGGAAAAAATGTTAACTTCCAAAGATGCAACTTTAAAGATCTTCCCAAATGCTTTTTTTTTGTCATTTACAAATATGGTATTAAAAATATAATATATTGAGAGAATCTTCATTACCAAAAGTGTAGATTTGAACACTTGTAAAACAGAGAGGAAAATTAATTTTATTTTATAGTATTACAATATCAATATTATCAATATACTATCTTAATTTTATTTTACACTCTACCTGGCACTCTTGCTGCTCCACAAAGGTAGTGTCATGTACATTCAAGGCAACTGTAGCAAGTGCAAAACCATGGGTATGAGCATGCTGCATAAATGAATTGGTCTGAATTTGAGTCCAGACCATCTGGGTGATAGCCGGTCATGCTTTAATCGATGAGTGGCACAATCTTCCTTATTCATCAGTTCAGCATGTCATCACTTTGTTGTTCATGAACACTCCTGATTGCTCTTAGTCGTACAATAAGCAACATTTTTTTGTCCCTTGTTATTATAATGAGGTGGTTTGCATAGTGACATGTATTTGGCAAGAAATGGGACATTTGGCTATTCAACAATATCAAAGGAGTTTGAGAAATGAAATTACATGACAGTGTAAGGAGTGTAATGTTACAACATGGGGTCTCCATAAAATATGATGACTCAAGTTAAAATGGAACTGACTCAAGGACTTGAATTCCAGCAAACATTTGACTTGTCTTGCCAAAACAGATGACTTGACTTGGGCATTACAGGAAATGACTTACTGCACCACTCACACTTGACCTCACTTCATTTGTGATTCGACCCAATGTGACTCATTACAACACAAATTATAAGGCGGTGGAAAAGGAATTTCACCAGTGAAAAAGGAGTGAAATTTCATAAAATTATAAAAAAAAAAAAAAAGCACGATGAGTGAGACGGTTTACTCCCATGTCAATTCAATTGCCAAAATTGCCATTTTCAATGCCAATACAAAAATGGAGAAGAATCTGTCTCAAATTCTCAAGGGAAAGAGCTTGAGCACATCTTAAATGGTTGTTGCTCAATAAATTAAACATATGAAAGTTAACATACAACACGCAATGTTACAGCTCCTGGTTGCCCACAATTAAATAGCTCAAGAATCCCCTTTTCTATAGCAGTTGGAACATTGATTGATTGATCTCAAAATTTTTAAAAGTTCCTAAATCACTCTCAAATAACCTTTCAATTTCCTAAGGCAGATTCAAGCCAAGAACTTACCAGAACAATACCAAGTACGGAATGATGCTTAGGCAAGATATGCATAATTTTTCTGTGCAGCACTTTCATCAAATTCGGTATCCTGAGATAAGCTGAATTATACAGAATCCGTCAGTCAGGCTTGCAAAAATGTTTCATTTATTGCACTGAGAAAATGCTAACCTCTCATCTGGATAGTCAGAGGTAGGACTGAAAATTCCAGAATCCTCCGAATCTCCTTGCTCTGATGACTTTGTTGACATGAGGGAATTGCTTCTGGTTGGAGTAGAATAGTTAAGAGGATTTTTGTCCTCGTCAAGGAATGAGCAGTGTTCGGACTCACTGATATTGCAGCTGCTTATACTTTCTGATGTGGTATCCATGGGTTCAGTTCCTTGACAACCCTCTGTTGGTCTTTTCGTTATAGGAGCAGCAGCATTTTCAGTTACATAGTTTTGGATGATGTGAACAGCATCCAATCTTTCTAGTTTCCTTAGAATTGATTCCAACTGCTCAATGCTCATTAACTTTCCAGATTTACAAGCATCACTTAACATGCTATAGGTAGGGTACTGCTTGCTGCGATATTCAATGTTGTCAATTTGCCTTACAGAGTACCCTAACCTAGCTGCAAGAGATTTCCAGTTATGACTTGGTGTATCACAATCTAAACAGTCAGAGAGTTCCTTCAGCAGGTCATATGGCATTTCAAGACTGGTACTTTGAGAAGGACTCGGACTTTCAAAACTCTGGCCATCAATCTCACTGCGAATGATGTCTTCCCCTCCAACTTGTGACCGAAGAAATTCACTCACCTGCAGTATTGAAAGAGAAACGTTGCAAGTTTGACTCATCTTATCTGATAAAGCTACAGTATCTTTTATCTCTTCCTTACACACAGAATACTAGGGGGAAGATTTTGTTCAATGGAAATTTTGTACCCCATTGAAGTCTTTCAATCACCACAAAATGACCCTTAAAAATTGCAGTCCACTTTACACCACCTATATTATTCAAGTAAAAGCTACAGTACTGCAGTGCAGGCGGGTCAGAGGGACTCATCAGTGTCACAAGTTAAGGGACTTTTCGATTCAGGATGGTAGAGCAACAGGATGAAGGATGAAAAAGCATGCAAACACTGCGTTGTGTCCTGATATTTAACGTGTTATGTTTTTCAAGACAACAGTGCCTTAAAATGACACCATAACGATGACATCATGCAATCCACTCTGAAAATCAACAGAATGGAGAGATGCTGGCTTCTGTTTCCTTGCAGGGCAAATTTTCTCTGCATGTTCTGTTCACTTTGTCTACTGTACTGTAACTGAAAAGCACCTACAGTAATCTCCTCCTGGACTGCTGGCACTTTCAATTAACTTAAAACGTGCAACAATATAAGTCCCTCAAAGATACAGTCCTTACAGGTTGTAAATCACCTACCATCTATGGAGAAATTCCCCCTCAACCCCCAAAAGGAGTCCTCAAGTGGGCTCCTGGATTCCACACTACCTTGGTTCCTTGCACTTGTGGGCTCACTTTGTTTGCCACTGACAATTAACACACTATCTTTTCCCAAACAACCACCATTTGTTTGTGTCAGTCTAGCTGCAACCCTACATACAGTATAAAATGTGCCCATTACAGTACAGTTCATTAAACTACAGTACTGTTTATGGTTGTAATGCAGTCTTTTCACATTGCTAACATACATTTCTGTACATCAGAATGGCAGAGGCTAAAGGAGGATAAGTTGTAGTTGTGACGTACATTTTACATGACTTTTGTCTTTTCTTTGTCCAAATCAGGTATTTTGGCTCCTTAACAGATTTGTGGTAAAAATGAACTGTCAATGAAAAACACTGTCGAAAAAAATCGAAAAACACTGTGGCTTAGAAGAGTGAAAGAAAAAAACTTTTTGTTATTGTCTATTACTGTGTGTTGAGGTCCCACAAACAAGAGCACCAATGATGCAGTAGCTCAACTATACAATGTGTGGTATGCACAGTATTAGATAATGTAGGATGTAGGGACAAAGAAACCTAACACATTTTCTGCATGTTGATTAGACAGAATTCCATACCTGTATCATCAAACTTCAAAGTCAAAGAGTAAGATCAGCAAACCAGAAAGCCAAAAGGCTTTACATTTCTGTGATTTCTTGTCATACAGATAAATTGTAAGTCTTATGTATCACCATCATGGCATGTGTATACAAATGGTAATACTTGAGTTATCATGTTAATATTTTTGCTCTTGCTGCTTTTGCTATTGCTGGTGGGAATGACAAGCCTTTGACTTCCACTGAAAACAATATGGGTTTCTGTAATGACTGTGGTTCATTCACTTATTGATATCAGGTTTCATTAAAGCTCCTCCTCTTGTGATACACAGTAATTTGAAGTGTTTGACTTTAAGAAATTTATATATTTTTTTTTCAAAAAGTAATTTTATGAAATCTGGCTGTCCTCAAGAAAATGGTAGTTCTGCACTGAAAACAACATGCAATTAAGTCATGACAATCTAGCCAAGACTTCCGAAACAGCCGATGGTGCTTATTTCGATCTAAATTTACACATACTTTGAATAAAAAAATCATTTGAAAATCATAGAGACACAGACTGTTCTTCTACAGTAAAATGTTTGGAACACTTGTTGGTTAGGCTCTAGCATAGGCATACATTTCTTGCTAGGCAACAACAAAAGTTCCACGCCACGGCGGACAAAAATGCCTCGTAGGAGGAACTTTCTGATTAAAGTTTGTACATGTCATGTATAGGCCTATATTGCAAATTGTGAGTGAAGGGTCTTTTGCACATATCATGTTTATGTTTTTGACATTCATGACTGACTGTTTTTCTTTTGATATTTCTGATGATTCATCTTGCTTTGCTGAACAGTTGGGCCTAACGTAGTATCAAGGCTTCAGCACAGAGTGAAAATTTTGACCATTTTGGACCATTTGACATCTGGTGATCTTGTATTCAACATGTAGTTGACAGCACTACAATTTGTGAGATCCAATCATGTTTTTCAGAGCTGGAATCTCTGACTTTACAGAGTCTAAATTCTAAAACTTTGCATAAATTTGTCACAATTTCACTAGACCCTATGTAAGAGTATTTCCATGTTATTTTAATTTTTAAATTGATTTCTATCATCGAGATAATTTTGAGAGCATTGGGACACTAACATTTCTGCCAGTCACAATTAAAATTCGATTAAGGAACGGGGAAATTGATGTATCAGATATGTGCCCTCAAGTTTATAGTTCGAGCTGATGTTTTCGGCAATTACCTATTATACGGATCTACACCTGTGTATAGGGGTGTATATGCGTGTAAAAACTTCATGCACTCAATCCCGTTTTTGGCGTGAATCGGAGGATACATGCAAGACTTATATCAATAAACTGGGGATATCATCTGCAAAGTAGGGATATCACCGTTTACGTGAGGAAAAGTCCATGTCCCAATAGGTGCGGTAAACGGGTATGTGTGTGTGTGTATATACATGACGCCTTACCTTGTAAACACGGTATCTCAAGAAGGGAGGCTTGGTTAGATCTCATATTTGGTACGTAGGTGTATCACACTGAGCAGAAGAACCCTCTTGTGAAAACATTGTAAAAATGATATCTCAAGAAGGGACACTTGGAGAGATCTCATATTAAGTATGTAGGTGTAGCACTTTGAGTAGAGCAACTCCATTGTTTTTGGTGGAGGTCACAGGCCATTTGGGGTCAACATGGGTCAAAGTGTGAAAGCCTTGTTAACACAATATCTCAAGAAGAGAAGGTTGGACAGATCTCATATCCGGTACTGTATGTAGGTATACCACAAGGAGTAGAAGGACCCTATTGTTTTTTGTGGAAGTCAAAGGTCATTAAGGGTCAACAGGGGTCAAACTGTGAAAACCTTGGAAACACAATATCTCAAGAAGGGAAGCTTGGACAGATCTCATATTTAGCATACAGGTGTATTACATTAAGTAGAAGATCTCATTGTGTTTGGTGGAGGTCAAATGTCATTTGGGGTCAATAGGTGTCAAATTGTGAAAACCTTGCAAAATTGATATCTCAAGAAGGGAAACTTGAACAGGTCTCGTATTTGCTATGTGCTATGTAAAGCAGTGTTCCTTATGAAATTCCAGTTACTAAATTGACAGCTAATGAGAACCCTGCAATTACCAACACAGTTCGGCCAATAAAATGAACTATTTTCATGTTAGTGAGCACCTGACATTAGCCACACCTTGATAACTATGCATGGTAGAATCAAAGAACTTCCCTGGTAGCTAAGCCAGACTGAAATAGCAGCACAGCTATAACAATTATATTATAATTGTATTATACTAATTGTAAAATTGCTTAATTAATATATTATAATTGCTATATTATAGCAAAAACAGTTTCAATTACATTGTAACGAGCGAGTAATGGAAAAATAACCCTGGCAAAAATGACACATATTTTAAGTTTCACTTAACAGTGTTTACAAGAAGCCATATCAAAGCTCAATGGCAACCCACCTGAAATTTTAACACAGTAAATTAATAGGACAGCGAACTTGTTGCAGCCTCGTAACACAACCTATAGGCAAAGTACTCTGGCCAAAGATTGATGTAAAAGTCAGTTGCTTGGAAGAAAGGTCATGACTACTGACAAGTCTACATTCCATCACACCTGTGATCTACAAAATGTTGAAAAATGAATAATCAGTACAATTAGTAATCATAATATTAGGGAGTTGCAATTGCAGGCTTACCATTTTCTGAAAGGGGAATTTTAATTCCGGATTGTCACCTTGCTGGGCTGTCAGTGTACCTTGCAGCGTTCCAGGGCCAACATTGTTTTCATTCTTGCTCAACTTTATGGTAGCTGCTCCTCTGTTTCCATACCACAATTCTTCATACCCAACTATTTCCTGAATTGAAGGAAGGTGTTCAAAAGGGCATAAACTGTAACTAGTGCCAAAACCTAGTACCAAAAAGGAAAAACAAACTGACAAGCCAATTAAATCTCTTTCAGCAGTTACTACAATCCATATTGCAGTGCTGAAATTTAGAGGTAAAACTCCTGTCAGACAAACAAATCCAGTCCTTCTGGTCGACCGATGGACAAGTACCTTTCTGAAGCTGTACTGTTAGTTTCCCCTTTAAAAAGTGGTAATAGATTTTGGTACTGAACTTCAAGTTAAAAATAGAATAAAAATGATGTATCTGGTACTGCATGCTCCCTAACAGGCCATTTTTACAACAGAAAGACAGACTGGGTCTTTAAGGGAAATAGGGATTTTTTTTTAGAGAAAACATCCGTATTTTTGAAACCAATGTTTGTGGACGTAGAATGAAAGACTATTCAAAATAAGGAAGGACAGTAGCCTTCTTTTCAAGAAATAAGCTTCTCACAGATAGAAATTCAGTTACTTATTGCTCAAACCTAATTTGTTCACCCAAACTTTTCAAAATTCAAATGATGCATCTTCCACTACTCATCACATGCATAATGTTTTGAGGAGTTGAAGCTTTGGTAGATGTTTATTGATGAGACTGAATGGTTTAACAATGATACCGCTATTTTGTTTTGTATGTCACATTGGTGTATTCTAAACGCCCTATTTCTCCTTTGCTAATTTCATGGTTGGAGTCCATTGTACTGTTGTGTAAACTTTTGTTAAATTACATCAAAAGTTGGTGTTTCTTACTTTTTGGCTTGTCTTTTTGCTTTCGGTTTGGACATTTAAAATATATTTTGGACAACCAAGCATGGGAAATTGGTTATCCCAAGGACAACTTGGGATAACCATTACAACAACAACTTAACAATTCAACCAATGGATAACTTGGATTAATTGCTGATACCTGGGAAATGGCACCATTATCACTTTCAAATGACAGGCAATAGCATGACTTCAACCAGAATGCAGAAATACATTGCGGTTTCGATGATCCCATTAAGAGAATTTTTTGCGCAATCTGATATAATAGCATTAGTGTGTGTCACGTTGAGCTACATTTGCTTTATATGAAATATGAGATCTGCACAAAGCTTCCTTTCTTGAGATCGTATCTACATGTTCACAATTTGACGCTTGCTGACATGGAATGACCTTCTACCTCCATTAAAGACTAAGGTTCTTGTGCTAAATGAGATACAACTACACACTGAATATGACATCTGTCCAAGCTTCCCTTCTTGAGATAATATGTTTATAAGAATTCCACACTGTGACCCTGTTGACCGCAAATGACCTCTGACCTTCACTACAGAAAATGAAAAAGTTTATAAATTCAATGAGATAAACCTACAATCTAATTTGGAGACCTGTTCAAGGTTTCCTTCTTGAAATATTGTTCTTATAATATTTTCACAATCTGACCCCTGTTGACCCCAAATGACCTTTGACCTCCACCAAAAACAATAGGGTTCTTCTTCTCAATATGGTACACCTACATACCAAATATGGGATCTGTCCAAGCTTCCCTTCTTCAGATATCGTGTTTACAAGGTTTTCACAGTTTGACCCCTGTTGACCCCAAATGACCTTTGACCTCCACCAAAAAACAATAGGGTTCTTCTACTTAATGTGGTACACCTACATATTAAACATGAGATCTGTACAAGTTTCGCTTCTTGAGATATCGTTTCTACAAGGTTTTCACAATTTGACCCCTGTTGATCCCAAATGACCTTTGACCTCCACCAAAAACAATAGGGTTCTTCTACTCAATGTGGTACACCTACATACTGAATATGAGATATGTCCAAGCTTCCCTTCTTCAGATATCGTGTTTACAAGGTTTTCACAATTTGACCCCTGTTGACCCCAAATGACCTTTGACCTCCACCAAAAACAATAGGGTTCTTCTACTCAATGTGGTACACCTACATACTGAATATGAGATATGTCCAAGGTTCCCTTCTTCAGATATCATGTTTACAAGGTTTTCACAATTTGACCCCTGTTGACCCCAAATGACCTTTGACCTCCACCAAAAACAATAGGGTTCTTCTACTTAATATGGTACACCTACATACCAAATGTGATATCTGTCCAAGCTTTCCTCCTTGAGATATCGTGTTTGCAAGTAGGGCGTCACGGACATACATATACACCCACACACATACATGCACACACCCTTACATACACACACACATACATACACACACACATATGCATGATTACAAAGGTTACGATTATCATCGAAACCAAAAAGTTTCTTGAAAATATCTGTTCAATTTGATTGCAAAACAACATGAAATCACCAGAAAGCTTTGTTATTTAGGTGATATAACCACAGTTAACGCATAGCTCCCAAGTTCAGTGATGCAAAATGCAGGTTCAACTCTGACCTACCTGTGACAGTATGTGTACAAGGAGAGGGGGTTAACAATTTTTAAAAACTAGAAATGTCTACAAGCAAAATAGAAATGCTCTTCAGGCCAGTCAGTCAGAGTGACTAACATGGATTTTTGTGTCATAAAAGCAAAGAACATGCATGAATTGCAGCTCAGGTAATTGAACGGAATCCTAAAAACAATGAGTCATTAAACTGTGTCATTATCATTATGATAGTTGGTAATTCGATGAATTTGTGTTTTAAGTTGGGAAAAACAATCCTTTGTTAATGTGGACCTCTACACAGATTTGAAAAGCAGGTGTTTCACAGCGCTGGGCAGGATGGTGGGGTTACTGTAGGTGTTCAAATGTAGGTCACACCTGGGAAATGAGGGTGATTTGGGAATTGTAAAATTGCATTATGTTCGATACATCTGTACTATTACGACTTTGACATTGCACAGGCGTACCAAATATAGGGCAGTATGCATCCATGCTGACAAAATTTGCTAGTATCGCTTTTAAGGGGTTTTTTTTCCAAATCTGTATGCAGGCTTCAACAAATATATTGACCTCATATTCCCCACGATAACCTCTACAGTAGGGGTACAAAATCCTTGAGTAAAAACAAGGATGTGGCTGACACTTTCAAAACTTTTATATATACAGTACTTTCTGTGTCAGAGAAGCGATACTGAAGCCAAGAAACGGAGCAACATCAGAAAGTAGAACTGCAATCAATATATATACAGTATATATACTGCAGAGATTAATAGATTAGACAGTTGGGTCAAGTACATGTATGGCTTCCTACTGAGTTGAATAACACTGAAGTCATCACCTTAACATTGAGAGTTTATAAAGACAAAATAACCTGTACCAGCAGACTCTGCCTGAACAATTTCTAAAACATGATTAGTAAAATCTGGACCAGAAAAAATATTTGGTATCATCGATTAACTCATAGTATGCAATTATTAGTGTACTGCAATAACGAGCACAAAACTTTTCTTAGTAACTTAATAATTTCATCAAGGTCTTCAAAGTCAAACAAACAACCACTTTACCTTTCCACCATCAACCGAATAGTGTGCACTCCTATTCTCGTACCCAACAGCAATGCTGATTCCTGAACGTTTTAGCACATAGTGCATGTAGCTCCCACTTGGTACTTTGCCATCTGAAACTTGCTGATGGAATATTTGCTGTAAAAAAGAAGTCCAAGGTCTATGCAACTGCTTGAAGCTCTTCAAATCATGCAAACTAATGCCTATAATGTGAACAACCTGCTACAGCACAAGGCCTAATTGTCTACAGTGCATGTACGGATTCAAATGAATGTCAGAATAAATGATGTAAGCATTACAGGTAATTTAAATTAATTTAAATTTCATTTAGAAATGAAAGAATAAATTATCTGTACAGACTAGTAAAGAGTCATTCTTGGGAGATACTGTAAGTACTGTACTCAGGTTTGATGAAACCTTTAAATCATCTGGCTCTCGGTAAACGCTTCTGAAACACTCAGGGTACTCTGCTAAAGTGTAAAGCCCTCTGGCAGGAATCTTTTATATAGTCATCACAGTGATCTCATGTATTTCTTTCGGTAGACAATGAGTGTTGTCTTAATATTGTTTCAAAGTTGCAAACATCAAACTCCAGACTGTTAACTTCACTTTTTAGTAGAGCAGAGATAAACTCTAGCCAACTGTAGGGCAAGGAAGAATTTCATACAGAAGGTTGTGAATTACATTTCAGGGATGCTAATTAAATGCATCAATGCCATGCTGCTTGTTATGGGGGGGGGGGGGGGCCCAAACTTCAATTGGTGCTAACTTTTTTGGAAGTTGGCAAAAATCTAAACCTGAACGTCTAGACATGAACTTTGGGGCTTAGAGTCCAAAATATGGTCAGAATGATACATATGTGAAGAAAATGAAGCTGAAAATGGTAATTTTTCAGTTGTATTTTTGCTGGGCCATTTTGGTCAGATTACTACCAAAAATGTGGGTATGCTGGAGAGGTTAAAGTTTCCTGGTGTTATGGCCACATGCAGGTTGGTTTGAATCTTGAATATGAAAGCCATATGTTCTCTACTTTGGTAGATATTGGGGGAAAAAAATGTCATTTCCCTTCATTTTCAGAAAGAGTGACCCTGACATTGGGCCCAAAATTGTGAAGCCATCAGACGACTTGAAACTTTGCTACAGTATGTTTCAGAACTGTGTATGAGGTATCCACATTGACAAATTCACTTCTAAATCTAGAACTCTTTCACTTTTGAGATTTCTGCACTGTGTTATACATATGTGCAGCAGTGCACATACATACGAGACTGTACAGAAATCCAAAAAGGACGAAACAGCCAGGATTCGTTGGAGCTGTCTAAAACCTCCAACAGGGGGTGACTAGTATGCTTCATGTTATGGTAAAGAGTGTGTAACCGAAGATTTGCAAGAAGTGATTTAGATCATTGAATACCCTACCACTCTGTTATTTCAGTTGTATTGTCAAATCCCCGGAATCTCTCACGGTAGTTTGACCATTTGCCATTATGTGACCTTATGAGTACTTCTCAACAGGTTTGACAAAATACCATGAATATTGTGGACCAACTCAATGAGCCACTTCAATGTACTGTAAAATGTAATGCAATAGATGCCTCGTCTGATGAACTTGGTTGCAAATATTACAGATATTTTATGCAAAAGATGTACACCAATGACTGATAATCAAAATGGGGTTGAAAATGTTTTTGCTAACCTACAGTACTGTATGTGTCTAAACATCTGCAGTACTGTATTAAAATTTAACAGGCCTGCCATAATTTCATCCCTCAAAGTGACAGACTGATTTTAAATATAAGTCTCTCCATATGCACTGGGTCTAAACTTCTTTAGAACTTGGTCATTGCAAAAATCTGGATTTGAAGAAATCATTCCCAACTTACGTTGTATATTTCATCTTCATCGTTACAAATCCATAACATTAATATGACATCATCATCTGGTTTATTCAGCTTCAAGACCATTGGCCAGACCCTCAGCAGTTTTCCAATAACATCAGTTCCATCTTTGATAAACACATCAAAGTCTGAGAAATGTTTGATGAAAATGGAAATGGTTGTTTCTCCTAGAACTGCAGAGGCAGATGCTTCATGGTCTCTTTTCCACGTCGGATTTTCCCCTTCAAAGCAAGAAGTGAAATACTGTAAATTGTAAAACATTGCATCAAACGATGGAACTAACTCATCTGAGATATAAACAGTTTGTAAAAGATTGAATGGTGGGCATATCGCAGGGCATCAGTATGCAAAATTAAAATGGCAACTAAGGGAAAGGGAACAGGCACAAAGCATACACACATAAAGTGCTGAAATATTAGATACAATGTAAATACAGCAGCTACTATAGAGTTGCTAATTAACTTCCTGTACTGGGTGTATGTACTGTAAGTAATACAACCATTAGTCACAGCTTGACCAAGTTGCCCTTCAGCATTGTTGTACAAAAATGTCTTAACACACCAACTGATTTGAATTTAACAATGCAGCAAAAGTGGGCGTCACATGTCCATCCAGATTAATATCAGGTTTGACAGAATGCTGGCTCAGCTTATATCTGAAAAACTGCATCCAGACCTCAAATTAATGTGAATATTGGAGATTAAATAAAAGCTGACATACACAATAGCACTTTTTCTTTTTTATGTTGTCTTAGACATTAAAGACTATTCATCCACACTTTGATCTCTAATGAGATCAAAACTCTTCAAAATGTGTGCTTACAGTTACAGGGAGTTATATACCACCAGTAATATTCACACTAGATTGACATTAATGTAAGGAACATACTCTCATCATCAGAACATTAATTTTGCACTTTTCATCCAGTAGCAACAACTTCACATCCTCCTGAACTGTACATTGACCAATGACCACAAGAGATATCCAACAATTAAAGATATAATACGCCATTCTACAGTAGCTCTAAATTAGGAGTTACGGTAGAGCTATCTACTTTATTCATTTCTGAAAGGAATTTATAAATGTTTGCAAGAAGTACAGTACTTTAGACCACTGTGAAAAAAAAAAACACAACAAACACAGAGACTTGATTGAAAATATCTGACTTTTGGATGAGTAACCAATCACAATGCAACATGTCAAAACTTCTTGCATGCTCCTAACACCAACAGTGGATGGTGTTTCAGTTTGTTTACACAATGTGATCTCAAAGAGCACATACAGTAGCAGAGTTTGTAAACCATGCCCTTTTTTTTTCAGAAGTTCTGAGAAGAAGTTGTTCCAGCCAAAGGCCATCATTTATGGGCAAACAGATGCTGCAGTCTGGACTGTTACATCTCTTACACTTGATTAAACAAGGGTGTTAAGTCAAGCAAAAGGTGCAAACACAGTGTCTAAAATCACCTCATGATGTATTGCCATAACATGCAATACATGACAAGTATCTCAATCTGCTCAATGCATCTCAAATGATAAAATAAAAATAAACTAAATTGCATCCAATCCATAGAAATATGTAAGTGTACAATTGCAAAACAACAGTGATAAGACACTGATTCTAAGTTACTTTAACAAATTAGGAATGTACTGTAAATACTCTGTGAAAAGTTTTGAATGTAAGTTCCCATCCATTCCACAGACTTGGGCAGCGAGAAAGCATGACTGCCATGGAGAAGTTATTTTCAAACAATTGGCTGGGACAGATGCTGTAGATTTCTTTATTGGAAAGTGTTACATACAATATTTGGTCATTTCCTGCAAAGAGGAACGAGGGTGGACAGAACATTACAGTAATCTATAAGCAGGCAAATGAAGAAGGTATGAATACTACAGTACAGTGATGCCTGAAAATGTTACATGCACTGACAGATGTATTGCACATGTACATGTGGTACTGCACTGTACATACCTTTACGACATCTTGTGTAGACCTCCACGTAATGGGCACCGTCTGGCTGAATCTGACCGCAGTGAGGAACTACAAGCTCCACAGGGTGACGGAATTGCAATCCATCTGGTTCACATTGTACGATTGGTGTAATCCTTGGTACTTTGGAAGACTCAACGCATCCCTTTTCACAAGGATCCATTACACCGAGATGAATCTCAGTTTTCTCTGTCAATGCCCCTGGTGGGATGTGTAGGGTGACGTTGCTTCCACTCATGAAGAGACGGCCTCCAATATGATCAAACAGTTGTGATGTGTGTTCTCTTGCAGAATTTTGCAATTCTTGGGGTGTAATGATGTCATCGGCTAGGGAGCTAGGCTCACCTGACCCAAAACCGGAATCTTCTCCGAGGCTACTTAGTCTTGACAATGTTTGATCATATTGCAAGTTGAGTAAGCTCTCCTGACGATGACTACTGTCTGAAAAATCCATGGCAATGACTGAAGAGTGCAAAGATTAAAGATGGATGGTTACTACAACTTCAAATATGTACTGTAGCTGGTAGCTCTTCGTTCAAGATTTCTCTTATAAAATAACGGAACAATGAGTGGTTCTGTTCTTAATATTAAAAAAAAAAAAAATGCATTTTCTGTACAACTGTAGAAAATTTTCTGGGTCAACATCAAATGGATGTACTGCAGTGTTTCTCAATTTACATGGTAATGTTTTCACTAAGACTTGCTGTGGATGTAAGCTTTTAATCTTTACTTTGTCATTCCATCCCTGAAGATTGTACTAACGACAGGCCAACTTGTTTTTAGGCACTGTACCGTAATTTTCCACTTCATTTGGGGGAGGGGGGGGGGGCAATAGAGCACTTTGCCAGCACTTTTCTTTTCTTTTCAAATTGGGATTAGGTTAAACTCTTGTGTCTTTACTGCATGGAGAAATGCGACAAAGGGAAACCGCATTTGCATATAGCATACACTTGGATGGAAGAGCTGGAAGAGTTACAGTTATTCTAAGGATAGTCTAGGGTTAGCAAAAAATAGTAGTCTAACACTGGCCATCTATTTCTATTTCTGTAACTTTTACTGTTACTTTACGTGGGCTAGGTGCTGTGCTATGCCTAATCAAGTATCTGTAGACTGCTCTTGATCTTGATGGATGTCAGGACTGTGAACGAGTAGGGCTTAAACGCTACAAAGATCGCAAGAGGAAAAAAACATGTAGTGAACCGCTACTGATGATTGGTCCTTTCTCCCCAGTCTTTCTGTCCCACACCAAAATTTGCTGTTTGGTATCATTCTGTATGCATTACTGTTTATAGCAAAGGTCCCATATACAGTATTCTTCCTGTGCTTTGATTCATTGATGGCAGCATGGAGTTTAGGAAATGTAAATTTACGAAATTTGGGAAGTCCATGCAAGATTTCACTCTTTTTTTTTTTCACAGAAAATCAGTGGGTCTAGGGGAGGCTAGGCCTAGATTCCCTCCTTAAGTGGAAATCGATGACATCCCTACTGCTTAGGTTCCACAGAGTTTACTTCCCCTGACATTTATTGTTTCAGATAGGTAATGAGATAATACTTTGTACTGTATGTACAGCGCCTCTCAACAGGTAATTGCAATACATTGCTAAACAAAACATTTGCAATTAAACGCTTAGTGATTTTGCTACACATTGAACACAGTCCTAATGGATCATGTCCATATAAATTCTGGTGCAGCAATAGTCATTTATGACAAATTGTGCAGCAAGAGAGCAAACATTTCACATGCAACTACATGTACAGTTACAGTAATATCAGTAATGCAAGGAGGATCCCAAATAGAGCTGGCAAACTTTAGATATGGTCCAACTAGAGACTTCCATGAATTTCTTTGACTGATGGAGTGAAATTCCATATTCCTTTTCAACAAGGTGGAAGCTATTCACCCAATAATAGGGCTAATAGTGATGGCAGTATTGCTTACAGTATTTACCCGATCATCGGTTAAATAAGAGTTGAAGTTATGCTTCTGTACCCAAACGTCGCTTATTGCTTACTTACCCGATCGTTGGTTAAATAAGCGTCGGTAGCATAAGCAGTTTTGTGGTGGTTATTTACCTGATTGTCAGTTGGGTTAATCGCATTTCTGCAGTGCCTAATTACCCAATCTTCAGATGGTTAAATAAGAGTCTCTGCAGTGCTTAATCACCCGATTGTCAGTCAGTTAAAAAAGCATTTCTGCTGTGGTTATATACCCAATCGTCAGTTAAATAAGCATTGACGCTATGTTAATTTACCCCATCGTCGTCTAAATAAGCGTTTTTGGGTGCTTACCTGACCATCAGTCAGATATAAAAGCTTGTGCTTATTTCATGAATCGTCCGTTAAATATGCATTTCAATAGTGCTTACTGTATTTACCCAAATATAGGTCAGATGAACAAGAGTTTTAGCAGTGCTTATTTAAGCGATTGTCGGTCAAATAAGCGTTGACGTTACGCTTATTTAGTCGATTGTCGGTGGGTTAAGTAAGCTTTGGATTTGTGCTTATTTACCCAATTGTCATTTAGATAGATCAGTGTTGGCTCATTTAACAGATAGTCCCGATTGTTAAATAAGGATTGCCATGGGCATTGGTCTGGGGTCACATGTTCCTCCTGTCTTTTAAGAGGAGAAGAGGCTTAAAGTCCCTTCCCTATTCACTTTGTAAGTGTCACGACAAATTTCCTCAGAAACTTGTGTTTTAAATTCATGCAAATTTAGCTGAAAGGCAAGGCTGGGAAGTGCCAGTTCTTGCAATCTTAAGAGGTACTTTTGTCAATTTTTTTTTTCTCGATATGCTATGCGCAAACTAATAAACCAAATAAACTAATAAACCAAACATTTTCTACTCCCCACACCGATCGATGGTGGCAGCGATGGTGATACCAATTGCTGATAGTACAGTGCATGACAGCAGAGTCATCCATAATGTAGTAATAGCAGATTGGTCTCATTTATGAGTCATCTGCATGATAAAACATTTGGATGTGTTAAATTTCATCTTCCACTGGGACCAATTTCACAAAATGAGCACAGCCGCCACAGTGTCATGAAGATTTGCTTGGAGGATAAAGCATTTTACTGTCCACAAACAGAGAAGTAGATCTGAAGATACTAAGTACCATACACATTCAGTAAAGCATTAATACACACCAAGAACAAACTAAAAGGGCCAAGGACAATGTGCTAGGAGAAATAACAGTAACTTGGGGGGCCAAAGACCTAACATCAGAACTTGAAGAATAGTACTTCTTCATCAACTTAGACCCCCCCCCTGGCATCTGTCAGTAAATGAGCTACTGATCCATTTGTTCATTTTGGCCTTCATCTAATTCCTATGTTTGTCAAGGTTAATAGCAACAGTGTGAAACAATATTGAACACTTTACTGAAATCCATGATAAACATCTAAAATTTGAACAAGATCGTAAATGCCTTCTACAAAGTCTACCACATCTGAACCACTCATGCTGTCTGTCGTTTAGTATGGTAATAAACTGAAATGAATAACAAACAAATAACTATATGTTTACGCTAAAAAAAAGACAAATAACAATATATCCACATATTGTGTGATCGCTGCAACAACCATTGAACACAGTAACAGGACACACAGTAGCCTACACACAAGAGGTGATCTTGCATCTGGGCGAACTCTTTAGACAGCAGGGACTTTGATGTGGTGGACTTTGTTGTAGAACTTGTAGGGCATGGTGGCGATGACTGGCTTTGTACAGTAAGAGGTGCACTGTTCCATTCTGGCAGTCCATGTACAGTGTAGTTTATGTTTTATTTACCTGTCAATCAGCTGGCTGGCATGACTCTGTATCTTATGTGCATTGCAAACAGAATGTACACTACGCAGTGACGAAGTTTAGTGGTAGTCCTGGCATCCAAGATGCACAAATTCTACACAGGACGAACAAATTTTGCTATGGTTAGTGCTCAAATCAAGTTCAGATTTGACTTGCAGTATCTGAAACATCATGAGATGAAATGTGGTGATGAAATGCTAACAGCTCAATGCAAGTGTATTTCTCGTACACCAATCTGGAAATATGTACAAGTCATGACACGATTTTTGATACGACAACTAAATTTAAAAAAGAACAACCTCATTTTGCATGTTAGTTGTCCTATGGACTACCAGATGAAAGTGCTTAACTTCAACACTGCTACGTGTATGGCACCTAAGCAGGTACTGTAGAGTGCCGCAATACGCTAAGTCAATGGTTATTCACTGTGTTTGCACACAAATGTATGGTTATGCATCAGTTACTCATTCCTACATATGGGGAATTTACAGTATCACAGTGAGCCATGATGTTGCTTGTAATAATACATGTGCTCAACCTGCTTGCAGACAATACTAGTCAGTCACAGATACAGGGCAGTATTTAGATTTTTTAGATTAGGTTTTAGATTTTTAAGTAAAAAGATTAGGGATCAATCCCCTTTTCAGAAGTAGCAGACAAATCTGCACCACCAAACTTCGGGGGATAATGTGCTACTGCACCAGTAGGAACTGACGTATGGAAGAATTTCTGTAAGATTGGTGCAATTGCAACAACGTTGAGCAACTTCTCAGCATTAGCTCTAAGGCTGCTTAGAACTTGGTTATCCGATGTCAGAATGGGGGACATTGTCATCTGTCATCTCAAATGTCTTTCATATCCCTTTCATTTAGCCTTTACAATAACAGCCTAGCAACGAACTTGTCTCACACTTGATAACGCCAGAGATCAACTACAAACTGTGCGTACGAAAGTTGCAACCCTACATATATACACCAAAAGTAACTACACGATTCCTTTATGAAGTGAAAAACGACACAACCGATGTGTGATCACACTGTGTCAGATAGCTAAATCTTACCTACCATACACAGCAAATAGCTCAAAATGGAATTTTTTTCTTTTTCTCAAGGAAAATAGGTGGTCCTGTTCATGAGAAGGTATAGGCTAGGCAGATTCTCCCACACAAATGTGATGCATGGCACTGTGGAAATACCTATGTTCACAATGAAGCCACCGTTTTGGTCGAGTACCGTACCCGGCTACCCAATGGGTATGAAAAAAAAGATGACCAGATTCCGAGTTTTTGAAATCGATGAAACACTGCCTCTGAGTATACGAATTCAGAGAGATTATACCATTCAACAGCATTTTGCGCTTGTTGCTTGCAAAGATGCATAAATAGGCTAGGCCGCATAGAAGTAAGATAGGCCTTGCCTAAGCCTGTTACTGTATTGTTTAACTCTGTGACTGTGAGACCTTAGCCAGGTAGGTTCAGGGCTAAAATCATGTCAGAATAAATAGGCACAGACTAGGCCTATTACTTCTATACATGCTAAGCACCCATTTACTGATTTAGGCATTTATACTAGGCTTGCAATGATTCACTCCCTGCCCTAATGTTACGTTAGACTAACAGTTCCCTAAATGCTTTGCATGCGTGACAACTGACATGTTATGAATGTCTACAACAACAGGTTATGAAGACCAACTTTCTGTCATGGCCTACGCCAAATGGCGACTTCCAAAACTTAAGCTAGGCTAGGCCTAGGCTAAAGCCTGACTTGAAAGCCTAGGACTAACTTAGGCCTTGCCTAGAATGAGGTCAAATGGTAGTCTAGGTTATTGGCTAACTAGCCTAACTAGTACTAGTAACTAGCCTACATGCAGTGACAGAGGCCTCAGGCCTGACGTTAGGACTCTTACTTAGGCTACTTAGCCTAGTCAAGTTAGCGCAGGGCTGAACATAACTTAGCATAATTTTCTCAGTGTTCTGCTAACTTTCAATTTTAGTGTCTGTGAATCACGAAAACCTAAATTACCGTACCTGAAGTATTACTTAGAGTTTCAAGATGGGCTATCTGAAACGTGAGGTAGCCCTTGTACAATACGGGCTTGGTCAGTAGGTGTCGTCATTGATGATAATTGATATAAATGAGTTTATGGAGGTAGGTACGGTACGGGCGGCCGGGCGGCCGGTTGCCCGACGGAAACTAGAATACGGAATTTTAACGAATGATTGCTATGCACACATGTGCGATGGCGGCGGAGGATTGAATATATGGAATATTCCATTATTTTGCTTGGCTTCATAGCTCACAAGTTTGAATGGGGCAAGGCAAGGTGCAAGAATATTTAACCCTGAATAAAAAACCATACCTTGTTTTTCCTTAGTGTAAAACTAAAAGATTTTTTCTCGAAGTACCTCAATCAAACTTCCCGCACTTCACTCATAGATGCAATATTTCAAATTACCTTCGATATGTTCAAAGACCTTTTTATGTTATGGAACGCGGAAAGGGTGAACCTGCGGCGCTGTCCACCCAGAAGTCGTCGTTGATCCAGAAACCGTCCATTCATAAATCGTCGTCCAAATTCAGCCGCTGCCATCTATAAATCCCCGTTCAAATGCAGCAGCCATCCACCCAGAAATCGCCCAGAAATGGGCATCCGTACAGAAATCTTTCTCGGTCAACATACACAATCAAAGTGTTGGCCGGTACATCGGATGTCTCAAGAAGATGCGAAAGAAATTCATGCTGCAAAAAAGACAGCATTGGCACAAACGTTAAAGTTTATCTGCAGGATTATTTGCGAGAAGTGCTGAGGGCATGTATGAAACTCAGACTAAATCGCGAGGAGAATCAACGTCGTTTGAACGGAAAGACAGTGTATGATAAAGTTACTGCCATTTCGACGAAAATAGAATCACATCTTCGACTTGGTGAAGATATGGAACATTCAGTAATATTTGAATTTCTTTGAAGAGTCTATGAAACGCTCAGAGCTCCTAAAGAGTACCTCCGTACAAATACGAATCAAACATGGACGGATTAGGAAACCATGTGATTTTGAGGAACTTCACAAGGAAATTTAGTACACATTTACTGATAAAGGAAATTTATAGTTCCTGTAGGAAATTAAGAACGACTTATGCCGGCGTGAATGCCCTCAGTAGCGCCCTCAGTATTTTCGTAAATTGTCGTTTTTGCAGTGTGACTTTTTATTGCGTTTGCTTAAAAAAAAAAAACGTTTCTGGTACCTTTATCTGATTTACTCTTTTTTGCAGTATTGGAATGTTGTATTTCGTATAGTGTTTTCATCCTTTCCCAATAATCCGAACGCTGTAAATTTTACTCATACTATCCGTTGGATACCAGCTCACCCTACCAAAACGCGACCATGGCGACTCTATGCATCACACACAAACAAAAGTTTCCCCCTTTTTATTATTGAGATTTTAAGAATTTTCATTTCGGCAACAGACATAACACGAGTGAAAAAGTATAAATTTGACCAAAAAAAAAAAATGAACAAAGGGTGAAATTCCTATCGACTCGAATGCTACCTATTAAGAACAGATGAACAAGGGGTGAATACTATTGAATTCCCTTTTGAAGCTTTGCGGCCGGTCATCAATAAAACAATGGGGTGAATAACTTGATATCAGTTTCACAGCAAGCCGATGTCTTTCCCGACAGTGATAAAGTCGTAAGAATTAGGTTTTAGAAAATAACCACATACTAAATTTTCTCCAAATCTCCATGGCCAACGACTTTACGCCCCGGGTCATCAAGGAGCAGCTCAATAGTCACCCCAATCCCTTCCTAAATTTCCGGATCTGCCCATGATCAACGACTTTGATAAACCTTATGACAATGATGACTCTGGTCGTGGGTGTGGTGTGGGTGTTTCATCAAAAATCGCATACGGAATTTCTAAAACCTCCATGATCTGCGATATTGATAAACATGTAAATGGCGAAAACGACTGTGCGTACGGTCGTGGGTGATACAGGGTCGAAACTGGGGGCTCAGGGTCTTGGGGCTAAGGCCCAATGAAGAAAAGGTGGAGCTCAAGAATAAATGAGAGAGGATGCATAATTCCTTAAGACCCTTATATCGTCTTATACAATCTGATATGTGCTACCATTTTTCATAGACTGATATTTTTCATTAATTGAGAAATTGCAGACACGACATCTCTTTTTCACGGCTGGTTACATGCAACTTAAATAAAACACTCGGAGAGTGCTCTCTCCGGCTAATTTGGGCGGCTTGCAGAGCTACAATTTTCCTTGTATGCTCCGCGCCAACTGATGGTGGCGTTCCGCTAAGATAGTAGGCCCACTAAGAAACATGGTACTTGAGAAATCGCAGACGTGGCATCTCTTTTTCAAATCTGGTTCCATGCAGCTAAAAACACTCAGGGATGGCCGTTTCCAGCCATCTGGGCTAGGGGGGGACCGTTTTTGTTTCTTCTTGTTTGCTCCAATCGATGATGGCACTCCGGGTAGGTACGGTAATATTCAAGCGTGACGTGTCATGTTGGATCCCCCTTTACTAGATCCTCCACCGGGGTCTAGGAAACCCGTAGTCAACTCTGATATTCCTTGCCAATATTAATAGAAAACAAAAGATAATACACACCAAGTTTAAAACCAGTTGAAAACTTCAAAACCACCTTTGACCTCCATACGAAATGACAGCGCTTATCTGCTCATCAAGGTCTACCAATGTTAACAGCTCAAAGATCCAATAACATTAAGTTGCAGAGATAGGTTTCTTAATTGGTTTAAAACTTCAACCTCTAGTGATCTCAAGTGACCTTTGATCACCATGAAAAATGGCATAGGGATCATTTGCTTACTATGGACGACTACCAACACATTAAGTTTTTTTTTTCAAACTATGTGACCTCTATTGACCTCATATGAGGTAACATGAGATGACCTCTATTGACTTCACATTGGGATACCGTGATTGCAAAGTTTTCAAACAATGACATTTATTGACCTCGATAAAAAATGGCAGAGATCATCTACTTATTAAAAGTTACCTATGTTAACCATTTGAAGCTCAAACAACATTCAGTTGCTGAGACATCTTCCTTCATAGATTTTCATACTTTAGGCTCTGGTGACCTCAAATGACCCTTGAGTCCCGTGAAAAACATTTCTTGTCATCTACGTATGATGGATAACCTACACATCAAGTTTGAAGGTCCAGCAACTTTCTCTTATTGAGATATCATGTTTGCAAAGTTTTCAAACTGTAACCGTTCATTATTGACCTCATATGACCTTTCACCTCCATAATAGATGACATAAATTATCAATGGGGCTACCAATTTGACAGCAATGAAGTTTCAACAATATTCAGTTGCTGAGATATCTTGCTTGGTAAAGTATCATACTTTAACCTCAGGTGACCTCAAATGACTATTGGAAAACGATAGGGATCATCTACTTACAATGGACAACCAACACATCAAGTTTGAAGTTCCCGCAACTTTCCCTTATTGAGATATTGTGTTTACAAGGTTTTCAAACTATGACCTCTGTTGACCTCACATGACTTTTCACCTCCATAAAAATGACAGAAATTATCTACTCATCGAGGGCTACCAAAGTGACAAGGATGAAGTTCCAGCAACATTCATTTGCTGATCAGAGATATCTCCCTTAATAGGTTTTCATACATTAAGCTCTGGTGACCTCAAATGACCTTTGACCTTCATGAAAAACAATAGGGATCATCTATTTACAATGGACTACCTACACACTAACTTTGAAGTTTGGGCACATTTCTCTTTTTGAGTATCGTATTTACGAGCCAATTAAGGTGACACGTACGCACACGCACACACACACGCCATCATGACCGCAGAGATTACTTGCCTGCCTTCGGCAAGGAATCAAAACAATGTATTTAATCATTGCAACCATAATATTATAGATCATGTATTACACCTTTTGAAGAAATTGCACTCACTCCTTGGACAAAAACTATTTGATACTCTAAACCCTGTTGGTTGAGTAACTACCACTTAGAGAACGTTCTGGAGAGGACACTCTATTAACGCAAACAGAGATGAGAAAAAAAGAAAAGAGCCATTAGCAATATTCAAAAATTACATCATTTAGAATTATCACACAGGTATTATAGGTATAATTTTAGCATCTCTTATTACAATAAATCAGGGTCTGGAGAGGACAACACTTTTTTTTTTTTAAGACAATGCATTTCACGCACAATGACGTGTAACTTTGACGATTGCGTTCCCATTATCACCATTTAACCTGCAGGATGCTGAAGGCTAAGCATTAAACATTTTCAAGTGATAAACAGTGTTCCTCGTGAATACTCATTGTTTGAGGAAGAAGTCAGCTAGTAAAGAACTGAAAAGTGAAATGAGTCCACTCCAAAATTACGTTAAAAATGCATACAATTGGAAAAGTTTCTTAGAAAAAACATTTCTAATTCTGTAAAACAGCTATCAGAGGAAGTCAGCCACACTCAGCTATCTCTCCAATCAACCAGATATGATAAAAGCTGTACTCAGAAAGTTAGCTGTTCATCACGAAAGAGCCCAATAACTAATTTGAAATTACAACAGCAATTCTTAATTCCAAATTCATAATAACATATTACCTTCTCATCATTATTTGTTGTAAAGAATTATCAGATAACAAACTTAGAACTCATTTCTACAAGTTATGAATTCATTATAACGAATACGGAATCCGTAATAAAAAAATTCGTAATCATCATCCTTTTTGCTATTTATAAAGATTAAGCATATGATGGCTTTGAGCCCTTTAGAAATGCTGTCTAAAGTGATGCACATAGAAAGTTGCTGTCATTGATATTTTTTGTCGATGCAAGGGTAACAGTTCGATCAAAATAAAAAAATCCTTGTCTCTCTTGATATGATTTTTACTGTGTTGGGTTGCCGCTTAAATTTGTGATTGATGTCTAGGGTTTGATACAATTTTATACACACCTAAGGTAACATCATAAGACCATCAAACTTTTAGTCTCTTTTCATGTGATGAAATCGAGCTTGCGGAAGGCCTGTGAGAAGCATTCATTGTGTGCTAAATTTAAACAGGCCCATCCACATTAATTCGTAACTACGAATTAGCAATTCGTTATGAGGGATTTGTGATGACAAATTAGCACTTTGTTATTATCGATTTGTAATTGGTAATTATGAACTAGCAAATTCATTATTACAGATAATTAATTCGTCAGTTATTTCAAATTAGGAAATTGAAAGCACATACTGTATTAGGTCCGTCGTGGACCACCATATATATATTCTTGCATTATCCCCCCCCCCCCCTCCCAGTTATCGGACCAACAAAGTCATTCTGTGTTGTCGTTTTTCAACGTTATAAAATTTTGTGCTACAAGATTTTGTCAATAACCTACCTAACCAATACTCCGACACTGAGTCTTGCGGAAGTGCAAGCATGGGAGCTTCTATAACCTTTGCTAAGGTCAACACCTTACCCAAAATTTAGAGCACTTAAACAACTGAAAATCATGTTGGTTATTCTATGATATACAATCCTTAATGGTTCTGAATAAGTGAAAATTCAATCATTTTTTTTTTCATCGTGGATAGGTATTAAGTGGGTAGGAAGTGTTGCCTTAGCAACCAAATATCCTGTAATGGAGTCATATTTTGATTTAGGGTAATTTTTCAGATATCAAACTAAATATCCCCCAGTTTTATGAACTGATGTTGTCACAAATGCAATGGGTATCTAAAATTCATTGGAAAAGTTTTGACTTTGATGTCGTCACTGGTCATTTGGTTGAAGTCACCCTCATTTCTTGCCATGCGAGTCACAAAAATAGGTGATATAGTTTTGTTTGCTCTGGGCTACCTCTGGATAGTTTTTCTTTGTAATGGTGGAAAGTAGTCTCCATATGAGAAGCTGACGAATGATAAATAAAAACAAATAGTAAGTATCCCAGCCTGTCTTTTCAGAAAATCTACCTAACAAACTGTCACGCGAGTCACATTTTGACAAAAAAAATCGTCATTTTCCTGTCATTTTTATGAAACGCTTTGTGAAAAATTTAATTTGCCAACTTGATGTCTAAATCAATATATCTAGTTAAGCAGACTGCACAAATGCACGGTGGTTTCGATGATTTCATTACGAGGATTTTTACGTATCTGATGTATGATCATTGATATGGCTCAACATGCACAACTAGGCTACATATTACAATTACAGTGATGCAACAGCTACACATTACAGATAAGATTATCCAAGCTTCCCTACTTGAGATATATATATTTACAAGGTTGTCACAATTTGATCCCTATTGACCCAAAATGACTTTGACCTCCACCAAAAACAATAGGATTCTCAATGTGGTGCACCTACACATTACATATGAGATTTGTCGAAGCTTCCCTCCTTGACACATCCTGTTCAAAAGGTTTTCACAGTTTGACCCCTGTTGACCCCAAATGACTTTTGTCCTCCACCAAAGACAATAGGGTTCTTCTTCTCAATGTGCTACACCTGCATACTAAATATGAGATCTGTCAAAGCTTCCCTCCTTGAGATACCGTGTTTACAATGTAGGGAGTCACAAACACACACACACTACACACACACTACGCAGGTTACGATTATTATTGAAACAAAAAAGGATGATACGAACCTGCTGTCCCATGTGTTGCCCTCCAACATATGGATTTATTGCAATTAACCTTCAAAACCTGTCCCAGGGGGACAGTCCCGCAAGTCACATTTGTCAGATATAGCTGTCGAACTTTTATATAGTTCCATAGTGAAATTGTTGCAAACTTCTCTCATGACCCAAACTATTTTAAAGGATTTTTAGTGTTGAATTGGAGATTCAGTAGCTTAAGCACCAGATACAAAGCTTTGAATTGATTTTGTCACACAAGTCATTATTTTGTGTCACAGGAGTCACATTCCTATTTTTGTGGTATTTCATAGTTCCAAAATTTGTCTGTAAATTCATAGGAAGGGACATTTCAACTAACAAACAACAGCAAACTATATCTTGAATTGCTTTCATGGGATACAGAATCAGATTTTTGTAAATGTATGTGGAATTTCCTAGCAGTAACTGTCACACTCACTATTTTGTGCATTTTGCCCCCCGCCGCAAATCAGAGAATTTGAAAAAGAAGTCATGATTGATGGGACACTTTGGACATGCTGAGGTGACAGCATTTCCCAAGATTCTCCTGTGTTCTACAATGAAAGTTGCTTGGTGCGAAATTTAGTTCAAATGTCACGCAAGTCATGCGGAATGTACATAACATGAGCAGATACTACGTTATCATGGTTAAATCTTAAGTAATTCAGCATTTTAATTTTTGAGGTTTTTTTTTTTTTTTCATTTTTTAAAGGTTTTGAGCCCATGCAGTCTCACACCCGCTCCTTGAGTCCATGCCATGTCTGAGTCTTTGAACTCCAAGTCTGAGTCCTTGGAAATCGGGACTCAAGACCGAAGTCATGTCCGGACTCAACAAGTCCGACAATAAAGCACTGTCTGACATACATGGCCGATGGAAAATGGAATTTTATACGTCTTTATTTCATTCCACGTAAGTGCACATAAAAGTCAACAATGTGGTTATCATATCAATGCTTTTAGAATTACAAGAGTAGACCTTATGACATGCATACTACACCTCACTTGATATAGACAATCCTCACATGATATCATGCATGTTTATATTTTCTCAGGAAGACAAACTCTAACCATGACAGGAAGTCTGGTTCTCTCATCATATTTTATCATGCAGGAAAAGTATTCTCTAGACATGAGAAATCCTGGTCATTATGGTGTTTAACACAGCATGGTGAGATTGTAACTCATTGTAATTGCAATCTATCATCAAAACGACATTGCATTTCTGTAACTCAACAAAGGTTCTTCAACCCTCACCTAAAGAACAAAAAGTCATTGAGTTTGAATTTAAGCTGGAAACATTATCTTCCAGACCATGAACTTCTCGAGCAGTGGCCAGGGCAACGTCTATTTCACTGCATATTTTTCTTAATACTTCCTCATTTGAAACATTTTTGAGCTGCTTCTCTAGATCTTTCAGTTTCCTAGTAGCTTCCTTTCGAAGACACTTGACGCTGCTGTCACCATCAGTTTGAAGTAAATGACTTTGCATTGAACTTAGTGACGTGTCTTTTGGATCGTCCTGCAAAGATGGCATCTGTTCTTCTATGGTAGAGTGGTCTCTTTCATTAGCCATGTGTATGAAGTGTATATGTTCACATCCTGAAGGGCCCAACAGAAACTCCAGGCAGCTACATGAGAACAGGTGGGTACACACTGAGCAGACTTCACAGCGTAAGTTGCAGTGGCAGCTCTGGAGTAGTTTTCTGATGACAAAGTTAACGGAGGGATCGGAGGGAGATGAAACATTCCATTCACCATCTCCCACCGTGAAATAATCGCATTGCAGCTGAGTTGATCGAGAATGGTGAGATTTCATCTCTCTGGTTGTCTGAGGACTCTTACCTTTCCTTGTTTGTCTTGCTGAATGGACCACAGCCAAGTCCCTTGAAAGCTTCAGTAGAACAAGGAGAAGGTCTGTTGATCTCCAAAATTGGAGGCTTTGGGAAAGGACATCTTTGATTCCTTTGTAAAATGTTCCATCAAGATTGCTTTTATGAGATAATAGACCTTTGCAGAGGCAAAGGGCCCAGTGGGAAGATCTTTCTCCTAGCAGGTAATTGTTACTGAAATAGCACTTGAATGCTGGAGAGACCTCCCCGAGAAATATCATTAACTCTTGCAAGGTTTTGCGGAAATGGATTTCGTCACCTTCATATTGCAATGTCTTAAGGTAGGCATAGACTACTAGTTGATTCTCGACGTCAGGTACGAAACTTTGTAAGTTCTTCCTCCAATCTTCGTCCACATGCCACGAACAGTCCAGTTTTCTCCACGGCTTGGAGAATGTGTCAGTCCACATGTGGTACATATTGCTGCTGAGATTGGTCACAAAGAGGTCCGTCTCAATGTCGCCACACTTTGCTTTTAGAGCCTCCAAGAATGGTCTGAACAGTCTGCCTTCTTGGATACTCCCCAGAAGGAAGCAAACTGGTACTGCAACTTCACTTTCTTCGTCAATTACAAGGAAGACCATGAAGAATGAATCATCCTTTTGACTAACATGAGCACAAATCATTTTACTGGCATATTTTTTGAGAGTCTCTCTCTGAAAATGTGTTTGGATTCCTAAAACAAAGTCTTCGCTGCTCATGTCATGCTCTACGTCTCCCTGGGGCTTGTAGATCAGCACTGGGTTATCCTTTCTGCCTCTGAGCTCCATCACCATTCTCGTCAAGCTGTCTCTCTCGTGCTGGTCTTTCGGTATGTGACTGTGCTCGAGGTACGCTAAGCTGTCTGGGAGTCTCACAGGGACCATCTCCAAATTACCTGTGGCTTTTGCATGTATCTGACCCATCACACTGTCTACATCGTATGTGCTAGAATGCCAAGTTGTGATGATGCTACTAATCTCCACAGGGAGGAGGGACAGACTCAACTTTGTGGCATGTCCGACATGATCCAAGGAATATTCCACAGTCACCTGGCCAGTATCACTGTCTTGCTTCTTCCTCATGTAAGCGCAGCATTTCCCTTCAATTTTGGTAGCACGTTTTGAAGTTCTTATTCCTTTCCCTTTTGAGAAACCAGACCTATTGCAGTAGTAGTACCGGGTGGTATGATGAGCATAGACTTTCTTCCCATTGGAGAGCACAAACCAAGAGCCACACATCTTCTCTGTTTGTTTCTTCCATTCTTCAAATTCCCTCTCTGAGGCAAATTTCTTACACAGAATTCTAAGTTTTTTCCCATGAGCTTTGTTGTAATGCAACAGCAGTTCCTTCAATGTTTTGCAGCTGAAAAGGAGATAAGGTGAAGAATGTAGGACCAAAGCAGTCATAATACACAGCACGAAAGGATTACTGCCATACTTGATTAATTCATGATAGAACTAAGCTGGAAAAATTCCGCAATGTCAATGAAAGACCCAGAATGCACAAATGCATCGTGGTTTCAATGATACTGTACAATTATGAACATTTTTCCGAATATGACATCATAACATGAGGATGTGTCAGGAGCTTGGTCTCTGCAACATTACATCAGTAATGTATCATGTCACCAATTAAGATGTAACAAACACAACATGCATTATGTCTGTTAGCCTAAGCTGGTGACTGACAAGCATTATGTATTCAACATACACACTTGCATACATTCACCTCTTGAGATGTCGTGTTGACAAGAATTTCAAAATTTGAACCTTGCTCACCTTTAATGACTTTTGACCTTCATCAAAAACAATGCGGCTCTTTTACTCAGTGTGGTTCACCTACGTGCAAAGTATGCATGAGATCTGTCTAAGCTTCCCTTCTTGAGATATTGTGTTTACAGGGTTATCACAATTTGACCCTTGTTGACCTCAAATGACTTTTGACCTCCCCTAAAAACATAAGGAGTCTTGCACTTAGTTGGTACACCTACATACAAAGTATGAGATCTGTCCAAGCTTTCCTTAGAGGAACATTGTGTTTACAATGTTTTTACAAATTGATCCCTGTAGACCCCAAATGACCTTTGACCTCTACCAAAAAGAAAAGGGTTCTACTACTCAATGTGACACACCTGCAAACTTCATACAAGATCTACCCAAGCTTCCCTTCTTTAGATATCATTTTTACAAGGTGGACATCTCAAAAACACACACACCTACATAGCTACATGATTTACAAAGGATGTGATTGTCATCAAAATCAATAACTTGGAGGACATTGTAATGCTGATGGGTGTGATGTATAAACAAAAGATTGATAGAGATTTTGTTGGATTTACGTTTTACTATTCTACTTGATTCACATAGGCGACTAAAGATTTTCCAACAAGGCATCTCTTTTTAACATGCATGAAGAGGGTGCCATTCACTTTTGACTTGATTGTAATTGATGCCTGCTGACATAATCAAAGCCATTACAACGGGTAATTCTTTTTATTAGCACACAAATCATCTGACATTTTGATGTTCCTGGTTACAAAAGATGGATTTTCCATCTGTCGTTGGTTCAGGTGGAAAATCCTCACTAAACAAAAGCACACTTTTCTTCTCACTGCACAATCAATATGTTACCTTTGAAGCAAAAATCTGTAAATTAGTCAAAAAAAAAAAAAAGAGCAAAGATGGGAGGTCACTACAGCTGATTTGAGAGCAACTGAGGGAACAAAGAAGTCACAACGTTGGGCGCCAAATAAACGCAATTGATAATCTGATAGGAATTTTTGGCCTACAACATTTACTGAGGGACAGCGTCATCCTATGGTGTGTGTAGTTTAAACTGGCAACCCAAATCTATGTTTTAAATGTTTCTGACTTCAAATCTACAGGAGTAGTGGATGAAGGGTATGGGAGGTGACGGAGAAAGGGAGAAGACAAGTGGAGGGTATCACCAAATTCCTTGCTAAGCTATTGACGAAACACAGCACCTACCAGAAAGTGTTACACTCATCGCAATTCACACGTTCAGCAGTTCTGCCCTCTTTAGGCTCATCAGAATGAAATCTTCTTTTGTGTTTCCAAAGAGCTTGTCTTGTTGTGGTCTCTGTGCTGCATGTGGTGCATGCAAAGCGTCTACTTTTATTTGTCTTCTTTGCATTCTTCTGTTGAGTGTCCCCAGAAGGACCTGTACTTGGGACAGTGACAGCTCTCCTCTTGGACTGAACCGATTCAGGCATACCTATGGTCTGACTTATAATCGAGGACAATGGAATATTAATGACGCTAGAGCTGGTCGTAGGCTTAGGGAGCAATATCCTCTTTTTCTGTGAATCTCGCAGAGGGAACGCCAATGCAACAGTTTGAAGATTTGATGGCAGATGTATCCCTAAAAAAAAAAACACAATCACATAAAACGGATTCGGGTATTCACAACCCACGTTCACCCACAGAAAATAAGGCCTATCAGAAACTACAAATCTTGAAAGACTACTTTTGATTTTGCCGTTTCTTTTTCGGTGTAGCATAAGCTACAAGCTTGTAGTTGCTTTTCAAGAACCTGAAGTTAGACTATTTTAACATCCAACCAACACCCCATTTTGCTTAAAATGAGGGCATGAGTTTGAAGAAACTAAATGCATTACCACTTTGCTTCTTCTTAACGTTTTTCTCTATTCTTCAAAACCTCACGTGTGCTAGGTATAGTTCTCTTAAACTATGCAATTAATACCAAAAGTGATGCTGAAAGTTTCTAAAATTTACTCTGATGGCAAAAATCGAGGAAATTTTTGTCTTCTTTTTGGAAAATAACAGTCCTTATGTTAGTGAGATCACATCTACATGCCTATACTTAGTTATCTTGTGTATTCTGAGAATGATCTGTCAAGATTTCTCCCATTCTCTCCGCTGCTGTTCAAGGAATAGTCAAGCCTTGAGTTCTCTCGTCCGTTCTCTTGCTTGAAGCTTGTTGCATTCCACGGTTGAAGAAATGAATCGAAAAAAAGCTGCAACATTGCAACCATCAAGTTTTGTTCAGTGTACAGACATGGTTTGGCACTTCTCTATGACAAAGTACTGTGAGTAGGTATAATAGCACACAATGTTTTGTACAACATATCTATGCCCTTTACTGGTAGACATTGTTTTTCACAACAGCAATCAGCTATTGAGAATATGTATTAGGCCCTTATGCTACATTTTCATTGGTTTGTTCAAGCAAGGTTCATTGCTAGACTGGATAAGTTTTGTCTGCAGCACATTTTCACTTTCCCCACCTTCTGTCAACATGTCTGCTAAATTTCAGACACTTTGTGTGGGATTGACAGTTTGAACCTCTGTAGTTTTTGTTAATTATTAACTTCATCCACTCAATATGACAATACTGTAAAGTTGGACATGAATTTTTCTGTGTTTGCAGTTTCTTCAAACTCACTTCATCACTTCAGGGTTTACACTGTGCATGTAAATGCCATGAAAATATGATATCCTCTTACATACAGAATGTCAATATTATGCAACGTCTGTTTTCAGAGAAAGGCAGAATAGTCGTTCAATATAATATTTCATGCATCTGTGTTGGTCATGATTACGAATCTATCACTCACTGCAACAGTCACGGGACAGTTTACCATAGAGGCATTTCAACTATACATGAGACGAGACGGCAAAATGTATCAGTAACAGCCCAGTGGGGTGCATCGCTCACCCACCATTATTGATTAATGAATGTTCAAACATTTAGGTCACATATACATAAATACTTTGGGTTCTAAAGTAAAAGACTTTCTGCTATAACAAATGTGACTTACAACCACAGTAAATCAAAATGCAGACAAAATGTGTAGATAACTGTTCAGACTGTTTATAGCATGTGCATCGTAAGGATCTCTGAGAAGGACATAAAACTAAATGAGCAACAGACGCAGATGCTGGACATCAAAAGCAGTGGCTCTCAAAGCACTTTGTTTGGGGTGATGGGGCATGTTAAAGTGGCATGTTAGACCAGATGAAAAGGTAGTACCACATAGTTTGATAAAAAGGGAAATTTCAAATTGAACTAAAGTACCTAAATTGTGCATCACACAGACTTACATTCAATCTTCCTTTAATACTTATGAACAAAAAGCACGAAGTATAAATAAAATAAATTTGCCTCTTCTCAAATGTTTCATTTCAAAAATAAGGTTTTTTTTTGCTACTCAAGGTACTGGATACAGATATATCTCATTTGTAACCAGCGAGTCAAAGGACTTGTTATTTCTTGCCAATATTCACAAAGGTAGTTTCCAGAATAATGCTTTGCAGAGCTGGTAGTCTTGCAAAGATCTTTTGACCTTTAAAACTCCATCACAAACAGCAGGAGGATCATCTACTATCAATGGACCACCTTCACACCAAGTATGAAGTTCAAGAAAGATTTCATTCTTGTCAAGTAACTGAGATACCATATTTCAAACTATGACCTCTACTGACTTCAAGTGACCTTAGACCTCCATAAAATTTGGCAGATCACAGTATATATCTACTGATTGAGAGCTACTAATTATGTTTTCAGGCTGAAGCAATATTCATCTTTTGAGATATTGCACTGTAGGTTCTCTGACTTTTAACCTCTGGTGACCTCAAGTAACCTCTGACCTCCACCAAATGCTATAGGGGTCATCTATTCAATATGGGTAATAATCCACACACTAAGTATCAGATTCCCCACCGTTATCCTTCATTGGGAAAAAGTGTTTACAAGCAAAACATCAAACACAGAAATACACACACAAACATGACATTGCATAGATTCCTTCAGCCTTTGGCCAGGGAGCAGTGAGTGAGACTGACCTTCTGCCGGTTGCGATGTATTATCCGGACTTTTCTTGGCGATGGTTTTATGTTTCTTTCCCTTCTTCTCAGATTCTAAACAGAATGGAATAGATTGTATAAAGAACTGTCACTACCATCTCTACAGGTATCTAGAGAAATGCTCTTGACAGCTGGCTTCTGGATCATCTTTGCAAATTGTGAAAAAAAAAAAAAAAGTCTCTCAAGCTCAGGAAGAAATAGTTCTCCCAAAATTTCCAATATTTTGTGGAAGTGTCACTTTCTCTGCCATATTTCTTCTTTTTGTGATGTCCAGGTGGTAGCAATGTATACTTTGATGACCCTAACTTCCTGTGATGCTAAACACTAAATCAAAACTGCAATCAGTGACAACATGTGACATCAACATCAAAACATTGTGGTTTTGGTGATGTAACCAGAGTGATCACTGAATGTAATGTGCAGCACTGCCTAACTATAATCACAGCAACCAATATTAAGAATAAAAATTGGGTTACAACAAGCATTACAGCAATTGTGAGGTCATCCATGGTTCCTTCTTAAAGCATTGTTCATAGTTTTTATTTCTCACAACAACCATACACTGGCACATAATTACCATTGACATTCATAAAACAAGCTTATCTTTGTCAATGAGGCACTCTAATTTACTAATTATGTAGTCGCTTCAAGATTCACTGCTAGAGATGCTGTGTTTACAAGTTTTTTGGTATTTGATCCCTGCTGACTTCAGACCGACCTTTGACCTCCATCACCAAAAAAAAATGCTTATACTTATTTTGGCACACCTACATAATAAATGTAAAATCAGTCCATGCTTCCTTTCTTCAATATTGTGCTAAACAAAATATTTGTCACTTGACCACTTTATCCTATGCCAAAACAATGGGTTTTGCCTGCTGACCTCCATTAAAAGTAACGTTGCTGCGTTTAACATTACAAAACTTTCATGCAGTACTAAACTGTAGGTACGGATAAAATGAGACCTAGCACCCTTCCTTTTTTGCACTTTAACACCATTCACACTCCTTGTTGACCCCACATGACCTATGAACTCTATAGCAGGAATTGGCACCTCATACTCAATATGATGCAAGTAAAAAGAACAAACAGGAGTTCTTCAATCTTCCATCGTTGTGCTATTAAGGGGGTTACAGTAACACATTTCCACCATTGTTATAATATATTTTCACCATTGCTAATCTCAAATGACATTTGATCTTCACAAAATACAACCAGCTTCTTTCACACATGCACACTAAATAACAAATTTCCATTTTGATATGTTCATACTGACAAGATGGGCATCACAAAGGAATACACAGTCACACCCACATTCACCCCCAACAAAATTCTGGCTAGAAAGTGGATTGCCATGATTTAGTCAAGCATATCATTGTCTTAATTCAGTAACTAGTCATATGCCACTTCATCTTTATTCTGAAAGTGTCTGCACTCTGACATTTCATGACTTTTCCATGCCTTCTGTCAGTTTAACAAAATTTCACAACATTGCAAAGGCCTCAGGCCTAGAAAGTGAATTCTATGACTTTGCCAGGCTGCAGAAACCATGTGAGATGTCTCTCATTTGGTTTTGCGCAGAACGTTGCCAGAGAGAGAAACCACTGGTGCTTAGAGTTTTCAAACTTTTCAACAGGATTGTCATAGTAAAACAGAGTTTCTACATGACTATATTCTTGTAGCCTTCATTTTTGCAGTTTAAAGGTGATTGATTGTCTTAACTCAAGTGATGTCTTTCGGCAAACGACACCAGTTTACGATACACTCTTTGCACACACACATTCACAGAGAACAATGCTATTATGACACTCAAGCCGTATGATTGCACACATGCTCCGATGTTTCGTTGCTACATGTCAGAGACCATGAACCAGTGAAGTCCAAAGAGAGTCATCAAGCAATGGCTGACGTCACATGAAGTATTATTACGACAAACGATCACCTTTAAAGGTCACACTTCTTTCTGAATCCATTCTTTTTGACATACTGTAGACTGAAGGAAAAATTAACCTGCTAGAAATAAAAAAGACACGTATTTCTCATTTACAGGATGACTGAAACGATGTAATAAATTTACATCAACTGTAAAAAATTTGTATTTCCACAAAGCTGTGAGACTACCTGTATGACCATCAACTTGTTTTGTTGTTACTTTGTCCTCTGTACTAACTGTCTGAAGTGCATCTTCATGAACAGTTGAAGGAGAAGCAGTGACAACCTTGGCAGCTGCAGACACAGTTCCATTTGCATTTGAAGTCTCGGGTCCTTCCTTGCTGTGACTCCGCAAATCTCTCAAAGCTTCCACTGCCACCGTTATCTCGTAATCTTTCAAAATGAAGAAAGGATGCTGTCATCAAAAAGTTTGGAAAAATTAATCGAAGCATAGGACAGTATACAATATGCAAAGGAATACTGTACACCTTGATTAACTGAGTTTATGGCCAAGGCTGGATGCTATGATTTTGTCCTTCAAGGACAACCTCCTGATGACCGTGCATGATAAAACATGCACAACATATGTCCCCAGAAACCACTGCCTTCAAGCCGATCTGATTTACGTGGTTTACATTTATATGGTGTATGGAAACTGCAAATACAAAAGAAAAGACACTAGCACAGTAATGAAAACAACAAATAAACTGTCAAGAACATAAAAGATGCACAATTACAATGAAGAAACAGTGGTGCAATTACAAAAATTTTTTACATAAAAACGGTTTTGTATGCAAAACAATAACACTACGGACATGGTTGCACTAATATGCTACACTGACCTATAGTATATGCAAACAAATTGCACATCACAATGTACAATAAAGGCTGTTTAAATAGTTGTGAATATTCAAGGAAACTGTAGTTCTATGTTGAATTTCCTCATCTTGAGCAACCATTTTTCTTTGTCTTTTTATACTGTATTACAGTACATATTTGACAATTTTTCTACAAATGTCACCACAGGTGCATCAAAAAGTGGTACTTTACAGTATGACTCAAATATCACACCACTTTCCAATTTTTTGCACTTGTACTTGCTACATTACTTAAAACCATCTATAAACACAACAATTGCTATAGGAATGCTATCTGCCTAACATGAGGTTGGTCACCAAATCTGGATTTTCATTTCTGATGACCAACATTTTTAAACTTTATTCAGAAATCTTTAGAATATTTTGTACAGGACACACAGTGGTTTAGATGTGTATTATTCATGTGGCAAAGCCAAAACTACAGCACAGTTAATCATCAAAATAATCTAAGCATGACAACTCAATTCAGGAATCTACGACTCAGTCATAGATAACTGTATATTGCATTCTTAACTGCATAGCTAATCCTGCCTTTCATAGTACATTAAAAAAATATTCCAGACCATCCCAAACTACATGTCACAAATGTAGAATATTCAATAACAACCATACAAGCCTTTCTCTCATATTCCATCCCATCTACAAACACCTTGAAATACTACCCCATTTTACAGTAAAATAACATTTAGACCTAGTCCTAACAGTTTCCATAACGTGCAAAAATCATGTCTTGAGAAGACCTTTTCCACATGATAGAACATGATGTGATGACCAGATTCACCATAAAGGTTAGGGTGTGTCCTCTCAAGAAGGGATAGACATGGATGATATCATGTGGGGATTGGTTGACATTCAAGACAGCCTAATGAATAATACATAGAGACAGCATGATGCTTCAGAAGTTACACAATAGTTTTGTTGTCCCTTGTTTCTGTGTACGTTCTACGGTATAGTCTCTATCGGCCCATTGAAAAATTTTGAGGGTTTCAAACAATCTGTATCTATTCACGAAGACTGGGAGCAGATTGAAAGTTGTTGAAATGTAGTTTCATATTATTATGAACTTTCGAAGAATATTTTGAATATTAGCTGGACTATTCCTTCAAATAGTCTATACAAAATACAAGCATCAATTCACAACTGAAATATATGTGATTAAAAAGTTGCCAACTAGCTTTTCACTTGAAAACCAATTTAACAGCAAAGTGATTCAAAACAATTTTGGAAATATTTGTACAAAATCCTGCTCAAAATGAGAAATGATGATTCCAATATCTGTGTGTGTGAGAAATGATTTGACTTCAACATGAAGATGATGAAACTGCTACCAATTTTAATACCTCTATTTGAAACTGACCAGGGAGCAATCACAACTAACATACTGTATGGATGTGTAGGGCTTTCGATGTTCTACTGTGAGTGTGACAATTACATTCAAAGGCTCCATATAGTTCCAAATGAACAATTTTCAGCACACTCTTTTGAACACCTGTACCAAACCCAATTTCTGTTCAGAAAAGAAGTAATGTCAACCTCGTTGCAATGTTACCTTCTCCGGGTTCCATTTACTCTGTAATAATGTTGACGTTGACTGCAAAGGTCCTGCAATGAAAAAGTTGGATATGATTAAACATATACCTTTACATAGTCATACATTTTAAACTTGCTGCGATCTTAACCTGTGCCATCTTAATAAAATCCAGAAGTGGATGTTTTACCAGACCCATATCCAGGGGTGTTCAGGGGGCTATGACGAACCCCCTTCCACAAGATCTGTTTACCCACAATCATCACTTTAACCACAAAAAGATTAGCGCACCCCATTGCCTGTTTGCAACACACCCTCTCAAGGAAGTCATAGATTATGTGAAAAAGAATGAATAAAGGATTTCCATGTGACTTTGTTTCAAGTTATAATCAAGTTAGACTGAGATGGTTGATCGAACACTGTAGAAAAAAAAAGGCAAAATGATTGGTGCCATTATTTTTAAAGGTTGTGTTTGACATCATATGTGGTATGGTCTTTCATTTTTCATAATTTACACACATTTCTTGTTTTCTCTTCCTTTTCTACTGTATGTCAACATTTTAGCTTGTACACTTAAACTGTTTAGCATTGATCAGTTATGTCAAGGGGAAAACTAGTCGTTAAACAGGACTGTATACAGTAGGTACTGTGTTTGATTTTGATATCTACTCCATGCTATAATCCTTACCCGAACTACACACAAAAACTGAAGCATTAGCTGATCTGTCACTTGACCGTTATTCCTCAAAGCTCAAAGTTTACAATACTTTCCATATGAGATCTCTATCACAGTGCCTATCCAACAACTTGTTGATAAGGAAGTTGGGGTCTATAGTGCCATGGGAACTTGTTTGCTTAAGGGATTAAAGTGATTACGTGCAAAGGCAAAAAGAAAAACATTGAAATTTCATCTCCAAAAGTTTGGTAAGGCTTTAAATTACACCATTCAGACAATCTGGGAAAATAAATAGGTTTCCGTGGGTTAATTTTGCCATATGATTTCAAATTCTTCTAACATAACAACAGAAAGTGTAGAATACGATAATGTAGTGGTTGACAGTTTTCATTCAAATCAACGGTGTGCTTCTTTGAGCAAGCCAATTGGAAGTATACTAGTACTGAATATTCAGTTAACAACTCAGGATCACTGACGCGGCAAGCATGGTTGTGTTCAGTTCGTATGTTATTTGTAGATACAGTGTTTCCTTTCACCAAATACTGCAATTCCCGATACCTACCAAGGAGCAAGGACTTGAGTTCTCACTAGTGCATCAAAAACATACTCCTGTACTGTTGCATATTCATTACCTGTATGTAGGTGGTTATAGCGAGAACCATTAATTTTCAAATATGATTTCTATTTTTTACTGCTTTTATGCTAATCCGTTGCTTTTCGAAGTAGTTAATGTCATTTTCCTTCATTGAAAGACATAGTCCGTTCATGTACAACCTCGTGTGTACATTTAAAAATGAAGAAAAAGTTAAGATCAAACATACTCTTATCTTTTTGGTTTTTTAGTACACACGCAATCACTTTAAACAAGGGAAAGCAAGTCTGGGAAGATACAGACAGAGCATAGCTAATGGGCTCACTAACGACACCCAGGGCCACTGCAGTATCTCGTCCCCTCCCCTCCCCCCCCCCCTTTCTTTGATGAGCAACAATTTTTTATCAACATTTTTTTTGGTCTTATATCCGAAGCGTCTGATGAGTCGCTGGAAATGGGAAAGAATGCATCAGCCCTGCCCCAGTTGAATTGGCACCATCAGACTAACAAGTGCCCTTGCTAATTGGTACCTTCTATGTATGTGCCCCCTATTTCTCAAAATTCTGGATCCCCAAGTTGCATCACTTACACGAACTTCACCAAAAGATCATGATTTTCCCACCACCTAGGCGTAATTGAGCATTTGTGTAGCAGTTTTGTTGGCCTAACTTATGTTACAAAATTACAAGAATACATTTCTTTCTACGAGTCCTATTTTGCAACAAAATACCAAACAAACAGCACAAAACTGCTAATGCTATGCAAATTTGAACACAAAATTATCCCTTGGATTAGACCTAATGCACGCTTAGTAACAAACTAACATTAGCTGCTTCAGATTGTTAATGTAGCCCGAAAACCCAGTTGATAGATGATACTATAGTATGATAGCCTGGCCCTAAGCAGTAGCTTAGGTCTACTGTTGTACAACTGTATTATACAAGTCTTAAGTCACTGGCCTAACGTTAGGCTATGGCTAATTGTAATATTGAGCTTCTGTGATCGACATTCAGACATCAAACGATTACATGATGTTTCTTCCTAGGTCTCATCTTGCCAGTGATGTGCTATTTAGTCACTGACAAGCCTTAAACTTACGTTAAAATCGAATACAATGACCGCAATTCATTTCAAAGACTGTCAGACTGCAACTGGCACTACTAATCAAGGAGGAGGGATGACCACTCTAAGTTTCTTCCTCTTCCAGCTTCAAAATCTAGGAGACCATTAGTTCGCACCTTTTTTTTCTCAATTCTGGGAATTTTAATTACAATATCTGCGACTTCAGTCTATCTTTTCTGCCACTTGTATATCTGTGACCTTAATTTTCACTCTTGTGGCTTTATTGTGTATGTTTTTGTTTTTGTGAAATTACTCATCGTTTCTGCGACATTTGTTTACGTTTTTGAGTCTGTTTGGTTTGCACCGGGGAAGCTTCGGTGCTTGAGATTCTTACAGAAGCATTAAAGGGGGCACACAAAGCAAGCAATCTTTAAGATTTTAAAAATAGGGTAAATGGCAAAATTCGAGAAACTGTCACTTTGACTAATTTAAACATCTCGTCGCAATGGCTGGATTCAAGAAATTTTCAAAATTAATGATGGAGATACCCCCCCCCCCCCACTCCCATTCAACTCAACTTAGTTCAATTCAGTAGTTTAGTTTACTTTAGTACAGCAGCACAGCACAGTACAGTGTAAAAAAAAAAAGATCAGGAGGGACTGATAGATCGAGGCACCAACTCTAAATCACTTTAAAACAGGACTAAACCCAAGTAGCATTCCCATATGGGTACCATGTGGGACCCAGATCCACTACAATATGGGACCCATATGGGACCTCCCATATGGGCCCCAGCAGGTTTTGCACCCAAGACCCATGTGGGCCCCATATGGGTTATCCCATATTAACCAAATGGGATCAATCTGGGGCCCGTTAGGGTCCCATCTGGGCTAGCAATATATGGGTAGAATATGGGTTACATTAGGGCTGTCCTTTATGTAAGATACATGGGCTCCGTATGGGGCCCATGTGGGTAAGTAGTTGCTGGGTTCAATATGGGAAACCCCATATGGGCGATATATGGGTTTTATCTGGGTTAGCTATCCATTCATATGGGCTACATATGGGGCCCATAGGGGCACTGATAATCCCATATGGGCAATGCATGGGTTTTATCTGGGCTGATAATACATGGGCTAAATATGGCCCATATGTGTTGCACATGGTGCCCATGTGGGTACGACTTGTGGGCTCAGTATGGGAAATCCCATATGGGCAACAAAATGGATTCTATCTAGGTTCCCAATATGTGGGTAAAATGTGGGCTGAAGATGGCACAATCCATATGGGGGACATATGGGCTCCGTATTGCGGTGCTGTTTTAGGTACGAAGTATGTGGGCCAAATTGGTCTATCCCATACATGCATGAATTTCATGCTTTTTACTGGGGCATTATTCTGAATGCTACCAATTTTTGGGATCAATTAAGTGTAAAATCAGTTTCACCATGCACCTAGGGATTCAGCAATAAACAGAACAGACACTCTGAAAATTAACATGTTAAGAATAACCTCACTGGAAGACATTTAAATCAAGGTTGCAAAAATGCTTTATTGTTGTTAATTTATTCCAACCAAAGAAAAAAGTGCGATAGAAATTTATGAAATTGACCCATTCTAGAATACTAGCGCAGCAGTGATTCTACTCATCCATTACATGTGTTTCCATGGCAACCATTCTCCCATGGGTATACAGTACAAGTTGTAGCCCTACTAGCAAAGTGCATGACTACAATATCTCATCTTTACCCCTATAGGATGAGATAATAACCAAAAATGCTCAGTGCATGCATGCATCTGTCTATTGCTGCTCAGTAGTAACAGAATTTGGGTAAAAACAAACGAATGTGTGACTAACAACTGAACGTTTCTTCAAATGAGTGCATGTCAACCCATGGCATCCTCAAGAAACCGCGTACCATACAAATTCAATCTTCAATTTTAGGATGATATAACTCTCAATCATCTGCTAAGACGTACCTTTCCCTGCATATTATCAGGTTTTCCAAAAATAAATAGATAAATAAAAATATAAATAAATAAAAAAAATCATCTACTTCTGTTGGAAGTTCCCACAAAAATGGTTAGGTATAGAACGAAGACGGACATTATTACATGAATTATTACAGGCACTATAAACGGCAAGTGTTGAAGGCAGAACTTTTTGCCTTAACGCTTAGGATGCCCCTTCCCTATTCGGCTTCATTTGTTAAAAGGGTGGTCTAGCCACAAATTTAGCTTGACTATGTTGAAGAGTAAGTTTATCCAACCATTCTGGTGAAACTTCGATTCAGTTCCAATGAGTGGTTCTCAAGATATTACCAGTTGAAGGTACCCACTTTTCTACCAACTGTGAACTTGAGGCAAGCAGGAGTGACATCATCTCCTCACATGCCTGAATAGTCTTTTGTTTTCTTTATTATTGAATTTATTATTTTGACCTTGAAATCAATAGGTGGTCAGCTTAGGTACTGGTTACGTGAAGGTCGCAAAACTCTCATACCCCTCATACATTCGCATTATGATTACACTAGATATTGAAGTATTAAATTTGTGTAAAGTTTAAAGAAAAAACATAAAATGCTTCATCAATGGGGGGAGATGACATCACTCTTGTTTGCTCCTTCAAGTCAACTGTTGGTAACAAATATGGCACCTTCAACTGCTCATATCTCACACATGGGAATTGAATGGAAGATTCACTGTAATGGTCAGATTAACTTGCTCGACAACATATCAAAGCTATATTTGTGGCTAGACCATCCTTTTAAGAGTGTGAGTAATGACAGTAAAGACACTATGATTTATCTATTTCTACGATGTACACAGTTTTTCTTACATTAAAAGTAAACTTCCAGGTGTTCTTCATTTTTGATAATGCTCAGTTTTAACAGTAGTTAAACTCGTGTCCAACTGACGGAGGTAGTTTGCACAAAGACTCTGGTTGTTGTATTAGTCTATCCTCAAGGTAATAGATAATTCTGCATGTAGTTTTTGTTTTTAAACATAAAAATCAATTTGCAAAGTCTTAGTTTATAGTTCATTTTCATCCTTTCATTGTCTAGTTCATCTTGGAGGACCTGTTGCCAGTTTGATCTTCTTTTTCGTCCTCCTTTTATTCCCCGTGCACTCTATAGGTATGAAACCACATACTTTTTTACTTCTTCTTGCGTTGCTTGTCCAGTCCTCGAATTCTGTCGTACTGCACCTGAAAGTGAAGTCATAGGAGTCAATTTAAAATTACACTGGAATTTTTTACTTGCATATACAAAAGTATACATCATCTCAGAATTATTCTATAAGGAACATTTGTAATGAATCGCGTATTCGTATGTATGTCATTTCATGCAAAACCAACAAATTCCCTAAAAGATATTGGCTGGTCATCCTCTACAAACCAGGCTGAATTTAAGGAAGGAATTGTGGCAGGAATCACATTTCTTGAACAATCGACTGAGATCGAGGCAATTATAGTGACCAAATTTTAACAAACTGTTTCTCACTAACTACTTGTGTATTCCATCGTTTCTTGTTATTAGCACACCGATGTATGATGGAAACGGTTTTCAACCACCTCGGAGATTAGCCAACCCAAACTTTCTCTAAAACCACTCACTTTCTGCTCCTTTGCTGAATAAAACTATTCTTCACTGCATAAATATCCATTTACGAGCCGTAGATGGTCACGTTTGCTACTAATGTTTCCCTACAAATATGAAAGTTTCATTTTGGTCCGAAAAGTTTAATTTTGAAGGTTGCTTTAAGGCCCAAAACTCAAATGTTAGGGTAACAGATACTAAACTTGAAGCACATATGAAAGTAGGAACGAGGAGATGGAGGGGAAAAGAAATGATCCTGCCATTGAAATTGCGTTCATGCAGGTGTTAATGCGGCTAAATATTAACAATGCTCAACTATTCTCTAGTAAAGGATAAATTTGTGACGATCAACGGTATCATTAGAGCAGTGCATGACAACCAAATTTCTATCATAATTAATCAAGCGGACATTTACACATCGGACTGATATCTTTGTGATAACACGGTTTAGAGAAAATAATTCTACAGATATATTAGTTGAAGTTACTTCTTACAATTACCAAAATGCAAACTTTGTGTACTCAGGAATTCACTTACGAAGTATAGCTTTATTGAGCTTCAAAGCCTGGAACTCATTCTTGCCTTTAGCTCCAGTCCAGTTATACTGGCACGCAACTTCCAGTGTCAGGATGTGTGAAAGTATGACTTTCACAGTGGAGGGTACATCTGTAACCCCAAGAACACAGAGTTTCTGCACCTGTGCAATATAGAACGAAGTACTAAAGGTAAGTAAACATTTTTACTTTTTTTATCAGAAAAGGACAGCTTTCCAGAAACAACCAGAAACAAATTTCCATTAAACATGACCATTGTGAAGAAGAACACAACATGTTTTCTAGAAATTTTTAACTACATGTAAATTACTGTTGTGTAACATACATTTACTAAACTAAAAGCCTAATTCATATCTTGATAAAGCCAGAAAACTGCCCATGAACATGGCTACTGTCTCAATGAAAGTGGCACATGGTTTTAACGTCCTGACATTTTTCACGTTTCAAAAATAGCAGGAAGGACGATTGTCACAATTATAAGTTAGGGGTTTGTATTTAGATGTACAACTGCGCAGTTTGAGGTATATTCAGAGGAATACAACTGTGAGACAATTAAAGTGTGCACCTTTTTAAAGACTCAAACCAAAATTCAACCATCTAGAAAAAGATATGGTCACAGGGAGGAAAGTTGTGAGAGGGTTATGGTAACCCCAGAAAACAAAAGTGGGTATGCTGTGAATTTTCATGTACAGGTTTCGTTTACAGAACGTTACAGTCTCATTAAACCTACAAAAGACACTTGGCTTTGTTATTGTTTCTTTCATGTCAGTGAAAAATAAAATCTTACTGAATTGAGGATAATATATGATAATACATGTTGGAATTAAGCCACATTGAACCCATACCTGATGTTTTCCCCATATAGTTGAGACAGTCCACAGAAAACCTATATGGGTTCACCCAGGTTAGTCTGATATGATACCCATATGGGTTAACCCATATTGCACCCACATGGGGCAACCAATGTTTACCCCATATAAAGCCCATATGGGCTTCACCACATAATATCCATACGGGTATGCCCAGGTTATTCTAATATGATACCCATATGGGTTAACCCATATTGTACCCACATGAGGGTACCCCATGTTTACCCCATATAAAACCCACATGGGTGAGCCCATATACTCCCCATATGGGACAGCCCAGTGCAATCCCACGTGACACCCACATGGGTCAGCCCATATTGTGCCCATATACACTGGTCCAGATGGTGCCCATGTGGGATCCATATGGGTCAGCCCATGTAATTATTCTTGTAGAGTTTCCCATATTCAGCCCATAAGGGTCCCATATGGGTATATGGGTATATGGGTATTCCCAGATGGCCCAGGTAAATCCCACATGGGCCCCATATGGGAATGCTACCAGGGAAGGACACGGGATATTTATGGGACTTTGGCCTCCTTTCCCGTAGCCATTCTCTCATCCAGAAGGAGGCGCACTCAAGAAGGAGAGGGGATGGCGGTCAAGGTGAATCAAGGCGTAAATTAAGTCCCTATCAAAAACCATGAAAACGAGCAAAAGAAAAACACTGAAAGTTAAACAAACATACAGACAGAAATAAGGTACAAAACTTCAAACCCCTTCACAAAGCTGAAAGCACTTGTCCAGTGCATTCTTAAACCCATCATTTCTTGCCATCACCAGATTGTCAGACAAACCATTCCGTTCATTCACTACCGGCCCTCTGAGAAAAGAAGTAACGATATTATACGATAATATTATACGATAATGTTTATCGTACTTTGAGCCTTCTGGAGTTTAAGACAATGACCTCTTGTAATTTAATTATTTGCAAACTTGAAAAAAAAATCAGAAAATGATGAACTATCAAAACCAATATATATATATAATAATCTTGTAGCACAATCTTCTCATCCCAAGTGAAGTGATCAGATTCAAGAGACGTAACCTACTGTTATAGGGTACACCCTTTGAGGCACGTATCTCAGGCTGACAGCCCTGTGCTGGACAAGTAAATCCTTATCTTGAGAAAAGTTTCGGTTCCAATTGCTTGCACAACGTACTCTAAATGAGGCTTTACCAACTGTGTATAGATCCTAATAACAATATCTTGCTTAAGGAAACTAAAATTTCTCTCAGTTATACGTAATATCCAAATTCTCTCAGGATCTTTTACAGTAGCTGCTTCAACACACTACTTAGATGGCTGTAAAGAAGAATCTATGTAGACACCTAAGTCCCTTTCAACAAAAAATTCTTTCACTGAGTCCAATTAAAGTATTGCCAATATGATGCATTACATTGCATTTCTCGATATCGAACACATTCGACACTAGTCATGAGGCCGAGCAAAAATACTGGCAGTCTAAATCATCCTTCTGAAAACTTTTGATTCACCTTTCAGATGAGACCTCACGGTGTCATGAGCAAACCTCTTATCTTTACGCACAATATCAGCATCAACGCCGTTAATAAAAGCAATGAACAGAAGATGACCAAACACAGACCCCAAGTTCTGGAAGCTTTCTGGAAATCAGAAGATCAACATCAACATATATCTGCCTATAATATATGAAGTAGTAACATCTTCCTATTGAAAATATTCGTGAGGCAGGACCTTTTCTGACGAAAGCCATCATGTTGAGACATTCTGATTAATGGATAAATAAGAGTATAAGAGCTAGATTCATCTCCAAAAGTGTGGGGAATCTTTAAAGACTTTTTAGACTCAGTTTTTATACGAATCGCCCTTCTGGGGAGGGGTTAAGTGGGATTCCCCACCCCTCGTTCGAAGAAAGAGACTAATTGGAAGGTGTATGTATGACAGATGGTGAAATATTTGGTCACAATTTAGCTTAGTGTCACTTTCGAAATCTGGGTTATTTTGTATACATCTTTTAATCGTAGAAAGTCCGGATTCCTCTCATCGTCATGTCTTAAGATGCCAAAATTTCGACCTCACAGAAAGGACATTTCTCATTCTAGCGCCTTCACTTATTATGATAATATCTTGTATTGTAATCTCAGGCCGCCCTACTTCGGTCACTCTTTCTATGTTTAGAAATAACCATTAGAAACCTTACATGATTGTAAATGTAATCTTTGTTTGGTCATTTGTCGTTGGAAACAATACAATTAATTCATGAAATCATAAAACCACGGATGTTAAAAAACGGCACATGTGAGAACTCCGAAGAATGATCCAACATCAGATATGTAATTGGCTGATGTTCAACAGCCATTCCGAAAACATACAATCATTAAAAAATTCCATAAAAAAAGCATCGTTTTTTTTATTGACTGTGGTCAAAGAACCTAATATATAATAGGTTACTTTTTTAATCTGAGCTTAGCTACTTCTAGACTGTTAGAAAACAGTTGTGATTAATACAAAAATGTCAAAACGCGCTTGAAGATATTCATTGGTGAGAATAATATTAAACGTTGACTGAATGAACGGTAAGTGGCTCCCCAATCATTATGATACTGAGGTTTTTCCGAGATCAGTACTATAGGCCTACTTTAGGTTAAGGTAGTGACATATGACTAGCCTCACCGTACGCAAAGGCAGCGAGCTAAGACCTCTCAGCTCCACGATGGCAGAAAAAGATTTCATCAGTTACAAGGAACACTGTAAACAACAAGTATAGTACCATAGTCCTTTCCTCAGTCCATATGTCACCGGAAACGTATGGTCACCGCATGCAGTACTACGTTGAATTATGCAGCCAATCCTCATATGATATCATACATGTTTGACCCTTCTCGGGATTACACACCTAACCATTATGGTATATCTGGCTATCACGTCATGTTCTATCGTGTAGAAAAGGTCTTCTCGGGAAATGATTTCAGCACCTTATGGAAATTCTGTGAGGACTGGGTGATAATCTCACAGTAAACTGACGATGTGGACGTTTGAAGTCAAGAAGTGTGCTCAACATTCTGTAGTTTAACTACACATCACGGTTTTACCGGGTTTCATCATTTTGAAAAAAAAATGGAGACTTGGAGTGTCCCCCCCCCCCCTTAGGCCTCTTGAGAAAAAGTGAGAGGATGCGTCTCTCCGTTCCACCATGATCCACGCCCATCTGAAAACTGAACGGTAATGAGCGGTGACAAGCATTTGAATATGAAGTTAAAACTGACCTAAAGAGACAGATTTAAAAAAAAAGAATGAAATGCCAGGAACCTACTGATCATTCTTTGGAATAAACAGCTCAATGCATACCCGTATAGTGATTCAAAAAGGGTTTCATACCGCGGGACACAAAGAACGCACTAATAAAATGGATAATGTAGCAAAATGAGAAAGATTGACTTGATAGGACACTGAATGACCTTTGAAACAAAGACCACCAGAGGCGCCAAACCCATGGGCAGCGGGGTAGTACCCCTATACCCTTCTGCCGTGGATGGGGGACAACCGGTGCAGCAAAAGTGTCCTTTTCTCACTGGATTATAAATGCGAATGCTATGTACAATGGCAATGTCACGTACAGACACCTTTTCGAAACCAGAATGCGCAAATGCATTGTGGCTTCGATGATTTCATTATGGGGACTTCTTTTTTATGAATCTGACATATGGCCGTGTAATATTGTAAGATGCTTGATTATTTTAATGTTACAGTAATTTATCTCATCACTAATTGAGAAGCACAATGACATCTTCTGACCTAAGTTGATGACTGATGCTGATGCAAGCTTCACTTCTTGAGGAATCGTGTTTAAAAGGTTGTCTTGACTTGACCCCTGTTGGCCTCAAATGATCTTTGACCTCTATAAAATACAATAGGCTTATTTGTACTTCATAAGGTACCTTTACAAGTTAGCTTTCTTGAGATACCATGTCTAGAAGGTTTTCACTATTTAACCCCTGTTGACCCTAGGTGACCTTTGACCTCCACCAAACAATGCATTCCTTGCACTCAATAAGGTAGATACACAGTCCAAATATGAGATCTGATTCCCTTCTTGAGATATTGTGTCTACAACTTTAAATGTCATCACTAATTGACCCCTGTTCATCCCAAATGACCTTCGTCCTCCATAAAAAAAAATCACCTTCTACTCAATAAGACACACCCTCAGTCCAAACATGAAACATGTACAAGTTCCTCTTCTTGAGACATCGTGCTTACAAGGCTTTACTATCTGACCCCTGTTGACCTCAAACGACTTTTGACCTCCATCAAAAACATTAGGCTCCTAGTGCTCTATAACACTGAGTGATCCTCAACCTGGGGACCCATAGGTTGTCCGTGAAGCTTGTTTGCGGGTCCGCAAAGGGCAAAGGGGTCCGTAGAAAAATAGGGGTTCCGTAGCAAAACAGGAGTCCATGAAAGCTAAAGTGCTTAGGCGTTATGTAGAATTTTAAATCCAAATATGAGATCTGTGCAAGCTTTCATTATTGATATATTGTGTTTACAATGTTTTCGCTATTTGACCCTATTGACCCCAAATGTCCTTTGACCTCCATCAAAAGCAATAGGCTTCTTGTACTTAATATGATACACCCACATACCAAATATGAGATTTGTACAAGCTTCCCTTCTCGTGTTTACAAGGTAGGCGTCACAAACATACAGACACACATACATACACGCACACATACACCTGCATGATTACAAAGGTTACGATTTCGTCGAAACCCAAAACGTATATATCACAATAAGTTACCCATTTTGACGGTCGGCTGCTCTCAGTTTCTTGGGCACTGGCATATTCCCCCCGTACAGCGGAAGGACTCCTTACAAACTATAACTGCCCTTCCGCCCGTTAGACTATGGGACGAAAAGGGAGCAAAGAGAGTAAGAGACCAAACGATGGCATGCCGCCAATTACAATTTGAGAAAGTCACGTACGCACTTTGCCAAAGGGTATTTGATTTGGAAGCCAAGATTAATTAAGGACAGCGCTTACTCAGTGCCTGGAAGGATTATCTAAGCAGAGCGTCACTGGCGGACCAAGTACCATAAAATGTTAACGTCACCTGTTTATAAACCCGTCAGATTGGTCGGAAACTTCACGCCTATGGTGCTCTAAACATCATGAACCTATCCTTGAAATAAAGATGTCGATCATGTCTGCAGTTTCTAAATTACTGAAAAAAAAAACAGTTTATGAAAAAATAGAAATATATATCAGAAAGGTTGAGAGGACTATAATGAATCATACATCAGGAAAACATCAATCTGTGAAAAATGATGATAAGTTGGATTGCCTATAGATCTTACATATTTTTATTTATTACATTGTGTTCATCCCGTTCATCTTTTAACAATCTTAAGGTCGGCGAGAGCGCGTAGACATGCGCCTTGTAAGGTACGTAAATTGAAAAAGCCATGAATGGCCCATGTGTCAGCTTTCAGTGGTATCTGAAATATATTCTCTCCAAGTAATTTGTCAACTAAGTCACAAATCACGCAAATAATCTAAGCCACTCGCAACTTGAAAGTCTTCCATATAAAGAAGGAAATTCTACGAAGGGGCAAATTGTGTGGGAATGTCTTCTGAGTTATTGTTTGTGTAATACTAAGAGCCTGTAAATATTGCAAATCTGTTTGTGAAGTTAACATATTTTATCTGCAAAAGTAGTCATAGGTATTATTGCATAAGTTGCTCTATTTTTTATGTTTTTGTGTTTTTAATGAAGCCAAAACTGAAAGTGCCTAGACCAATATATGTGACGGTGTTTTCCTGTGTATTCCAAGTACAGTATGTGCTGACATACAGTTTATTCAAATGAATAACACTCAAATGAAAAGGGTAGAAGTACCAGTAGTAGATAAAGATTAAGTTATCAGTGACTATGGGACTGCGTATTGGACAATTGACGTCAACTGTGCAATTAAATGTGCAATATTTTTCTCCTGCGTCAGGTTTTACCACATTCTTTTCTCCTTCTGTAGTGTCAGGGTATTGTACCATAATGAAGTGGAATATATGCATGTTGAGAATTGAAGTGAGGGTTGGTGGACGGAGAACCAGGCCAAGTGTGCATTGATATTGTTATTTCATTTAATCTTAGTCACCATCTAGGTTTATATGGTACAGGGTGTTTAATTCATTTTTTGGGGCAGGACAGTGTAGTCGTTGGGTGACGGGGTTGAGGATATTAACAAAGGTAGGGGAGGGGGTGAGAAGAACAGATGTAATTAAGGGACTGCTTCCAGCTTCTGTTTTCTTACAGTCTTTAGCAATTAATTGAATTGGTACAACTGTTCTGTGCATCCTTAACTTTTGCGTACAGTTTATCTTCTGACAGTTCTTTGAACAAAGTTTGAAAGTTTTGTAACTTGCAAAGATCATTTAGTACAATTGTCTTGTTGGCATATTTCTGGCATAATTGTTCGACAAAGCAATGACTGTTGACAGAATGTTTTGTGTCTATTTCGTACAGAAGTGTGTTTTACTTAGTTTCTATGGAAACATAAATAGCGACTTCGCTTGTAAGTCCTTAAGGAGTTGAAAATTACACATGATTACTGAAGTTTACATTGGCTGTCACTGTGATGCATGGACTGTGACATCTGTTTTCAGTATATCTAGAATCTGGCCTTTCTTTTTTAATAAGTGTATGCAATGAATGACAAAATAGACTTTTGAAGTTAGTTCTATGTTATCATTACAAAGATCCTTGTAGTCAATTAGACTCACAATCCTGGGGTTATCTGGCTTCAAATCCAATAGTGCATTTTAGCAAGACATTTATGTTAACTTGCCCCGCTTCACCCATATGCTACGTGAATGTACTGCTCATGTAGCAGGCCCCTTAGTGGCAGCCATACCTGGTTCCAGTGAACGGGAGTAACACGGTTGTACAGTACCTTAATCGGTTATCAGCTGGATATATGTGAAATATTAAAAAATGAAAGAGAAAATAAGCATTCTTATTATTGTTATCATTGGTATGATTTATTCGCCAATTATCCTGGTTGTTTTGGTTTTCTTTTTTCAACTTTATTTAATGGTGATACCAGCTAGGTTGTTCACCAAAAGAATCTTGCCGATATATACAACAGTTCAGGGCAGGTATTAGCAGGTTATTGACATTATGGCTTTCGTTGTAGTGATTTTTGTGCAGGACAGTACACAGTCTGTATATTTTGCATTGCATGTGGAAACAAAGTCCTAAAACAACCGTAGGAATCTTGCTGTCCAGGATTCTCTAGTTTGCAGTTTATCTCTCTTTCACGCTTCAACCAATCAGCATGAAATTTACATTACTGGAAAGGAGAAAAGCTTTTCCAATAAATATATCCATTTTACCCAAGATGATACCTGAAAGCCATCAAGATCTGCCATGGAGTAAATGAAAGCACCTTGCCGATTTTTTGTATGTATGTGTTTATTATATATATATATATATATATATATATATATATATATATATATATATATATATATATATATATATATATTTAGGAATAAATTCAATTATTTAGACGACTCATATTCGTTTACAACGTTGTTTCGTGCAGGTAGTACTGCACTCATCAGAACGTATATGGCGAGTGACTGTATATAGACTAGGAAGGAAAAGAAAACAGAACAAATGACACAGTAGCATTGCAGGTGCAGTCAAGCTTGGCTATACTGGTGATAATGGCATTGTGGTGATAGGCTAAGGCGGTTTAACGTTGCTTAGCAGAAATTTCTTGCAGTGTCTGCAAGCAGATAAGAGCTCATTCCTCTTGTTAAGGGTGGCCATGTGCGGTCTACAGACAATGAAAAACTTTTCCCAATTGCAAAGATCACATCTGTTAGATACTGGGTTGTAGGATTTGGCTTTTTTCAGGATTTTCCAGGATACGCTATAATTTACATTGTTTTCTTTAAGGTTCCAAATATGTTCACTTAGTTTGGTGCTGTGCTTCTTTGACTTGGAATTAAACGATGATTTGTGATTATTATATCTAAGTTTGAAAGTCACTTCTGTGTGTCCGATGTATGTTTGAGGGGGGTTGCCGTCGTCGCTCGACACTGTGGCCTGGTAAATAACGGATTCTGTTTTGCAGTTTCCGGGTACGGGGCAGTAGTTCGGCTCTCTGCAATTGCAGCCGCTGGGAGAGTTGTTCTTGGTAGGGCCGGCGAGTTTGGATTTGTTGTGTGCGCTCACGATTTGTTGGAGGTTGGGCATACATCCGTAGCTGACTTTGACGGTATTTCGATTGAAGATTTTATGGAGGATGTGGTCCGTTGGGAAGGATGTGTCGAGAATTTTGAGGAAGGTCCGTCCTACGTTGGTAGATACGTTTTTGCTGAAGGGTGGGTTCTACCAGGTGATTTTAAGTTTCCTTTGGGGTCTTTTTGCTTGGCTGGTGGTTGGCGAGGTGAATTGTAGGTCGTGGTTGTATCCGCTTTTTTTCAAGGCATCCTGGTACACAGGTTTGACTTTGTTGAATGCATTTTCATCGTGGGAAAGTGAGGACAGGCGCTTGTTGATGGCTTCTGGTATATGTTTGATGATGGCGGGAGGGTGGTTGGACTTCGTGTGGACGTATAGCGTGGTGTTGTTTGGTTTTTCGTATGGCGTGTAGGTGCCGTTTCTTAAGTCTAATGTGACGTCCAGAAAGTTAACTATCTTTTTGTTTGCTTCGATAGTTACGTGAAGTCCGTGTTGGTGGAAAATGGCACAGAGGCCTTTTTTGACTGATTCGATTGTTCTTGGTGGGGCACTGATTGCGCCTAGACCATCGTCGCGGTATAGGCCGAAGTTGGGTCCGTACTTTGCCGTGATTTGGTTTAGAAGGAAGAGCCCAACTAATTCGCACGTCTCGGCTCCGTCGTAGCTGCCCATCGTTACGTCGAAAAGTCTGGCTGAGTCTTTCTTCCCCCATGGTTTCTTGTCGCTATACAAACATGACACCTTTGCTTGTGTGATGATTTCTCGTTCATCTGCGGTGATGTTGGTGTGGTGCGAGGCAAAGTTGAGGGCCTCGTTCAAAAGATCCAAGGTGATGGATGGGTAGGATTCAACCACGTCGAAAGCAATGAATGAATGGTGGTTTTTGTTCTCGATATTGCGGAACCAATTTAGGAGGGAAGCTGTGTTTTTCCACTGGTTGAGTTGTAGCTTCTTTTGGGTAGATTTGTTGATTCGGTCGAGTATACGTTTGCTAATTTTTCCGATTTCTGACTTGGTTGGGTTGATTAGCCTGCATATATATATATATATATATATATATATATATATATATATATATATATATATATACACACACACATGTATATATATATACACACATGTATATATATATATATACACATATATATATATACACATATATATATATATATATACACATACATATGTATATATATATATGTATGTATATGTATATACAGCGGGCATATTGGTTCTCCTATTAGTGTATTTTATCTGCATTTTGTGTATCTTTACCATCAGTTTACTTATATACGTGACCTTGAAAAAGAGAGCTTTTCAAAATGTCGGTGTTATATGTTTCACCACTGTAACATGTTGTATTGAAGATCTTTAAAATTCTTTTCTAGTTTATTTTTAATAATTTTTTAGGGATTTTATTAACTGTATTTATGGATTTTTATTTATTTTCCTGCATGGGTTTGCCAAATTAAAACTTTCTCCATAGTGACATGAAGAGAAAACAGTTTGTCCTAAAACTTCTCAATTCTTCCCAAATGTGAACAACCCCAACTTTCTGTTTTAGAGTTATACAACAAAAGCAATTGAGTTAAGTTACACAACTAAAGATGTTTTAGTTTAGTTACAGATGTTTGAGATTTTCTTCTTGTTTCGGCATGGCTTGAATGATTGCTATGTTTTGATACATTTTGATACCTTGAGTTCTTTATTGTTTACTTTGTTTCTGTTATGTTATTATACCGTCTGGGGATAGTTTCTTTTGAATAAAGTTGGTTGTATACAGAGTCATTCATCTTATTTAGTTCCAGTCTTTGAGTTTATCATACAGACCTTTCTTACACCACACCCTGCCCAAGATGGCAACTCACTACATCTTAAAGGTTTTAACTCATCACCCTAAGCTATATTTTTAGCTTCCGGAAAGCGGAATTCTCAACTGGTTGTAAGTTACAGTACTCTTTGATTGACCGCAAATTCGAAAGATGCAGAGCAGCTCATATTACACAGCGTACACGGGGATCCATTGTTTTGATAGCACATGCGAAAGAATGTTAGACAGGCTAGCTGATCGAGGGACATGACGTAAGTAGTAGGGAGGACTGAAACTAGGGTCTGTGATGGGTTTTCTTTTTCTTTAAGCCTTAAGAGTTTTACAAGTCCGGAGATGAGAGGAACACATTTCATTCCAGCTGGGAATGTTGTATGTGTTTGGGGCAAAAATTAGATTAAGACAATAGTTTCTTCCACTCTCTAAGTGGAACGCTACCCATCTGTCGGCGCGTAGTGCATAAGAAAAATTTTGAAAAAAAAAACCTTTTGGATTGCAGAAATGTCACTTTCACCTCGTAAAATCTCAACATGACAAATTTTAAAGGGGGGGGGGAGGGGAGGGGATTTTATTAAATTTTAAAGAAAGAGTATTTTGAAGGGGGAGGGATTATACAAGCTTGGAAGCAAAGATTAGGCACCCCCTAAGAAAGAGGTGGGGGCAGACAGTACCATCGGTGAGCGCGGAGCGTGGGGGTAAAAATGTGGCTTTACAACCCCCAAGATAGCCGTTAACAGCACTTCACGGTGCACTGAACTACATGCACTGACCCAGCCTTGAAGTAAGGACCGCATGTCTGCAATTTCTCAGTAAAAAGAAAATCAACCTATGTAAAACGGTAATACGATACAGATGGATTGACAAGCGTGGATCTAGACATTTCGAAAAAGAGGTGGGGGGAGGGTTAAAATTAGATAAATCGAAGGGTGCGGGGGGAACTGTGACAAGACTACGGGGGGAACTGTGACAAGACTACGGTATCTAAGAGGGCTGCCACTATAGGTTGGTGTGGGGCGCACAAAAAATGGATAGAAATACCCCCTAGATTACGGGAGATTGCGTTTCCAGGCTCCGCAATTAAGCTTCTGACAACAATGCGGTCAGGGAGAGCAAACTGTTCTTAATATTATTGGAATATGCTACAGTAAGATTATAGTACTATATGTCTCTTCCACATTTGGACACCCTGTGTTTGAACTAGAAGGGGTATGAAGATCTAAACAGCCTGTCATCATTGGTTGAAAGAAACATACAGAAACATTTTGATGAAAATATGGCTTGAAACACCGGAAACACTTTCCATGCATTGAAGTTACCATGTTAACATTCTCATTTTCGCTGTACGACGTATTTTTCAAGTCAATGGTAACTCGATGGTAGCAGGGTGTGTCACACCAAAGTGCACCTCGTTTCAACTTCTTCGTTTCAAATTTCTATATAATTTCCTACAGGATTCCTATGGAAAAAGCCATTTTCCTGTAGTAGCAAATTCCATACGGGAAGCTCTACTTATCACAAACAGCGGAATCCCATATGGTATTTTCCATTTTTCCCATATAGGATGTTTTTCTTTCCTTCAATTTTCCATATGATTCTTTCATTTCTCACATGACTAGTTTCACTTCTCATAGCATTCTTTAATTTCCCATGTGGGAATCTTTCCCATATGGCAGTCTTGGAGTTTCCTTTAGAGATGACAGTTTTGCTCCCACTTATGGGATTTAATTAATAAGCCAATTATGAGATTTCTTATCAATCTGTCGATATACTCAATTTGGAGAAAACCAGATTAGTTGCAACTTGTTCACGGCATTCTCTTTATTCATAACAATTATGAAAAAGACATGATGGAAAGCTTTGTACGAAGTCCACAGAAATAAGACGATAAATTTTCCAAATTATCAGTCTTACCCTTGAAAGAATCATTAAATATCGGTAAAATTATCACAGTAAATAAATCGCATTTGTAATAAAAGGATTGTGACAGATTGAACAGTGAAACGTTAGGACTGTGTTGTTATATGGCTTAATCCTCAGGACCTCAAAAAAAGTGGAATCGATTCTAAATACTTGTAACCATGGACAACGTCTAGAAATTAAGCGAGCATTGAGGAATTCCACCGATGTGCACGCTATGTTTATGACAGCAAAAAAAGTAAACTATTAGTAAAATATTGCGGGGGGATACATCCTCGGGATCCGCCCCTATACCAATATGTAGCAACGTGAAGATTCACATTAGACGGTATTCAAAAATCCAACATGGCCCCCCACACTTTTTTTTAAGTGCCTTAACCAAACAAAATCGGATCGCACTGGGTGTATATGTATCCAAATACCTTGATGTCCCCCTATGGTTTACCACGTTATAATAACTATTCCCTGTAGGCTGTTCAAATTTCGTGATGTTAATAAAAGTATCCTAGAACCCTCAGCCATCTGTGTCTAGATGAGATGCACTGAAATCACTGATGCACTGAGTTACTTGCTCCGCATTATAGAATTTTGAGAAATCTGTTACTTTAGCGTTACCAACCTTTTGTCCCCGCTATTTTCTGCTTCGGTTTTTCCATACTCCCGGGTTACGACACCATACGTTCCAGACAATCTCCGTGTAACTACTAGGGGCATTGCATACAGGATTGTCCTATGGCGTCTTCGTTGTAAGGATAACTGCCTTTTAATACATTTAATTAATCATAGTATTGCAAGACGTACACCCCCTAAAACATTCTGCAGCTGAAGACTTACATAACACAAATAAGTAAGGGTAGACAAACAATGCAGACGAGAACAATACAAGGGAATCCTCAACAACAAATCAATAGGGCTGAGGATGCTATGACAATCCCTATTTTAGTTTGACCAATTCAAAATGTATAACTGAGTCACATTAAAGATAAAGAAATTCCGGTGACACAATATTACCTTAGAATTACTAAATATTGCTGTAAAAGTAAATTGCCCTTATAATTGTTCGCATTCTCCATTAAAAATGATCTGCAAGAAATTACTGATAACATAACTTGACTCAAGTCGTTCGTGGTAGGTGGATAAACAATTAACGAAAGTAACCTTTGTACAAAGGGTCACTTATTACACAATTGGCTTAAAACCAAGATTTACACACTACATACAAGCCGATAAACTCTGAGATCTCTCTCCAAACGTTGACATAGCCCAGGTTCTAAGTACCGCAGTCGGAAAATGTTATTACTTACATAATTAAAACATGGAAATACGTGGTCTCCGATGTTTTGCAGGGTAAAAATATTGCTGCTCATGATTTCCCATCCACCAAGAATTGTACACTTATGTAGCATACGTCAATAACATCCCGTTGACCTAGCACACTGTGAGACATCAATAGGAACTTAAGCTTTGATATTGACTCGCACATCCACATATATTTATGTTCATCATCACTGTATCCGAAACGTGAGGTAGTTTATCATTAACATATTTCATTTACTGATTTAAATGTACACGGTAATGTAATAAAAGGAATCAGAACAAACATGTGGAAACACATGTCAGGAAATATATTGGTACCGTAACTTTTGTGTACATTATTTGATGATTTGAGACTCAAATTATCAAGCAACGAGCAAAAACTCAAATTTCGAATTTTTCCAGTGTTTCATTTGATAATTTGCCAATATTTCCTATCCTGTTGACCTATTCCTATTCCAATAAATCTAAGGTAGATCTGACTTGAGTGAGGAGGAAAAACAGAAGAAACAATTTAGAGCCAAATTTGTGAATTAAACCCTAAACGAAATCTTAATGTATTTCTTCAATGGAGAGGATGTCAGGGCAACATAAAACAGAACATAAGTTCTTGCTGAAATGGATGTCATACGACACATTCGTGCATGTTTGTTAGGCTGTATCAACGTTCTACACCATGTGTTGGTAACGTAATAAACTGCCGTCCCTATATTCAATTTTGGTAAGAATGCGATCATCGGGTATATCTTTTTTCGCTGCATTCCAAGATCTCTCTTCAGGATTGACGATTTAGTGTTGCATCTTCTCCAACTTTAAAATAATCGAAAGAACTGTTTGTCAAGCACAGTCACTGGGTTTCTGTTGCCCTTTCGTTTTTCCCTCTCTCCAACCTCGCTTCTCTCTCTTCCTCTCCCCAAATTTTCAATTGTCAATATATATGAGAGCATAATAAGTCCGAGATTCGGTTTATTAAAGTGAAACGATTAAATGCGATTAACGGGAGGCTGACGACACTGCTGCCGAGACCAACCGAAGGACTAGGCCTGCGACGAAGGTACAGAGCCAATCCGCTAGGGGCCTTCTGTCGTTTAACAAACCAAAGACTTGAAGGGAAAGTACGATTCATGTTGACAAATCTGAACAAGCTGAGTTTACTTCAAACGCGTTCGTTTTGTTTTGAAGTGTTTTTGAGAAGGACACCGCCAGTATGATCAAGACATTTCCAATGATACCGGTGGACGATATGAGAACTATTATGGCAGAAACAATTTTTCTTGGGGTTAGATTCTCCAAAACGTACCCCTGAGATATGTTAGAGTTGACGGTTCAGTCAGGTTTGATGGAATCCATCTTGCTTGATGTTCAAGAGACTCCTTCAAGTTTTAGAGTCCTACTATAGTCTTGGATATGAATGAACATTTAACTTGTACCAGCAAAAGTTACCTAGCAAAATGCGCTCCCGTTTTTTTTTCACTATAGAGAAAAACCATTTACACTAATTATACCTATTCGATTAGGAAAGATAATAACTTATTTAATTCAATTATCGCAGTTACTGACGTCATTTTGTCAATTATGAGCTTTGGCGTCTAGTTATGGTACTGAACCTTAATTGTAACAATAATACAGTTTGTTGTTCAAGGCATTTTCTGCAGTGATGATATGGAACCCGAGGATTTTTGGGACTCCTCAACTCATTTAAAGATATTGTCTCTTTGTAACGTGCAACGACTGAAATGCTTCAAACACCAATTATCTTATCCATATATGTAGAGTCATACACCTGTTTTCGTATTCAGTAGTACTTATATGTGGGTAAACTGATGGCATACAAATGACATAAATCGAAATTAGAGTTTGCGGTCAAGGGATTGAGAGCACTCCTCCCTCATACGGATCTCGGGGACTTCTTTCGTCCCGTTAAGGCAGTGAGCATATATGCTGCACCCGCAATGTGTTAGGCTAACCCAGGGAGTCTCTAGCAACTCCCTGGGCTAACACAGGCCAGGGGATGTGGGTGTGTGTGCATGTATGTGTGTTTAAAAAGTGTTTCGCTCCTTCTAGACGGTAAGTCGGATGATCTTCAAACATAACGGATATGTGTCCGGGCATGAGGTGCAGTGTTCAAAGATGACGTCATAGGTCAAAGGACACAGGTCACGAGAATGAAAAACACATTTTCACATTTTTTTCATGTGTGAATGTCCCAGATGTGAAAAACTATCATGAATGTAAAGCCGATGCAGGATTTTTTAATTTTTATGACTTCACAAGGTCAAAGTGCACGAGTTCAAAGGTCAAGTCAAAAGGTTGACTTAAGATACCTTTAGTTCCTTCCTTTAGCTCCTCACTTTTTTAACCACCCTCCCACACCCGGATTCCCGGTTTCGTCACCAAAGTTACGAAGTTCCCAACGTCCTTAAACAAAGTTTAGTATTGCTTTCCTGTGAAGGCTTTCAACATGCAGCAGTGAGGAGGAGGGGGCCCTTGAAGACAGATAGAGCATGGAACTATAAGTGCACAGCTATTTCTGTTCTCTTCTCAACAAAAACATAATGAGCTGCAGTTTTTACTGTCAAAACAGTAGACACAAAGTATACGTTTTCCCCAACCTACACTTATTCCAATGGCAGAAGCTATGGGCCAAAAGCCAAACTGAGGGAAAAAAAGGGGGAGGGAATTATCTTCTTTTTCTAATTTTGTCTGACAAAGCTGAAGCTGGCTGTGAACGTTTTTTTTTTTTTTCAGAATTATTAAGAACTTACAACATCAGTGTATGGTCTTTCGTCTGCTGAAGACTGAAAAATATCTTTACGGTTTATTGTTCCTCCAATTTATTCCCGGTTTTAATTTTCAATAATTAAATTGAGCTGCTTCTAATCACATTCATATTACAAGGAGATATTCAAAGATATACAAAAAAGTTAAATGACCCACCATTAAAATTAAGTAATTTTAGACACGAATTGGACATATCCAAAGTTAATTCAGAGAGTAAACTTTAAGACAGTTATATAGCGTGAAAATGAAAGACAATCAAGGTTTTGTTTGTAAGAGACAGGCATTCTAAGGGACAGGCTTATTTTGAAAATTTAAACCAACGTATCTAAAATTAAGATTTGGGTAACTTTAACTATTTTGTTAAAACTAAAATGCGCCAGAGAAAACATCAATTAAGTCCAAGATTTTTCTTAAAGTCCAGAAAGTATGTTTATCGAAATTCAAACAATTTTAAAAGATGGAAGACCTATAAGACAACAATGAAAACGAAAAGAAGAAAAGAATATGACGGGGGAAAATACCGTAAAGATAAGAAGACAAAATAGGTCTTACACTTAACGCTCTAAAAGCAGTGTTGTGGGTGTTTTCAAAATTTTAAATCGAATCTTTACGTTACCGGTATTCCGAAAATGTTCAATCTATTGTTGTTGATTATACTTCCAGTTACTTTTGACAAAGACTTTCAACCATTGGATACCTAGGGAGAGAAGATGACGTATTTTACTTAGTTGCTGTATTGACTTTGGAAAGGCCAATTCTGTTGCCAACCAAAAAATGGTTCCAATGAATAAATACGGAAACGGAGGAGAGGGAGACGGTGAGGGTGTCGTACCTTGGTTATTTTCAGAAGGAATTGTAGAATTCAATTGCACATTCAATTAAATGTTATGAAACTTACGTTGACGGTTTATTCCTGTCGGCTCCCAAGGATCGATGGTGCTTATTTTTGCTTTCTTTCATTTCTTGTAATTGAATAACATACGTCATTTACCGGTACACAGGAAATATTTTAAAGATTAAAGATTAATTATTGCCACTTTTGTACAGTACTCAAAATGTCTTAGCAGCAATGTCAAATCTCAATCTAAAACATTTGACATTTCTACGTTTACTTAATCAAAACAAACATGGAACAAAGAAATATAACATGTGATGTTTCATATCTTACAGCCAGTTTTAATGTTTTATATCTTACAGTAAGTTTTAACAGACGTTTTTCCATTACCCTTATTACCTGCACGCACAAAATATTGCAATAGGCTCATAGCACGCAAATGTCACGCAACTAATATCACATATTACACATTATTATCAGAAAAAAACTGACAAAAAAAATTATAGGCAAGAAAAAGTTTTTTTTTTATAATTGCAACGAAGTAAAGGAACAAGAAATCGTTCCTTCTTTTCTTTAGTATGAGTATTATTCGTAATTTCGATCTAAATTAAATCACTAGACAGGATGATGTAAAATAGAATGCTTGACGGATGTTGATTTAGAGACCAGCCCATGCGTCCAGGTTTAGTCTCGGAATGGCTTCGTAGTTGTCACACCTGACGCGATGGTTATTGAAGTTTGGTAGTTGTCCTTTCTCATCAGGATATCCGTCTTCCAGAATCATTTTATAGAAAAATTTGAGACTAAATGAAGAAAAACAGGATTACGCATGTGTGAGAGAGAAACAACAACAACAACAAAAAAGAACAAGAGAAGCAAAGAACAACGTTTACCCAGTGAAACACTGATACTATGTAAAAGATATGAATATTACTGATAACTAACGTCGCAAGGTTTAGAGACGTTTAATCTGTTTCATTCTGTTTAATCTATTTCATTGTAGGTGGTCTGTAATGTGTGTAAGCTTGGCCTGTTTAGTGTGTGTTTTATCATGGGTTGTTTCATCATGTGTTGTTACAGATGGAGTAACAACGAAAAATAATCTTTGCACTTGGTCTTCCTTTGTTATCTTCTTGTTATTTTCATTTTACATCGGGTTAGGCGTTTGGCAGTTCCCTCCGTCCACATGAATCTTTCCCTTCACCCAATCCTCATAGAATTTCTATAAAGTGCTAAAATCATGTCTCGAGAAGACCTTTCTTACATAATAGAACATGACGTGACAGCCAGATATACCATAATAGTTAGGGTATTTAGGAACCGATCGAGAAGGGATAAACAAGCATGACATCATGTGAAGATTGGCTGTTCCCTTCAGTGTTTTGATAAATATTCATGAGAAAGTTTTGCTCGCAAAAGGTAGCTTATTTTCTCTGCAAGGTCGAAGGTGATTTTCTGCAAAATATTATCTAGACTGAGATGTGAAAGTCGCTCGCGTATTCGATATTTTAGGATACATGCACAGCAATCTACGCTCTCATTTGACGTGCCACGCTACGTTCGCCTAAGAATTTTGGTAATAATTTACTAACGCTGTTTATATGTGTAGTCTTTATTGAGAATTACCACATTTTGGGCATCGAAAAAAGAATTATATTTATTAATATCTCATAAATAATACTATCATTATGTACAGTTTCACCTTGTTCCCACAACCGGAATTTCGTTTGAATGTGTTTCCTTGTCAATATTATCCCCACAGCGCCGATAAACCTTGTCGTTTAACTTGTTTGACGAGTGCTACGCTACACGAAGGCCCAGGTCGAAAAAGCGGAAACGAGGAAAACTTTCGGACTTTTAAATTTGATAACTGGTTATATTAAACCCTTCCAAAAATTTTCCGCATTTCCGTGTTTTGGACCTGTTTTACACGAAGTCCATATTCAGTTCCCTAACCGTGCTGTCACATATCCCATACTTCTAAAGGTTAAGCCTTCAGAGAGGGTGCACATTTTACAATTGATCAGTGCTTTCCAATGTAGAGACGCCAACCGTTCATTAGGCTTCTCACTGACAATTAAGCCAAGACAGTTAAGAAAGATAGATACTTTCAAAGGGAATGGAAATTTTAATGTAATTTTAACTAACCTGCCGTTATCGCTGACCTCCTCCTGCGGTAACTTAAAGACCGCTGGTTGAATGGACTCAACGTGGGTGTTGTCGCAAATTAGACGAGCCAAAGTGACTTCCTTAATCGCCGCAACTTGCTCTGAAATGGATGAGTGTTCAAGAAAGAACTCATCAATCTCTCATCCACCAATCATCCCTTCACCCGATTTGCACCCTACTACAGTAACTAATGTAGAACATAATGCTATCAACACCCACACGAATAACTTGACTGGTTCAGTAAAGACCATCACACTATTTGTGTACCACGTCATGTAAGAAAGTTCCAGACAAACAGGTTCCAAATACTTATCTGTACACTATCAATCTACTTTTTATGTACCACTATTTATTGTTTGAATTGCTTGATTTACCTTCGGTCCATCCTCCGTCTCTTTGGCCATCTTTACAGGTATTCTCATACCAGTAACGATCTCCATATTTTAGCTTCCCAAACTGCTCCCCGAGTACGCAGGCTGCTGTTCCACCCACGATAGCTCCATCGAGTGGTTCTTCCGTGTGATAGCCAACAAAGACATCAATCTTTTTGACACTCCTGAAATTGATCATGATGATTGAATTGTCTCATTACAAGATTTGCAAAACGGTCTTATTTTTTAAGTTTGGGTGTGAGCATTTGTGAAGTTTAATTCTCAGCTAGGTGCTGAATCCCCCTCCTCCTCCATTAACCTACCTTACCACCAGTCTGCACCTTGCAACTTAACTAAGCTTCTACAAATCCTTGTCGTCATTAAACTTTGCAGGTTACGTACGTGAAGAATAATTTCGTGAAAAAAATCAGTAGATGTACTTATATTGTAAGTAAAATGATTAGGCATTGCACTTACCTGTAGACCGACTTTAACGAGTCAACAATGTCGTCATCTACCCATTTCCTAAGATCCTTCCACCTTTTCGGAACCTCCAAATTGCAGTGTTTTCTATACTTATGGTAAGGTGGTAAACCATGGTCTCGACCTCTCTGGATATTGAGAGCTACTAGATTGGTACCGTCTGACCTTCAAACAGAAGAAAAGGGCAAAGACTCATCATCGACGTAGGATGAAAATGCAAGAATGTGAAGAACAAAAGACCAACAGACGGTTTGGTTTAAGAATGAAGTAATGTAGGTGGATATTTTATGTACCTTGTTTAGCACTGTAGTAAAATTTGTAGTGAATTACTTTTTACATTCCCTGCAAACTTTAGGTGATTTGATGAAGCGAGAAATATATAGGTTAAGATATCTCTGATTATCCCACATGCTATACTGTCATGTTTTCCTTATACATAAAATCTGCTTCACAAAAACCTTGTCACAGGATCCTCAAAAAGATGGTTGGTTATGGCCTTGGCAAAATTTCTGTCGACCGGCAGAAGTTCGGAGCATATCATTCCGAGGAGAAGGGATGAAACAGAGCCGTGCTCGTACAAATGGGCTGCGTTGAAGAAAGCACTTCGCATCTCGATGGATGGAAACTCATCACGATCGTAAAGTGAGGAGACACGTGTTATATTATCTGGAATCATGCTATGGCCGAAGCGCATAAATGCAGCTGCAAATTCATTTGATAAAGTAGGATTAATCTGCAAAGAAACAATAACAAAAATATTTGCACAAAGACTGACGTCGGCTTACGGTTATGTATTGTATACAAGTGACTCCTGCCTATCTGGCGTTGTAAAATTTGCTGGTGAACCCAAAGTAAGGCAATTTAGTTCCCAACATGTTAATGATTTTATGTTTGGTGTGAAAAGGCTTTGGATGTCATGTTAGGCTGTTAAACTAAATTTGTCGATATACAGCGTGTGACTCCTTATGAGATGCAGATATCAAAGAGACACTGAGTTACAGAGGAAACAAACGGTGGGGGCGGGTGAAAAAAAAGAGGCTGTTTAAACTTATGCTTCATAACGAACATCGTGTATTGAAACATGCTCTTAAGTAAGCACGTAACAAGACTTTAATTTTGCTTTAACTTACCAAAAGGGATCATATGTCTGTTCACACTAAGTGGGCAATGATTGTTACTTCTTTCCAGTTTCAAAGGAATCTAATTAATCTCCCCAAACAACTGTGTGATCATGAAATAGTATACGATGTCATGCATAATGTGTAAGATAAAACAGCAGGAAAAACATTTTAGAACAACGAATGTTACTCAGATCGATTAAAACAGCCAGAAAAGTGCACTTTAGAATCCTGTCAGTCCTATGATGGAAATCATTAAGCGTCAGACCTTTTGGTCGTATCCTTCGTAACCGTTCCACGATCCCAATTTGTATTCGTCCATTTTGTCTTTGCCCAAAACTACAGGAAGGAATTCGTCATAGGTGATCTTCTGCATTATTGCTATGAGTATACGTCTTGTTTCCTGGTATAATTTCTCGTCATCCCAATCCGAATGCAAGAATGCAAGCTCTTCAGCGATGCGGTTGTGTTCTCGCACGAACAAAGTGTGCAGGCTCGTCAACCCTGGCTGTTCTGCGGCTCTGACGTCGCCGCCCCTTCCACAATGGATGTCATCCCCAGGCATCACACATTGGTCGTTTTCCCTGTCAGGCGGTAACAGGTGTATATGACCTTCATCGATAGGTTCCTCGTGAACTTTCAACTTGCCTGTGTAGGGAAGTAATCGTATCAATTATGTAAATAAAACGCTCGAAATCATCACTATTCCTATGTTTCTGTTTTCTGATTATATCATTTGACACTTTCACGTCTGATTTGCATCTGTTACGCCTTCTCTTTCCCCATACGTTACTTTCTGTATCGTTTATTTTTATTCTTATTGATAATTTGACAGAGAGTTAGACAGTCGTTAGTTGAAAGATCAAAAGTTTCTGGATTTCAGAAATGTGAAAAAAAAGCATAGAAAAATAATATCAAAATGTAGAAGTGTAAATTTCCAAACTTGTATTTCAGAAAAAAAATACTTAGCTGAAATTTCAGAGGAAGGCCAGAGAAACTGGGAAGTGCGATTGTCTGAAATCTGAGAGGCATCATTATCCTAAACTTCTCTCAGTAGGACTTTGGGCATGGAGGTAATGAAGGTGATGCTCAGAGTAGATAATGTCATTATTGCTTGCCCCCTTCTCCAATCCTTTGTTTCTCTATCCCGGTCCCACCATGACGAAAATGTAAAGAATACTTAGGTGAAATGTACAAGGTCAGAGACTGGAAAAATTGGCTGCAATCTGAGAGGCATTATCATCCAAAACGTTTCCCAGTGCGCTACCCAGTTCGATACTGCCGTTACTGCTCCCCACCCACAACTTAAACTCTTTGCCCTATTCATTCTCCACTTGGCGACAAAGGTTATGCCACTGCATCAAAGCTGTTTGGAGAGTGATAAATTTCCCCTGATCTAATCAATTGACAGTTTTGTAGCCCCCTCACATCGATTTTGTTCCTGAGAATGTCCATGGTACTAGCCAATGTGGATAGTTAGCACTGGAATCCAAACAGAACAGAAACTGATGTACAGATATACCTTCCACCTTTTCCCTCAGGTAATCTGCGTCCTCCTTAAAGCTGCCGTAGACGTTGGAGGCGTCGACGAACGCGGTAATCGCATTGTCATGCGTTCTAGGACCTGGCTTACAGTCCCCTGGGACAGTTGGTCGAGAGCGTACAAATGGGATACATGGCTTGCTGCTGCAAACATTAATTTGGTCCTCACGCTCCGTACAGGGGATTGGAAGACACAGGCGCTTGTCGTAATTGTCACAAGAACAATTAACTGCAATGGAATATGACTGTAGTTAGTCCAAGAAATAAATGCTTTCATGAATACGGAGTAAAATCTAGGTGTAAAATGACAGTGTCTATCAACGAAGGTAGGCATTGTAAACAATGGACAAAGTTAAACAATGGAATCGTGGGTTAATACTGCACGCTGTATGTGTGGCGAAGGCAACGGAGGATATACTGTAGTTCTATTGTTAACTATTAAACTTCCATCGAAGCGTGACAATTAACGCTGTTTAATTATGATCAACAATAAACCCAATATGGAGCAATCTCATGCGTATTCTCCACTACTGCATGTACTCGAAAAGAGTTTACATCGATATTTCCTTTCAAATAAATAACATTTGAACCGTCCAATATACTTGTAATCAGGAAGGTGTTAAGTATTTGGATGAGACGTAACACTTTGAGTTAAGGTTTTAAGCCGCTGAAGTACCCAGTATTTCGCCAATACTACCGTTCCTTTCATTTCTACTGGTTTCTGCCGTAGGACGGGAAGGTTACCCAGTCGTCGGGGAAATAGTTATTATGCCTATAGTCACTTGGTGTCACATATGACAATATAATTTACAGTTAGGTTGTAGGCCAAACGACGAAAATAATTCTTCCAGAAAACGTCAGGAAACTAATTCTTATTTAAGCTGTTCAAATGATTAGACTTCTGACTCTATATCTCATTTCCTTGTATAAAACACTTGGATAATTTTACTCATTAATTTGAATGAAACAGTTGTTTCGATTGTTGTGCCAATTGCCCTGAAAGTGTTGGCTGCAACACATCTAGCATCAACTTATTGTTCTGAACGAGCGTCTTTTTCAGAATGAGTTGACTCAAATGATATTGTTAGGTGAATGATATTGGAATGGAACCACTGAATAAAAGAAAATACGTTTGGGCCAACGTCCCGTTTATCTTCAGGTCACTTGACTTGGTGGGTCTTAAAGTATTAGTATTACTTACAAATTACATGTGAATCCGCCAAAATAATACTTCGTTTTTGTAAAATATAGGCCTACAGGTTGAAGGTTTACCTCTAAGAGCTGGTGTAAGGTTGATGTCGTGGTCAAGAAATTGACCAAAATGCATAACAAGTTCCGAAGCTCCAAAAGTTGAATATGGGCTCTCCTCGTTCCGTACGAAAGCGTTGGAAACTTCTATTGCAGTTGACTTGTACAAGCGGGGCTTGTCAATTTCTGGAAGTATAGCATGATTTGTGTGTAATATGATTAAATGTCAAGTACAACTTGAGTAATCTTTTATTCCAAATACCTTCATAAAATCAAATTACATATTTACAAATTATAAGTTTTTTGTTAGAATTAACATAGGCCTACATATAATTCACTGCTGATTAACATATCAGACATATCAAAGAAAGGAAGATACAAGAGCTGATTTTGCTGAGTTGAAACTCATAGAGGTGTTTCTTATTTTTCGAAATATGCCAATTAACAAAAAGAAAGAAAATCGGGCGTGCTACTCATACCGTGCAACTAAGGCTGAGAGTTATTCCATTGAAAACTAAACGAAATAATGTTTAAAATATTAGTGACAAGATTGACAGAACACACAATAACCATCATGACTAACATTAACCTGCTATTATTACCATTTTTGTACGCTGACGGCAACAATCTCAGGAAAGGATATTCGGCTTTCCCCCAATTTGGATTTGCGATATTATTGCAGATACCGTTAATCGATCGATATCTGCCACACTCTTCCGGTTGCGGTTCTGTAGTGTAGTTTACCAACTTGCAGAAGCGGTCCATTCTTTTGAGAAGTTTTCTGATCACAAAAATGGCATAAATAGTTAGATAAACAGGGAGAGAAGCAACAACATAAAATTACTGCACGTTATATCATTGAGACATACAGAACCACATGTAAAAAAATAAATACTAGCATGCAATTCCTACTAGTGGATCTAAATCCCTTGTTCAGTTACCATACAGGCTACCATACAGTCCCCTAAAGCCTTCCCCCCCCCCCCTCACACACACACACCCACGCACCGAATGACTCAAATGGACTACCGGCACCCTTTTCAGTTTTTCACGAAAAAAAAGGGAAAGACAAAATCTAGCTACAACGCACCGCACATGGAGTCCCTTCACGTCCTACAAACAATCCACGAATGAAAATGTGGGGAACTAAAAATATGTTTACCCCCCATATTTACCGAGTGCGTCAAGCATTAATGGAACCGGTAAGTATAATTTATTATGATTTTTGTGTCATCGCGACCCATCTGATACGTATAATCATTTTCATACCTTCACATTTGTTCTCATTTATTGAGAAATTATTGACGTGACGTGAGATTGACGTTGACCTGAGATTACTATGTCAATTAAGAGGTGTACACATGCAACTTAGCACACGTACACGGTGTTGCAACACACGGGAAGCGCTTCACCCCGGAACGTCCGAAAAGGTAAAAACTTTCTTGTGCTTACACCTCACCTCCTCCAAAAAATATTTTCTTTTCGTTCTTCCTGTGTTATTATAATGTAGGGTGAAGAATATTGGGTAAGTTTATTACACAGCGCCCCTGAAAGTCACTTTCGCCAACTCTGACCAGTGAGTAGCAACTCCCGCCTGCTTTGACTGAAACTGCTAGCTCCGCCACTGCCCTTGTTTGGGAGTTACCCTTTGGAAAATACTAACAAGAAATTTGTTAGGAAAAACTTCTATGAACAATTTTGTTTCCACCTTTGGATGGGCCTTTACTCCCATTGCCCCGTCCCCCTTGGATCCTCCAGTGCGCAATTCCTGTAAGCCACTTACGAGGAATGATATAACTATTTCCATATGATCGTCTGTTTTCAGTAGTTTTAAGTTTGCGAAGCAAGGAAATTTATATTCCTTTCCTCAGTACAACCCTCCCTCTCAACCGACTTGTCCGTGTCATCATCGGCGAGTACAAAACAGGTCAAAACATAATTACTGCCATTTTCTAGGCTAAGTATTGAATTCAACAAACAAAGCAATAGTGTTGTAAACTATGATCGACCATGTGGATATCTCAGTCCAAATATACCGACAATGTAGCAGTTACAACTAACATTGATGTTGTTGAAGTCCTATAGATCACCAGTATCACATTTTCCAATTGCATGAATGTATTTATAATAAACTCTTAACTAAAGCCTACCGTCTTTTAGGGCTGCCATTTGATGATTCCGAACTATCGCTATCACTGGATGAATCCCATGTATCATCATCACTATCACTGGATGAATCCCATATATCATCATCACTATCACTGGATGAATCAGATGTATCATCATCGCTATCACTGGATGAATCAGATGTATCGTCATCGCTGTGATCGAATGGAACAAATCTTTTGGCCATTTTTTCTATCTTCAAAACCGCTTCTAGAAGCTCGTCGCTAACCTCCTGAGCTGTACCTCGACGATTACGTACGTGGAGCATTTCATCCATGGAAAATCTTGCCAGTACATCCTGAAAACGTCTGCTCTGCATTTGGTGACCTTGTGCTGAATATCCCAAAAAAAAGATGATATATCATATATGTTACTTCCTCATCGTTCTTTTGTTCTTGTGGGAGGGTTTGGCTGACGGTCAATTCTTGTCTCACTGGTAACACATTTAGGATTCAACATAAAATAGGCCTATTCAGTATAGTAATGTAAACAACTCACGTATTTTCTCGGGGAAAATTTAGCAACTTCCCTCGGGGGAAAGTAGCTATCGAATTGACCATATATATAATGAAACCCAGTACTATTTGCCTCATATAATGTTTTCTGTACAATAATCAGACTGAATATGTTCCATACGAAAGTACCAGTAATTCATGCAACAAAATCACATGAGACATCTCATTTCAGTGAAAGGTATTTCTTGTTCAGACTTATATTTAGGTCTTCCCGTTATGAGAGTAGCACATGTGATGCATAAAAGCAAACAGAGACTCGTTCACGTTTGCACGTATGCGATATTAGAACAGGACATTAAATGTATAACTTCGATATAAATCTCTTGTCGAAAAGTGTACTTCACTGGATTGCACGCGATAAGATGTTTTCCGTGAATCCTAAAACCATTTAAATGTTTCCAAATAACACCAACCATGATCTATGGACGAGAAAATTATCACCGCAGCAGCAGCCAGTAGGTTTACGATGACGGTACATCTGTCGACAAAAAAGAAGGAAGATCGTCGGTTGTAATAAAAACACTTTGAAGTTTATTGACTCTAAAATGTATATCTAATGCTGAAGACCAAGTATTTTTTGTGATTTTTGGCACTGTAAATTGATACTCCAAATCGCCCCTTTTTTCGAGAAGTGGCAAATGCAAAAATGGAGGTTTTTCAAATGTTACCTGTCTGTTATTATTTTATTATATATTCTTTTGTTTTCTTTTTGTGTGTGTTTGGTTTTTGGTCATGTTTGATCAATAATAAAAGCTAATAAAAACGCTGCTCGAAGGTTGGATTTAATAAAAAATAAAAAAAATAAAATTACAGAAAACCGAATATTTAGTGATATTCGTCACTGTGCAGAATGACACTTATAAAATGTCATTCGTCAGCTTTTTCAGCGAGGGAAGGGTCCGATTTTATCACACGTGGAACATTGTACCCGACAGTTATGACCAAAAAATTGAAACTCTTAATATATGTTGCTACCGCAGGTCCGCTATCATAGGCTGAGCGGAACCCAGTCCAGATCTTGTGCGGGGTTCGCCCGAACCCCCTTAACCACACCCTCCCCCATCCCCGGATACGGACCTGGATTCAGTGTATGCATTTTGATATGCTTCACTTCGTCCAAAGGGAAGAGTTGCTGTTGCTCAGTAAGAGTCTAGTGAGACAGTACCACCACCAGTAACCACCGTATACCAGTTACGACTACCAGTTTCACTCACTACAATCAGTTTCTGTATACACTTTGAAGCGATTTGGCACAAATGGCTCCTAACGAACTGCTGTAATGCAGTGAACGACAAATGTAAATGAGAAGGTACATATCTGGATGGCGAAAATTTTATAATGAACAGGGAACTCGTAACTTGTTCGATAAATATATTCACTGCTACCTCACTGCTACTTTTCATGTGGTTAAGGTGTTACACACAGTATGGAACCAGTGGCTTACATCGCAATTGTTAATCCATAATAAACACCTTGTCACTGAAAGTAAATCTCAAATTCTTCAATGATACTAACGTGCTGAAAGCAACTACACGATAGACCGACCATCCTTATACATGTCCATGGTTTCCATGACCAGGTGGTGAGAAATTGAGGCCTCATTTAAAGTTACAAAATCATGAAAGATTTCAAACACAAATGGTACAATGAACAAAGGCAGTATAGTGTTTCGATATCCGTATCACCTCACGAATAGCACAAATTATCATAAGGGAAATGTTCATGTAAGTACGACTTCATGAATAGTATTTGCACTGTAAGCTCTGTTAGCCATTTGTTATTCAGCTTTGTTAGCCACTTGTTATTCAGCTTTGTTAGCCACTTGTTATTCAGAACCTAGGCTCGGCAGTAAATCAATTGGTAACCTATTTTACACATTGCTGGCGGAAAAGCAATAAAAATAGCCAACCCAATCTACAATGGCAACTTACCTTGCAGCCATTTTCCAAGGAACGTTTATGGCCCTCTTTCTCCAACAAAACTGCATCCAGGGAAATAAAATTAAGATTATCGATTGAAAAGAGTCAGAATTTCCTCTTCACTGTAACAGTAAATATGAACATTAAAATGAAAAGACTTCAAAACTCTTCTCATACGCAACTTTACTTCCTCAAAGATTTCTTTTTTTATGATATGACATGAATTATTTCATCTTAAATGATCAACTTGTGATCAAGAAAATCAAATTCTAGTTTGATAACGGACGAAGGAGCATCAATCTGGAGGATGCAACACTTTTCTGGAGATTGAAAAAAGTAAACCATGCAAACGAATGCTTCCTGAAGGATAATGAAACCTCTTGGGGACATTACATCAGCGTAAAAAAGGCATTTGTGTCAGATTTTAGTCTTACCGTCGACCACAATGGTAACTAACTGGTGGCTACATAGGAAAATACTCGCATCGGTAATTACACATACTTTGAATAAGTCATTTTGTCCAAAACCATTTGGGAAAGTTCTCATCCTCTTAGGTAATATATAATACGACGTGTATAATAGCTCCCGGAATTCACAGAGACCAAGAAGAAATAATATTGATATCAGTTCACATTAAAATGATAGAAACATATTCACGCTCCATGAAATGTAATACCACGGATTTGCTCTATTCAGTGGGACATGAGAGACCAACATAGATTTTAGATGCATGTATCTCCATGCATCGTAGGGAAGGGGGGGGGGGGCGTGGGTACACGTGCACCTGCAAAATTTTCAAAAATGATCAATTGTGAATTTAATATTACATTGAAGAGATCTCATTGTTGGTCTTCTTGTCATAGTTTTGGCATAGAGACTCACACACCATATTGAGAGCACTATTTTCTTATAATCGTTGAGATGGAAGACCTTCTCTCACAATGGATGAATCTACAGAAGGTATACAACCCTGTAGACAACCCATCAAAAATCCTGGATCCGCCCGTGTACATTATTGATAGCATAGACGAAAGAAATTGTGCTCACTGCAATTAGGCTTACAATCATTTCACCCTATAAACTAACACATCTGTTGCAGCTGCGGTTTCCGTGAAATGTAACTCATGAAATTTGCTCACATTTCTTTTTCTTTTCATTTTAATCTAAATCAAGTTTGGAAAGAACTTCCATAAATCGGTTTCACTGGTGTTTTGAAACGTACATAAGATAAGCCGTTGGGTGAAACGTTCAACCGTTTAAACTTTTGAACTTATGTTAACGATTTACAAAAAAATAAAACATATTCTTAAATGAAAGAAAAGTGCGGGTGATTCATTAGATCATTCGATACAGACTATGTTCCCCATTGGTATTATTATGTAACTATAGCCCTTTCCTTCAGCAATGTAGTATAGCTCATCTACCATTGGCAGAGATCAAATACCTTTTGGAAGAAGAAAAACTCATCAACCGTTTATCCCCTTCCTTAAATATATGTTTTCTCTATGTAGTCACCATGGGTAACATGATAAAGGAGAATAGATTTTTCAATTTTCCTTTTCGTTAACGTAGGTGTCGAACGAATATGTTGGGCGTCGAAAAATAAGTGACAAACTCAGGAGCAGGAAGCAAACTGTCAAGTTTTAAGACGGGAGAGCAATGGTGTTTGATCTGAACCTCAGCTCTGACTATCTGGATACCCCAAGGGGTGAAGATGTGTACAATCCCACGACATTGTTATCTCATACACACAAAAAGAAATATCAAAATTTGTGAAATCAAATACGTGCCGAACAATGAAAGGTGTAAATGTGACATCATTACATATTTGTTTCAGGATATTGTAAGAAATTTGTTATACTTGCAAAAGTTTCTACGATTCCACCATTTCATCCTATAAAATGTACGTTCAGTCTGATTTTGGTGATCAAATTAAAAGGAAAGAATGTGAGAGATTTTTAACTAAATGCATTTAGAGTTTTGCATGTTGTATGTTGGTGTAATTCTATTATAGAATAAATTAAAAGCATTGAGTAAGCAGTGATCGATCACCCGCTATATGCACGGTTTCAATAGGTGTGAAATGACTCCTAAACACAGCACCAGCTGTCATATAGTATAACCCTGGAAACTTAATTTACTTGGACAAACTGTGAGCGTGTGAAACATTTGTGTCATTTTAACGTGTCCTTGAACGCCCTAATTGTAAAGAAAAAAACATGATGGACTGTATAATATCTCACTTTCCAAAGCAATGATAATAAGGGTATCAGCTACGTCAGATTACTGCATATGTTTTTGAAAAAGATCGAAAACTGGGAATGCATGTTGCCGTAACCGCTGTATTGATTACATTTGGTCTATATTCCAGAGTATGCACTCTAAAAGAATTAAAAGTATCTGCAGACAAAAAAGGGTAAATGTAAATGAATGGGGCACTCAATATGTGGGCAGGGAGATATATCTTCCTTCTTTAGATTTTTTGTGGACGTGTGTTGTGTCTACCACTTACAGATACAATTCAATTTATTTCTCATATGTATACACTGACAAAGGTATCAACAAAAATGGGCTTAAAGCATATTAGCAACTCAAACATAAAAGTTTCATGTGGTCTGCTACATTTTGTCCGTAGCTATGACATTCCCAGTCGCCGTTCCTTCTATTCTTATCACAGTAGATCACCTACCAAGATACTGAGTAGCGTATCACACATGGGTACATTTTCGGCAACTTGCGAGCTTTGTGGAAAATTGATAAAATGCTATACGCTAAAATATAGTGTTATGACGATGTTATGACGAAATATAGTCTTATGGCGATTTTAATATGCTCTCTGTCTCTGTCTTCAACACCGATCTGTCTAGATACCGAAGAGAAAATCAGTCGCTTTGATTTGTGAGACAGTCGTCCAGACTTGCGTGTCCGCAACAACTTTCTCACCAAATCATTGATCTATGTAATCCTTTTGCGTGCGTATACCAGGTGAGAATACGGGGGTTACGTGGATACCAAATCGAACTGAATATAGCACACAAAAGTAAAATGTTTCCCCAAGCCGTACTCATTCCCCTACAAATTGAAACTCTTATAGCACCGGAGAAAATCCAATAGAAGTATCTGAAATAGAACCTTGTGACGTAACTCCTGTCTTCCTGATGAGGGCAATTTTGACAAGCAAGTGATGTAAAATTACCTCCAGGGGTATCACTGTGTGAAATTTACATTCACTCTCTACGTATGTCGTTATTTTCATTATGTACATTATTTTCTATTATCTTGGTGCGAAATATGTCCGTACACTCACAAAACGTAACGGTAAAGTAAGAACTCCATAACTTTTAGGTAAAATTTTACACACAGTTAATGTAAGTCTAAAATTGTGTATGTAACAATTTTACTAAAATGTAGTAAAATTTACCAAAATTATGTAGAATTTACATATACTGTTAACCTAAATTGTGTAAAATAAGAACTCCATAAATTTTACATATAATTAATGTAAACAGTATATGTAAATTCTACATAATTTTGGTACCTTTTACTACATTTTAATAAAATTGTTGTATACACAATGTAAGACTTACATTAACTGTGTGTAAAATTTTACCTTAAAATTATGGAGTTCTTATTTTACCGTAACGTTTTGTGAGTGTATGTGGTGTAGCTGTGCGGGATTTAGATTACCCTTAGTTACTTTTGATGTTTTTACACAATCTTGGTGTTAAATTAAGCATGAACCGTGTGCAGGATGGGCATGTAAGTCTTAATTGGTTTCTTTTACGAAATTGAAGGACAAGATCACCCTTATTCTCTGGAAGCGATGTACATTTGCCATGCACATGTGCTACTATTACACACATTTTCCACTATTGCACTTTACATATTGCGCATTGAAACTGTATTTGAATTGAAACTTAAGAGATATGAATGTGGTAAATAGACCATCAGATGCAATTAATTGTCAGTCAAAAAAAAAATGCGTGTGTTCAGTATTAAATACAATTTTTGTTTTTAAACTTTACGCTCGTGCGAACCTGGTCGTTGTATAATCAGCTGCAATAAAGTGCTTCACACTGCAAGGAACTTCCATAAGTCTTATTTTTTTTCATGGGTTATTTCATATAACTTGAAAAGGATATGGGCGGATCCAGAAATTTTGACGAGGGTGATTCTAAAGCTGTCTCCTAGCTGGTGGAGGCCCTGGTGTCAGGGGAAGGAGTGCCATTTGGAAAATACAAACACTAGTGTTTCCTTTCCTTCCTTTTTAAAGTATAATTAATTTAACCCTTATATTAATTATATTTACAAAATTGTCCTTTTGTACATTAGTTCCAGTGCTTAAACAAAATACTAATGTACATGTTAGTGTTGTCCTCATAGTGGCATAACAATCCGTGGCTGTGCCTCACCGGCTGACTTCACGTATACTCTGAAGATACATTTGATACTTAAACAGAAATATTTCGCCTAAGATAGAGCGGTCCTTTGGTCCTTCGCCAAACCTTCAGTTCTCTTTGAGTGTCGTGGCCTACTCTTACTGTCAAGTTCCAACCAGCTGGGAGTCCAGAGCAGAGCCGTTACCCCTTGAACCAGTTGTAAGTACCATCATTTGTTATTCGTTATTAAGTCGTATTGTTTAGGTGAAGTTAATTTAACCTTATAATCAATACAATCTCAGTTTGATAGGTGTCTGAACGAGAAATTATATTTAAGAGACCTCTTTACAGATGCTGTCGCCACTATCCTACCCCCTGCCACCTTCGAAATTTCTCAGAATTCTATATTCCTTTTTTATAACAACATGATTTATTAGCATATCGACTCCTAAGAAACGCAAATCTTATATAATATAGCTATGTCCAAAAATCTGAATCAAAGTCAGATTAATTTCAATTGTACTTAACCAAAAAAAAAAAAAGAAGATCGCTACTGAAATTAAAATCTATAATAACGAAGTAATGACAAGGTACAAGGAAAGCAAAAAACACAGAGGCATTTTTACACACTGACAGAAATTCTCGTAACTGCTCCCACCTTTGGTCGATGTTCTTCCAGATGTGGCCAATACTGGAATCAGAGATGAGCAGTTCAATAAAACTTTCCCCAATCTCGCTCCCGATCACTTTCCTCTGTCAGTAACTATCTAAATTGTTAAGCTACAAAGTTGTTCCAGATACAAAACAGAAGAGTTTGATTCACTATTGATCTCGACACCTGTACTTTGAAAAACAACAAACTAAAGCATGGATCTCACGTTCCAATTAATATAGCCTCTCACACCTATTATGCATGATGTTCAATGTAAAATTATGGTGTGCTCAGTTGTAATGGTGTTAATAACAACAGTCCCGTGGAGTTGTCAAGGAAATAACGTAACCGAATTTTTTTTTTTTTTGGTTTGCTTTAGACCAGCGGTGACCAACATTTTCTAATCAAAGGGCCATTTTGCCGCATAGTAGTAAAGTGACTGCATGGGCGGCCCCCAGGGGTCTGTCGCCCCGATTTTCTAGACGCTCTCTCCTCCCCGATTTTTCTGTGTCTCCCGCCCTGATTTTTCTGTGTCTCCCGCCCTGATTTTTCTGTGTCTCCCGCCCCGTTTTTGTCTGTGTTCAATTAAGTTGTGTACACCGAGCCAGCAAAACTCATAGCTTAAAGTAGCGCCTCTCTCAGCCAGACCCCTCACCGTGGGAGACAACCGACAGAGTACTCCTTCCGTCCAAACTCGGGTTTAGCGGGGTTCGACTACTGCCTTTAGGCAGTCGTCAATTTTGACGACTAATTTTTCGAGGTCCGATATGGCTGATGGTGTCGGCCAGCGCTGGTCTCCAGCCCCCAGTGATGAGACATATGCACTCCGTTCTGAACATCCATTTATATGAACCCCCAGTCTTCCCAGTCGTGGCTGAGGCTGTCGCCAATGACACCGACGTATTTTTGCTCTTGACCAGTTACCCTTTCAAAGATGCATTGTTTGCAATTTACTCGACAATCTAGATCCCACGACTTCATTATGATGTGTTACATTTTACCTGTTAGTTCATGGGGTATGGCTAGGTAAGGTGACGTAGTCAACTGTGTAAATCTTTGGAGATGTGTTCTTTTAAAGTTCTTTTTTTTTCGGGCTTAGTTTCCAGCTGGGACCTTATTCGATGTTTATCCGATCTGTGTACGTTTCTTTCGTGCAACTTTTTTGTCTCCCGGTTTTCGTGTCGGAATACTGGTGGCTTTCTAAACGATCTCACGAGAGGTAAGCCATTGTTTATATTTTTTCATTGGTCATTTTAACATCTGTTTACCCTCACAATGCAGATTTATTCAAACATTGCGTCCAATGTAGCTTTGATAGTTTCTTTGTCCCATTGAGGAACATGGTTTACTTTATCATTTAGCAAAGTTTCGAATCTCCAATTAATTTTATTTCCCAAACAAAAGGTTTTCATGTAAGGGGACGGGTAAGAAATTAATTCGTCATTTACAAAAATTCTTCCAAGTTCTCGGGCAATTTTACCTATTTTGTTCATTTGACTATATACTACTATAATGCCAACAATAATGCGGAATACAACCGATCAAAGTCTTTTTATATATAGTCCTGTACAAAACGACAACGGTATTACAGCTTATACCTAAAAATAAATGATGACAGAAAAAAAAAAAAAACAACAAAATGTGTTTGAACCTGTTGATTTAAGCAACCATTGTGCAATTAAACAACGTGTATTCCCAGGGAATAAAAAGTCGGGGCTGAAAGTATGTCAGGAAAAAAAAAATCGGGGCGGGAGACAGCAAAATCGGGGCAGGAGACACAGAAAAGTCGGGGCTGAGAGTGTGTTCAGACAATGGGGACGGGAAATACAGAAAAAACGGGACTGGAGACACAGAAAAGTCGGGGTGGGGAGTGTGTTCAGAAAATCGGGGAGGGAGACCTCCCTGTGGGGTAGCAAAACAAAGCTTTGACAACCGTGGCTAAAAGCTTTCAAGTGTATGGACTGGGGGAGGGTATGAGAGTGGTTGGGGAAGAATCAATTTTGAACTTTTTTTTCTTTTTTGTACACATTGAATTCCTCATCATATTTGTCCTCTTCACATATTAAGAGGCTGATGTATATCAGCTGATCATACATCATATAGCTATTTACATATGACGGCTGACATTTCGTAGGTTATGTTGGCACCACTTTATATTTACATGTAAATGAACAACCCCCCCCCCCCACGCCATATATCATATCCTCTTCATGTCTTTCTGAAAGGCTGATATGTAGCTATTTACATATAACAGTCGAAATTTTGGGTGCCGTCTTGGATAAAAAATGTTTCCTCAAAAAGCATTTTTGGAGATTTTGCCATTTTTGATGTTCTGCAACTCTGGGGCAAATTTAGCTCACTACCATTCTTTAGCGGTTACACCTATTTTATCTTCAACGCTCAGACTACAAATACTTGTTGAGATAAACAAAGTAATTTGTTTTTCATTGACTTTTACTTTATTACCTTTCCTCATGTGGTTAATGCTTTGTATGATTCGTCTTGTTCTCTTTAATTTTCGTTTCTATCTAAAAGGGATTCGGTCGCCGCATGATGCCTTTCAACAGATACCCCTCTTAACAGACGATTTTTTTTCTTTGCTTCGGGACAGTATGAAGTCACAGAGACACTACGCAAGCTATTCAAGGGGGCCTTTTTTTAACCTTTGGCCGCAGGTAGGCTATTCCTGCTCTGGAAGATTAAACAATTGAAGATCGCGTTCTCTGTTTCCTTGTTCATGGGCAAATTAAGAGCACACAATTATCCATGATTCACATGTTTTAGTTTCCTTTTGTATCATGTGCACTCTCGATCCAACTACAAAGTAGGTATTTACATGTGTCCAACCCATTTACCCCCCCCCCCCCCCACTCTGCGATAAGTCCCCTCAAGCTTTGTTTCAGACATCTCGGTGACATCCTTACACAATAATTTATAACTGTATGTAAGATTGCAACAAGTCACAAGTTCAAAACTAATCCCTACTTTCAAGGAAGGAAGGTGCTTGAAATATTCTGAACAACATCCACTTAAAAACAACATGCTCTTAAAAAATGTAAAATTCTATTTTTTTACATCCATTTTATGAGTCTGATAAACCTTAATAACTTGGGGCTTTCTACAAAAACTTACAAATGTAATCACCAAGATAAGTGAATGAATACCAATAGCATTCAACTTTTGTTTGCCGGTCAAAAACAAAAAGACTTTTAAAGGAAAAAATGTGTCACCTCCTTTAATACACATTAGCAGTAACTAAGACAAATACATAAATCTTTGCAAAGTTAATGCCACTTCCACTTTACGGTTAGCGTAATTTTTTGTTCCTTAAGACAATTTTCAAAATTTTATTTCCCAATTTTTGGGATGTTTCCTGAACACTTTGCACTGACACAATTCTTCACATATCGGTGCGTTCTGGACGTGATGTATCAAATTGTTAAAACACTCAAAGAAAGAAGGGTTCTTTATTGTCCTACATGAAGAATCCATGATGACTTCAGGAAGGACTATGACACGCAACTGTCTGGTTTCACTGTAGCCTAGCCAGCGGGGCCGTATCAGAGTGCTTTGATGTAACGCGGTAACCAATGGAGAAAACACGACGGAGACCCACAATAACAGTGAGAGGAGGAAGGGGTGAGAAGTTGGTGGGGGTGAAGTATAGGTTGCAAATTCCAACACAACTACAATCTTGGACAAAATTCCCTGGGACACCCCGCTCCCCCTTTCAATGTTGGCTGCAGAAAAACTGCTCACAGGGTACATTCACTCCTTTAGTGTAGCAACATTGGAAAGGGGCGCGGGGTTTCATGTTATCCAGTGAAGTGAGATTTTGGAATACACTCACGAAGTATGGCAAAGTGTCCTAACAATTGTGTCCACGATTGTAATGTTAAAGTTAAAAACAAAAACAAAAAAAAACAACGTATGGCCTAAATATAGTCTAAGGATGGTTAGTCTAAATTGGATCAGGTAATAGAGGAAATGCTAAAATTTTACAACTACTTTGGAAGACAATACGATATCAACATGACTTACCAGAACTGCAAAAAAAAATATGGTATGTCAGAAATGTAAATCGATTCAAGGATAAAAAAAAACGATGACTTGTGCCTGATGTAGACTGAGTTACTGATGCTGATGGATTTTTTTTTAGGTCCGGGTTTCGAGAAGTCAATTGGCGCTAATTGGTCGATTATCGTCAGGCTGCCTTAGACACAGATTCAGTGTACCTGCACGGCATCCTCCGGATTCACTTCAGGTTTGCAACAACTTTTAGTACCGAAGCTACTACAGTTTGGGCAACTCACCGAAAGTTGAAGCTGGATCCCAAGAAGCTATGACGTTGACTGACGATTACTTTATCAACTCAAACGTTGCATTACAAAGAATAGGTTCAGTAAGTATCGTACGGAAATTTACATGAAACTGTTTCTTGCCTGCGACTGGGTAAGTGAGTTCATAATCTGCACCGCATGAACTGTTAAAGATTTGTCATTCGACCCTGCAAGACCGGTAGGTTGTTCATTTGAAATTGAGACTTCGGTGACTGTTGGTGAGGTTGTACTGTCATTTGAGAGACGTCTCCGCCTTGATTATTATTAAAATGAATACGTATAAACAGAGAATTAAAAGTATCGTGAAGCAAATTGCTCTATTAACTTTCCAACATAAAGGTTATGTGCAGTTATTCATGTAAAAAAAAGAACTGAAATAAGTGTGCTAATTTAAGATGTCATCCCTAAAAGAAATAGTATGTACTTTTGTAGTAAAGATATTGTGGTGAAATGGGGCAAACAGAATTTTCTCGTATAATATTAAAAGATGTGAAGATAGTAATATATTGAAATTATAAGTAATGGCTGAAATTCATTTAAAAATTCCCTTAACTTGTAAATGATATCAAATCTTTCTTTTTATCTCATCGCCCTATAGGGCTAGATGAGATATTGTAGTCACTTGGCTAGTGGAGCTATATATTGTACTGTGCACCCATGGGAGAATGGTTGCCATGGAAACGCTTGGAGTGGATGAGTAGCGACACCCCAGGGGTACCCCATGGTAGAGTGACCATGGGTACAGGAGGGTCTTGTTGGGTGGTATAAATGAAAACGTGTCCGTGCCAATGTGTGTGCGTGCGTCCGGACCTGTCCAAATTGTGGTTTTTCCAGAATAGTTTGAAAAGCATATGAGCGATTAAGTTGAAACTTGGTACGGTTGTGCACGATGCCAATGTGTGCAAGATATATTAGTTGTATGGTAAATTGAGTCAAATTTGCTAATTTTTGAGAAACAAAGTCTATTTTGCCCCAAAATTACTATTTCCAGCATATCTTGAGAAGTATTTGAGCATTTAATGCAAAATTTTGCAAAAACTTACCTGAGAATGAAAAATTTCAAGGTGTACCACTTTTGTAGTAAAAAGAGTGAAATTTGCTGATTTTTGAGAAAAAAAGCCAATTTTGATCCAAAATTTGTATTTCCAGCATATCTTGAGAACTATTAGATCAATTAACTTACAGTTTTGTAAATACTTACCTGAGAACACATTGTTCAACATAATATTACTGTAATGGTAAATCGAGTCAAATTTGCTGATTTTTTTTAGAAAAAAAAAGCCAAATTTGCCCCAAAATTGCTATTTTCAGCATATCTTGAGAAGTATTTGAGCATTTAATGCAAAACTTTGCAAAAAACTTACATGAGAATGAAATATTGAAGGTATATCACTTTTGTAGTAAAGAGAGTGAAATTTGCTAATTTTTGAGAAAAAAAAGCCAATTTTGCCCCCAAATTTGTATTTCCAGCATATCTTGAGAACTATTAAACCAATTAACTTAAAGTTTTGTAAGTACTTAGCAATTAACTATTACAAATTCCTATGTGCAGGCCCTGTATTGAAATCAATGTGCACGTTGGCGATGAGGTACGCAACTCCGTGGATTGCCCTCTTGTTTTCTAATTTTACTAGAATGCTGTTGATATGAGGAATCAAATATAAATTGCGGATGGCCAATAATAATCCCGAAGATATAGCATCTGAGAAAAGGATTAAAAGTCGAACCAGTACTTAAATAACACTTTACTCCTTACCCTGTGATAATAAAGAAATAGCAAGACAATTGACTTATTTTGTGATAAGATAAAGTTTGTCATTAATCATTCATGAACTTTCATTTCAAAATTAACGTTGATAATAAATCTGTTAACATAGCTATTCCCTGATATGATCGTTGTGTAAGGTAAAGGGAAGTTTTTTTTTTCGACAGTTTAGCGAAATGTTTATTGCAGAAAAGGTACCCAAAAGTGTTATCCCTTTGGTGTCCCTGTGTTTGTATATTTATAACCAGACATGGTTTTGGTCAAATGAACACGTTGCTAGTGAGTTTCAGAGACAGATAACCAAGGCACACGACGATAGTGGTTGAGTTAAGCTAAAGAAATGTAGCTGTATGAAGATGAATGACTTAAAAAGAAAATTCTACACAAGCAACACTGTGTCTTTCAAAACTATGATTAATGTTATTAGTAATCTGCATTACAACCAGGATAGTGTTTCGTAGGATTGTGTATGTATAGGTATCTTTTATGATTTATTTCACTTTGCCGTGCAAGGTTAAAAAATAATGCATTCGCCTTGCTTCTACATCTGATCTTTCTCTGGTTTAAAATATTCTAGTATTAGCTGTAAGGGCAAACATACTTTCATCTAAAACTAATTAATGCACAAAATTCAAACCATAGTAGAAGAAAAGCGTTTTCTTGTATGGGATAAAATCACAGTCAATTCAAAGACAATTGTGGGGTTATTAACTATGCACGCTAGGCCTACTGTTCAATTTATTTGTCATTTCGAAAGGCAAATTGCAAATTCGTTCAAATTCATGTCTATAACTGTTTTGGGCACGTGAAAGTAATACACTGGAGACGTTGCATTTAGCTATGTCCTGTGCGACCAGCATTATAACTACATTATATTACAACCAGCTAAAATCAAAGGCAGTTCCATAAAACATGCAACCCAATCCCATGGATACCTACGCATGGGATACTCTGAAGCATTTAAGACTTACAGCAGCTTTTGCGAACAGGTGAAAGGTGTCCAGGTTTTTTTAATATAACAGTACTATATTGTTTACTTGCTGTTGCTTGTATTACCATTTATTTCAGCTTCTTTTGAAAAACGTTCAAAAGTGAAAATTAAAATAGAAAATGTGTACAAGAAAGGGAGAAAAGAAATGGAGGAGCGTCAACAAGAAAGGGGTGTAGATATGGTTTTGTGGTTGGGGCAAGCATTTTCCGACATGTAGGGGAAACTCTGGAGCGTCTCCCAAAAGCGGGCTCAAAAATTTGTCGCCACAAACGAGAGAGTACACCCACACACACGCAAACACACCCACATGGATACCTACACATACAAACACACTTAACAAAATACAAAGTTACATAATCATTATGTGACTTTCCATGCCCACAAACTGTTATGGGACTAGGATTTCTTGCTTTTGTTCTTGAGTAAAGTCCCTTTCCAGAGCAGCCAAGGTGATTGCATAAGCGGCTTAAATAATGGAAAGCGACTCATTTACGAGCTTAAAGTCCCTTTTGGACGCTGCAAGTGTTAAGCGTGCAGAGACCATTGGCTGCAATCTAAGGCTTATTTGCAATAGCACTTTTTCAGTTAAACTTAATGATTAAAATTTTAGGAATATTGTGTTCATAGTCATGTAAAGGTCGCAAAACCAATTTTGTACATTAGGCCTACTTTATGGCCTTCTATTATTCAAACAGAAAATTGTGGGTAAGCGAGCACTATCAGGCGTACAACAAAATCATTAAAAACCACGATGCACAAATGCATTGTGGTTTCAATGACTTTATTGTAAGAAGTTTGATGAATCTGATATATGATGACTGATATGTATCATGTCTCAACATGCACAACTACATATTACAGCGATGCAACACCTACAAATTACATATGAGATTTATTTCTTAATTTTTTTACTTTTGAAAGGAGAGTAAGACTCGGTTAGCAGCGCTGATAATCTCCCCCCCCCCCCCCCGAGACTCTCAGGTATATACCAGGAGTAAAAGAAGCAATGAAAGAATAAAGAGTAGGATAACGAAATTAATAATAAGAAAAAAAACCCGCCCTTGTGAAATGGGAAATCAATGGATAACGACGTTGTTATTGTAGCATTTTGTCATGTAGCAACAAAGCAGAATGATTCATTGTTTTTTTTTTTCAAATTATTGTATGGTTATTCAAGTATCTGATTGAAATTTGGAAACATCAAATTCTCAGGCTAACGAAATGCTCCTTAAAAGAACAGATGACTTGCACAACAAGTGTCATTGCACTGCCATTTATATCCACAAGATTTGTTTCTTGTTAGAGAAAAAACTCATGGAAATTGTAGTGAGCGTATGAAATGACCATATTTCATGAAGACGATCATTATCATTATAAGGTATCATCGTAATCATGGGTGTCGCTAGCCCAATTTTAGTGGTGGCAAATTACCCAGCAAGGAGTCTCGCTTCTCGCTCCTGAGGGTCTATGAACCCCCTTAACCGTCCCTAACTGGGGTGAAGGGGCATTCAAAAGCTTTTTTAGACTTTTTGCGACATTAAATGTTTTCATTTTGTCGTTGACTTAAGTTACTTAAAAGCCTAGTTTCGATAACAAAGGGAGTAGTTTTTCCATGATTGTTTCAACAGCAATACGTCCCTTAAGGGAATAAAATCCTGATTAATTTTTAATGACACGTCAATAAATAAACAATAAGAAAAATAGGGGAATATACGACTGTTACATAGATTAACAACAATACGCCTCGGGACAATGTGGCGAAGTCGATTAATAATACCAACTCCTTTTGACACTTTTTGAGCGACGTGCTCAATATGCTTATACCAAGAAAGATGATTGTCGATGAATACCCCTAGGAAAACTAGTAGAAGTAGTAAGGTGAATATTAACACCATGTATACGTATACTCGTAATACCAGGATTGATGTACTGAGAGAAAGGAAGGCACGCAGAAGAAGGCACGTATTATATTGAAAGTTCTTGTTTTCATGTGTTTTATGACAAAAATTTGTGCGGAGTAGATATCTGAGTAGAGGGAGGTACCGCCTACCGTCGGCCACCGTAACTATTGCCCTGATCATTATCTTACATCATTAACATGATCATTAACCTCGTTTTCATCAACCTCGTGGTCATCGTTCTCATGGTCATGACAGCCTCGTTGTTATCAGCCTCGTCGTCATCATCATCTTAGTCGTCATCATCCTCTTTGTCGTCATCCTAGTTGTTGGTGTCCCTGTTGTCATGACAACGAGGATGATCATTCTTGTTATCATAGCATCAAAGTGGTCTTAATCCTCCTTGTTGTCTTTCTCGTCATCGTCCTTGATGTCTGCATCTTCGTTGTCATCACCTCCATGTGGTCGTCGTCCTCGTTGTCCTCATCCGTGTTGTCATCACATCCGGTTGGTCACCTTCCTCGTTGTCATCGTTGTTTTCATCTTCGTTGTCGTCACTCTTTCTGTCATAACACTAATTTTCAAAACACTGGTTGACGACATTCTCGTCATCATCATTCTCCTAGTCATCGTTGTCACCAACATCGTCATCATAAACACCTCATAGACAGCTGCTCTCTTGGTCTGTGATCGCCACAAGTTTGGTTGATGTCTTGATCTGTATTTTCCACACTGGTTATTGATGTGCCCAACCTATAATGACGTGTCTCCTTCCCTTATTTCATCTTTATCTGCTTTGTGCTGAGTGATTTCAAGAGACTGACTTTTACCGGAGAAGTGTAGCAGTAACGCGACTATTGAGAGTAATTCGACCACTACAATCACAGCAAGAACGATTGCGAGGACCACGGGGAAAGAAGGACATTCTGCTTCGATGTAAGAGACAAAGCCGGTGACACCTGAGGTCGTTGTCCCACAACAAACAGTTGATGTAGTTCCCGGTGTGGTTCTCGTTGTTGCAAGTGTACTGGAAGGTGCTATTAAGAAAATATCATAATTATATCATAACAGTCATCATCAGGAACATCATCACCATCATCAGAGTTACCTATATTCCAATAGATTAAAAGATTACTAACATTGATTACCACTATAGCAAAACCTCGCTCTTACCTTTTTTCCAACGGGGAAAATCCCGCTAAAGTGGTATGCCCCAGAATGTGCTCAAATATATTATCTCTAGCGTCAAGGTCTAATGAGAGAATTGAATTTTCTGTTTTTTACATATTTCTTTCTTTCATGTCTGCAATCTGTTTGATAATAAACAATTTTAATATTCCTCTACTGTAAAGCATATCTGGACATATCAAGGCATATCTGCTTTTGTCACAGTCGATTGCTCAGACCAGTAAAGTTAAGTTGGAGACAATCAAGGTAACTATTGAACATGTCTTCGGTTTTTAAAGACAATTCAAAGTTTTCAGTGTTCCTTTTATTCAAACTGAACTTTGATAGTTTAATACCTTGCTTAATTACATTCGTTTCTTGACAACTTAGATAATTAATAATCTCCTCAAATATTTTAATCCAATGTCTGTAATTACATCACCGCTTTAAAGAAGATTTTAATCACAATTAGGACTAAAATACTATCTAAGTCACATTTTTTGCTCTTGTAGTTTGGTTTCAGTTCAAGTTTAAGGAAACAAAAGCAAACCAAAGTAGTAAGTGTGGATTCCTCTTTTCCTAAATAATCCTGATATTTTTTTTGTTTGAGATATTATCGACATTTTTACAGTAATTGTAGATAAAGGTTAAAAATAAATTTACTTTAATCTCAATTGGTCTTTTGTAAACGTCTATGGTATAAAATTCAATTGGTAATAGTTTATCTTTCATAGATCCAAATCATACATTGTTATTGCTTTCATTTATTCATTCGACTCATCTCAATTTAAATTAGAATTTTTATCACGTGACTTAATAATACACAAGAGGCAAATCAGGAAATGAAAAAAACTGTTTATTATTTGCCGCAAACGGCTGCTGTAGATGATCATCCAATCTGGTGTGACAGGATAGTCTGCAAATACATACTTGTTAGTCGAATTGAAAAGAACTTTTGGAAGTATGATCCATTTTGTTATCTCTTTCTCTCTCAAGTTGGTTGATTGATTAAGCATTCGTCTGAATTGGTCTACGTTTAGGTTTCTTGACGTTTAAGCATATGTAAAGAGTTGTTGCATTTCATTTCTTTCTGGTTAAAAGATTGTTTCTTAAATTTTTGTTACTTCGCAACTGTTCCGAGACACTTACTTGTCTATTGCATTTTGCAAGTGCGACAGTTACTCTTAAAAATGCGTTTAGTATTTTTACAAAAAGTGTCAGTATGACTTCTTCCCTCTTTAGTCCTTAAAAGTGATTTCTACTGGCGTCAACGTACCTCTAGATAACATTAACTGCAAATGTGTAGTACTTAAGGTTTAGCAGAAATCTAGCAATATATAAAGTTCTTAAGGAGAGGATGTTCAAAACCATGTTCCTTTTTGAGGTTGATTCTCTGTCATACTAGTAATAAAGCAATGATCTGAATATCTCACTTAAGGGGTTCTTGATTTTAAAACATAAGGGCCATAGCTTACCCTTTACCAACAGTGTATCTAACTGCAGCTAAAAGTTGAAATTAATTGACACTAATTGACAATATTCTGAAATTATAATGAGAACAGGAATTATCACGAAATAAGCATGGTTGGTATTACAGTTTAAAGACGAAGAATACAGAAAAGTTAGCAACAGTAAATTGGACATTAAAAAACATGATACATGGTGAATACCTGCTGTTGATACCATAATATTGGAGCTGTGATGTCTGGATGACCATGGTCCTGCCACCCTACACTCTAATAACGCTCGACTAGAGTACAGACTGATTTCGATTCCCACAGACGTCGAGCAATTGTTCAAATCACAGGACCCGGAAGCCACAAGTCTAGATATGGAAATGTTTTTATTATGCAAAATCCATTCAATGTCAGCTTTTGGATATGTGTTGTGTACGGTGCAAGTCAAGTTTGCTTTTGTTCCGGTCAACGTGACCTCGCAATTACTTCCGTCGTTACACTCTTCAATGAACGATACGATGTTGGTATTTGGTGCTTTGTACTGACGGTAAAGTATGGAGTTCCTCAGAAACTTTCCACCATCTTCGTGTATCGAAGTCAGTATCAAGGATGTAGGGTATCTACTCATTGGTGCTACAGCATATGGTTGACAACCAATTTGTCCCGACAGTGAAAAACGTGGCTCCGCATTCTGCACTAGACAGACATCTGAGGTACAATTGGGGAACGAGTAGGTGACGAGGGTTACACTAAATGGATCGGTGGGGCCCAAAACCAGGATCGTCGTATTCACCGCGTCCACGGGAACAGCAAACCCAATTGGCATACAGGTCACGCGTCTAGCATATCCCGTCGATACATTTACCACAATGGAGGCAGAGGACGTATAAGTCTCAGGAAGAAAGCTCGTTTCTGTACTTGTTACTTCTTCGAGATCGAGAAACCACCTCAGTGTGATTTGTGGTTTTCCGCTCATGGAACATTTTAATGAAAGACTTTCCCCGGAACACAGGTAGCACGGCGTGGTTTCGCATCCATCAATCTCTGGAGATGTCTGTTGAGATGGTACTGAAATAAAGCAAAGAGATTTGCTGAACTTAAAGCTGGTGTAATATGCTGAGTGAAACTATGAATGAAAATCCGTTAGATTTGTGTTTTTATCGCCGTTTTTATTGCCGTTCTTGAGATATGTCCCTTCAAAGTTTGATGAAAATGCAAAATCTATCATTATTTCTGCTCTTAGGCCTAAATATATTATCTTTTAGTTACTGGATTTTACATTAATAAGCGATACCATTATTTGTAACAAAGAAAATACATGCTTCCTATATATAACGCTCTGTGTATATGAAATTCTCAAGGCTGTCATTGAAAAAAAAGGTTAAGTAAACAAAGGAAAACATGCGAATTTCTCTCTTGATGTTATAACGTTCCATCCCCAGGCCTATCCAATGTTTATTCAAGGCAAAGGCTAAGACAGGAATTTGAGAATAAAAACGTGCTCCGAGAAACTTCACAGATTTCTTTTCATTCAACTATGACACCCACAGTCACAACACAAGAGAGTATACATGCCTACGCATACCATACTTTCAATCTAATTTCCGGAAACAAGTTTAAATGTTCGAGCATCGTCTACTTGGAATACCATTCCAAAAGAAATTCAAACCTGTAATACCATCTCATATTTTGAGGAAAAGTTTATTAAGCATTGCCTAAATTGACCAATAATTACTTAGAAAGTGTACTTTGCAAAATGTACCTGGAAACATACTACATTTATTTCCCTGTCATGTTTGCTTCTCCTATTGCTACTAATATATAATTTTCCCTTGCTTCTCTTCTGGGAGTAATCTGCCCGACAAGCCTACAAAATTTTTTACTTTTTTTACAAAAAATTACTTCCTTTCGTAAGATAATTTGTAATAATGTCAAATCTTGTATAATTACGGCAGAGTTTGTATATATGTTACGAAGAAAGAAATTACTGAAATGAAATGAATATTCGATGGATTGTGATGAAATTTACGGCTATTTTAACATTTTTAATGATTAATGCAGCCATTATTCCAAAACGTCTGTTTTTTATGTCACACAACCTTTCAATTTTGGTTATACATTTCAGTCAGTAATGCTTTCGATTTCAGTAAATCCTAGTCCGAGTCCAGCTCATTCGAGGTAATATCCATACAGTGCAGGCTAAAAATACATAGAGAAGTTCAGGTTGTACTGTTTGTAAAATACTAAATGGCCGTAATTGATTTGTGATACTCTTTAACCTGGTTAGTAAAGGCAAATTTAGACTGGCTTTAAGGCCCCCATTACTGACATTTATCTAATTGTGGATTTTGAATGCCACTTAGTGGTGAAAATTGCTTATTTTATATTTACGAAAACGAATAGATACAGAATCGAAATGCCTTAAAGGTGGTCACAGAGGTATTGTCTCTATTGAGATTGTTATGACAGCTAGTCACTAACAATAAACAGCAACAATAAACATGAAAAGCAATGATATGAAATGAAGTCATTTGAACTGATTCAGCCAATCTGTAGCCTTGAGTCAGCTTTCAGCTTAAATCAAGTTTTGAATCAACATTTAAAGTCAGTATGTTAGCCAACAGTTGCAAGAGAATCATTGGAGTCATCTTGTAACAACGAGTAAGCCTACTCTGTTTTAAAAGAGCCTTGCATGTATCGGTCTGTCTCGCTTGTATTGTGTGGTTATCAGTTTGTCTTTCTCTATAAGGGTATGGATCGGCAAGTGAGGGAAGCCACAAAAAAAAAAACAAAAAAAAAACATGAAAACCCTTCCTTTTTTATGTAACATTCGTTATGTTACTGATTGTATTCAGTTAAACTATATTATTGTTATTATATTTGACTGGAGATTGAAATAAAGTTACACTGAACTGAACATGATAAAACGTAAAATTGAAAACGAACGGAACACACTAGCATGTGCAAGCATTTTGATCTCCGGACACTCCGGGACTTAAGTCCATTTTCTATAATATAGCTCATAATATAAGCAAAGCCAATAACACTGCGTTCAGTGCTCGTTTCCTCATCACGTTATGTGGACTGTAGGTCACCACATAGCCTCGGCAACCAAAAGGAGTAACTTGACTAGATCATACCACATTCAACTAGTTTTCCCTCATTTTTATTGCTATTATTATCCTCAGAAATGCCAAACGTGGATGTGTCTTTAAAGCATTTGACATCGCTTGGTAACAAATCTATTTATCTATATGGCCTACACTTCACTTCATATTATTATTATTTTTTGTTGTTGTTGAATAGGCTAGGTGTGGTCGTAAATCCCTGTTCTTCAGATTTTGGCTGACCATACCCTTGATTGAATGGTATGTTGAAATTTACTTATTTTGTCTAATGTTGTCTGTATTGGTTGTTGACACAAAACATGCATATAAAATACATTACAGCACATGCAATTTATTTTAAATGTTGAAGTAACATAACAAATAACAGATGACAGAACAAAATATACGTTCGATTCTGATTCTGTCTAGCTGTTTGGCTTGATGTCAAGCTCGTTAGAGTGAACTTGTATTATGTTTTCTTAAATGTAAGAGATATGCCAGCTACCAAAGCAATGAGATTCATGGATGACAGGGAGACAAAGTAGCTACATACATGCAGTGCAGACGCCACGGAGGGAGTGGGGGGGGGGGGGGTTGCGGCGCCCCCACTCCATTACAGTTTGGCCCTAAAAGTATCTTTAATTGAAAACAAATTTGTCGGGCGAGCGTAAAGAGCGACGAAACACACGACTTTCCGCTGCAAACTGATCTTCCTCATGATCTCAGAAATAATGTATTTGTATAATAGTGTCACTAGCCAAGGCTAACTTTCATGAGGCTAATGAAACCGTAGACATTTTATTTTATTTTGAATAACACCTATCCATTTCAAACAGAGAACACTGACTACTTTATTCATATATTTTGAGCAGCAGCGGCATCTGTTATGAGGAAGTATGACAACACGATAAAAAATATCATCAGTTTGAAAGACTGTAATTATCGATGACCGCACTTGGGTAAGTAATAATCTCAATGAAAATAAAGGAATTGTAACATAAACTTCCTGTCAATATGCTATGTTCTATCTCATCCATGTAATACTTTATCATAGGGTAATGCTCATTAATTGACTTATATGATAAAATAAAAACTATAGTCAAGCTCTTTAAGTCTTCGTCACGTCTGTTTAAGCCAATTGATAGTAACCATAGTATCCATTCACAGTAGCAATAGAAATTAAGTGTTTGGAGGCACCGTAGATATCAACTCATTAGTAGAAAGTCTATCGATAACTTTTGTTGAGTTAAGCCATTAGAAGGCAGACACAATATTCATCTTTCGCAGGACTACCATTAAGAATGACTGATATTTTCATGATGCACGGGATTTTCAAAGGGTTTTGTATTCATATATGTTGCAGCTGAAAATATTCCCGACAGATCCGAGAAATTCTTTGCAGCTGAGACATAAAATTGTTGTACATGCATACAGAGTAGAATGACACGCAATCTGAAGACAAATGCAACAGAAACTGCTAAGGTGTGAAAACATCTATTTATAGGGGATCACTGGGCCTACTTTGTACAACTTTCACAAAAGACAGAGACTGATGGAGAAATGAAAAAGTCGGCATGGTGAGAAATGCAGAACACGTGTTGAAAGATCAAAATAGTTGCTAGATAAAACATGACGCAAACTTCTTTCTTATACTTACCAAAAACAGTACACTCCTCCAAAGAGTTTCTAAAAGTAGGTAGAATATCGAGTTGGTAGTGAGATAATTGTATTACTTCAAAAATAGTGATGCAACTCCCCTGTACTAATTTTTCTGTTATGAAAGTATCTGTATCCTAATGATTTCATGCGTTGTAACCCACAAATGTGATTCTGTTGAAGAACTCATTCATACATTATTGACAACTCCGGACACTTAATTCCACTGTTTCAAACACCTTTTTTATCTTTCATTGCTTGATACTGATATATCATACTGTATATCAGTTGCATTCAATTACCCTTATGCACCTTCTTGACTTACAATATGTGGAAAACATTTCCCTAGACCAACACGTTCCTGTACGCTATAACTGTGATTTTCGAAACGGTATTGACGGAAACATCAGCATAAGGAACGCGGGGATCCTTTGTTAATCATTACAACTGAGGCCTTCTATTTTATAATTAGAAATCCTTTGTGGATAGTACCTACGAGACTTTCGTCTAGGTAAGTACTGTAAGTGCATCATCCATCGTACATCGTGTTTGACATTCCTTTCCCGTGATTCCAATGGCCATCAATTATCTAACATGGAATGTAATCATGTACTTACCAACGACAACTACGTCTACCGTAGTCGACACGTCACCCCCCGCTAGCAGTATAACATCAATCTTATACCTTCCTTCATCGCTGAGGGAAACACTGTTGAATATGAGCGAACCGTTCCTGGCAATACTTAGCTCATCACTTCTAGGCCCGGCCTGCTGGTCGTCGAGCACTGTTACTATAGATTGTGGAAAGTTTTCATAGTACCAATAGAAGGCGTACACACTTGCACTAACATCGCAGTTTACTAGTCCTTTTTCGTTGATGGTAAGATACTGTGGTGACTGACACGATATCTGCCCATCTGAAAAATGAAGGAGCGCAAAACCAGGATTGATATCACTGTTATCCTAACGACAGGGTGAGCCATGTTATTGAGTTTTTTTCCGTTCCTTAGTTACCCCCTTTTCATGCGCACTGGTAACACACAGCGTTCTGGCATCGCTATGGAATTTTCTTTCTATAGGTTTCAATCGCTAGACACTTGATCTGTCTATTATTCTTTGAGCAAGGTGCAAAAGGTGAAAGGGAATGTAAGTCCCAAATTCTTTACTTGGTCCCAGTTCTGAAGTTACACTAATGGAAAGTAATCGTTGAGGCGAAAAGTCAAGTCAGGCTTAAATGAGGTTGTTTCCCTCAGTCTTGCATTCTCTCTAATCGTGCTTCATATCAGAGAAAGGTCGGCAATATGACTTTTCTAACACATAAATGAAACACACGTTTAATTACTAAAAAGTGATAAAATGTACCTAAGTACCAACATACACATATCTTGCCAAATGAAGGTGTTCAATGGAGATGGTCCTTAGCTAAAGAGTTGCCTGTGATTAACGTTAGAATCTATAAGAGTTACACTTTTGTCACATATCTTTATTACCGTTATCTCAGTTAACGTTCTTGGTACCATTCCTTGTAAGGAAACTCGTGACCCTGCAAACTTGTCTAATATTATATAAGTTAAGTTTGAAACTGTCAAAATGAGCCCTGACCTCAACTGTCTATTAAAATGGCTAACGATGTATAATGGGCGTGGAAATATCTACTTCGTCGGACGGTTCACCCATAACGAGACTAATGAGCATATACTGTACAAAGGGTTCCGTTTGTGATAACGTTTCGTCTAATGTGACTTTAACCTCTTTGAAAAAAAAGGTTTAAATTGAAAGTGGCGAGATTTAAGAACAAGAGTAATAGTAGAAACGGCTGGCCATCTAAGTTCAAACGTACACGTCATTGAGTTATTTCCATTCTCATCTGACCTTCACTTGTGACACAGTCTTAATAGATTATACCTACTCAACTCGAGTCTTGATTATCTTTTATTATCGGCCGCTTTCCACGACCCGAAGACGTGAAAGTATCCATCCAGACAGGCCTCTTCACTTACATGCACACACACACACACACACACACAATGTATTCCCGTTTTCCGGCTAGAGCCTCTCAATTGTTTTGCTTGATTATAAAGGGAAATATCATGTTGCTTGATTAGGGAATGGATATTTCAGTACAATAAAAAAAAAATGTGACGTAAGGGACAAAATTATTCCCTTTATACTCACCTAAATGAGGCATCAGAGCTGCAATTATTACTAAGATGAAGAGTCCATCTGAAATGTTAAAGTTGAATTCTGTAATAAATTTACAGTATTAGGGATATGATGTTATTTTAATTATCACACCTTTCTTCCATCATTCTGGTCGGGGGGCTGTCATATCTTTGCGTTTAACCTATCAATTTCTTTTGTCAGTCTTTAACTACTTTGTTCTCTCACAGTTACTTACCCATACATTGCAAAACAAATCTTAGCAATAGGCACTTGATCTCTACAATAATGTACTGTCTCTTCGCAGTCGATCCACACGTGATGGATTCCCATACCATGCAAATGAAATTGCAAAATGCATAGAAAATCTTATCTGCTGGTGTTAAGGGAATTTCTGAGCTAAAAAAAAAGGAGAGAACATATACATTGCACAGAACTTGTATTGCACATTTTATATGACTTGCTTTGCTGTGTGTAGAAATTCTTAAGTCATCATCTGTGTTGCTGCTGCTCTGCCGGGGGGGGGGGGGGGGAGGGGCAGGAAGACAACTTGCCAACATTTGTGGAAATTTGGGAAAATCGGGAAACTTGGCAGTAGTTCATCCTTTTCTCATTCCTAAAATTTCTTCATAGAATAAAAACATCGTGAGGTATTTATTCACATAATTGGTATATTTAATGCAACACACTTTCCCAATAGGTCATGAAGCATGCTTGAGCATGTAGAAAGTACCCCCTCGCTACAGCAGATTGGACGTGTACACAAGGGTGTTATTGTGATCACTGCAGTTTAGTGAGACTATCATCGAGCATTTGACTGCAAAAACTTTTTTGTAAACAGATACTAAAGAGCAAAGTATACCAAAAGCTGTAGGTCAAGGAAGATGTCCTCTATTACAATTGTCAAGTGAGAGAATAGAAGGACGACACTCAGTATGTTTCTGCTCCAATATCATTCAGTTTCATCCAAGTTTAATAACTGCATATACAAGCCTTCCATAGCCTTCATGTCTCCGGATTTACTAGTTTTGGACCGATTGTTGTTACACGCTTTGTCGGCGGATACTCGTGACTGCAGGGCAAATCCGGCTGAACGCTATTGGAACAGGATCTTTTCGACATTGCTGTTGCTGTGGTTTTTTTTTTTTTTTTGAACAATATCTTTAAAACTGTGCCCGATTTGTCACATTGTCATTCAAGTTCAAGTTCAACTTTATTAAATCCCAAAAAGGGAAATTCAATGCTCGCAGTAAAAACATAAAAAGTACAAATACATCAAAAGATTTACAAAAAAAATAAATAGACAAAGATTTCAAACACATAAAAGGTTAACAAATCAAAATAGGCAAGGCGGTTAAGACGAATACAAGATGTAAGACAAAAGATAGGAAGATGATAATACATGGATAAGACGTAAAAAGCAGAGAAGAGGAGAATAACTAATTATCGGTTGAAACGATCATTAAAAAGTTTAATACAACGAGGGATAAAAGATGATTTGTGTCTATTTGTGGCTGCATAAGGAAGTCTCATTCGACCACTACTGGGGATTATGGCACTATTAAAATTGGCATACAGGGGGTGGCTGGTGTCCTTGAGAATGGTTGTAAGCTTGTCTATAATGTAACGTTCATAAGAGGAGTAGATGGTGAACTGGTCATTACCTAAAATATGGCTTGCTTGTCTTATAATTGAATCAATGCGCTTCTTATCTGTTACTTCTACATTTCTAGATTCAGAAAGGAATACTTCACCAAGAAAATGGAAACTTAAGTGATTACTTATAAATACACTTCCTGTAGACATATATACAGTTCAACTCTGGCGCCAAATGTGACACTTCTACCTCTAGTCCAACCTACATAAGCAAAGATGTTTCAAAGGAGAGTTGGCAGCCCATCCTCCTTGGCGACGATCAGTCATCTGGAGTTCCATCATATCGGAAGTCACACCCATTTACAGGTTGAGATAAAATTGCAAACCCTCATGATGTCAGTCTCACTTTAATGATCAAGCACAGGTCAACCTGAAAAAGTTTTCAAGTAATTTTATCCTATTTTTCCCCCTCTGGGAAAAGTCTTAGCTACAGGTTATCATCAACGAACTGACCAGTTTTTAAGACTGCTGTTTTCAAGGGTAACACTAACATTGATAAAGCATTTTCTCATCATGACATTACAACTGATATGATGTTGATTTTATTCGATCGTATATCATTTATATCCTGTATTACCTGTAAACCGCGGGCTGGCAACAGTCTCTCTACTTTGTTGTCACAGTTATTTTTTTTTTTCAAATTGCCACAATTTATAACCCTGTACACTCTTTACAATTTTCCATTCTTTTTAAGGAAACTGTGAAAAAAAATGTTCCCGCTCTTCCTCTTCACACGTCCTGTTTAGTCGAGTGATATTCATTGTACCCTATTAGTTATTAATATTAAACTAGCTGCATGTCTAGTTTCGCTTATCACTGATGTCCTTGAGCGTTACTTCCTGACACAGTGCAATATGTATGCATTGCGTTTTTTAGTTGTATATAAACTGTTATCTCTGCACTGAATATGATATATGTTATATATTTGCGTCACATGAAAGGAGGCCTTGCAAATGTGTATGAATGTAGGTCTTTTACTTTTAAGACTGAGAACGTGCATGTAGGACTACAACTTACTACAATGTATAGGAGAGTAAAAAGTAAGAAATGACAGCGAGTCAAAGTACCCCTTTAATATGCTACATGAGCATGAAAATGTTGTAGATGTTAACCTCAAGCCAATGTTTATTGTACAGAGCAGATGTTTCATAAGAGGCCTTGTTAATTTATGAATTGATTGACAATTCTGTTTTTATTTACGTTGAGAGACCATTCCAGGGAGTATCACCACTTGCTTGAATGCGACTTTCTATGACTTACAGTGACAGATCCAGGATTTGGCAGAAGAGGGGTGGGGGGGGGGACGCTGGTTGATCACCATCCGGGAGGGGGGTTATTTGTATAATATACTGATCTTGGGTGTGGCCCTTTGGAAAGTTTTTGCTAACGTAGGATGAAAAACGGTGCTACATTTCATGCCAGATTTGAATATATTTTCCGAATTCCTCTTTTACTTTATCTTGCTTGATGAAATGCCTACTCCTTCCTTCTGGAAAGTTTTTGCTAACGTAGGGTGGGCTAGAAGAAAAATGGTTTTACATTTGATGTTAGATTTGAATTGAGTATATACATATTACTAGTTCAGCACTAGGAATGTGACTACCTGCATGACCTCTTGTGAAGTGGTTGTTCACGTGATGACACTTAGTAAGGGAAATGTATCAATAATATAAGTTACCAACTGTTTACCATTTAAGTTTGTGGTATTTACATATGTAGTCCAAAATCTGTTACATAACAGAGTTTCATAACCTTTAAGATATGAAACTCAGAAAATTGTGGGAAACATTGAAAGGATATCAGAATTAGTTGTCATAGGGTTACCCTATAAGTCAATTACATATGCTCGTCCTAGCTATCGTGAGTACCTATTCCATGATTATTCAATATATGGTTGTTTATATGTTTACGCGCTCATGCGCACAAGACTAAGACGTCATTGATCTCCTCGGAAGTCTTACCAACATCGAGAGAGCTCATCGATGATCAGATGTTGTTACGACACGTTACACCACGGAAGTCTTGTTAGCTAGTGAGTTTTCCTCTCAGCTTGTTACCTATTACCTTGTTACCTATATTTATATCCTCGTTATTCCACGTTCACTTGTGGATTTCTCTTATCTTACTCCGGATGTTATTCAACTACACATCACACTGTCTCAACTCCACTTTCACCATTTGTGTATTCTTAAAATTAATGCTTCCAGGAACCGTTTTGCTGTGACATTGTTCCCGTGAAGACTTGGTACCAACTGTTTTACACCATCCTTTAACAGGGTGTTAACCTGCTGTTTGTAACGGGCAGTTCATTCCGATGTCCAATTCCTGCTCGGGATTGTTTCATACCTTAGACATCCCGTTTTTTCTATTATCTGTAGCTGATGCTTCACTTTATTAACTCTTATTGGGATCCGGCTGAAGTTCTATTTCATTTTTAGCGCCGCACTGACGAGAGAAGCGACGTCATCGCCAAAGTGTCAACGTCTTTGGCCTACCAGTTATGAGAGTAAAATTTCATATTTTATCTATCGCCTTGAGATCGTTTGTATATATATTGTCATCATTTGTATCATAATTGTGAAGGCATTATAGTACATAACCTTGAAGGTAGAGTTAGATTTAGAATCAATATATAATGATATTTACATTACTTCAAATTGGCTATCTTCTCCTTTGTCTTGTACTGACAGCCTAAAAACCTTTTTGCCAGGATCTGAGTTCTTTCCCCTCTTGTCTCTTAACATATATATAGTTCATGATAGTAAGGACTGCATTTTTGGCATACCATTTCAACATCATCTTATCTTAATTTGCAATGTAATGACTATTGATGTTGTTGCATTGGTGTAAGTTCTTTCAAAAGCAGTCAAACTACTGGCTAAAAAAGTAAATGACAACTTGTTACCCATACGTAATTCTAGCATCGTATTATCTTGACTAGAAAGGCTTGACCTTTGTTGGTGTTTTCTGTTCATAGGTAAAGACTACTGGTTGAAAACATTTACATGAGGATCTTTACAAATACGTTAAAATCGTCGACGAAAACATTTAACACCTTATGCATATATAGGCATATATATTGCACAAAGCCTTGCAATAACTTTTAGACCTACCACTTAGTCATATATTCATGACTGGCCATGGGAAACTCTACTTTCGTGCAACTAACTGTCAACTACGGTTCAAGTATAGACAAGGGATGGATCGAGATTGTTGCCAAAAATCATTGAAGTTTGGCAGGACGATTCTCTAACTAACATTTGCCTTGCGGTTTGATCACTGAGAACCTATACGTTCTTTGATATAACTTGCGAAATTGTGGTGAGCTTAAAAGCTTAGTGCAAACCTTTATTTAATACTCCAGCGTCTAGCACATGTTCCTCCATTGATGATCACTTCTTTTACCGCACATGATCGTCGATGCGGCGGTTATACAGCAACACGAGAAACAGTGCCACTTCTGAATGCAACATAACTATATTTCAATACACGCTAACGGAAACTGCAACCACTCTGACAACAGGATGGTGCACAAAAGCATGCTTGATATATATTGATGTTGATGGCATTTGTGTGGGTATGTGTATATGACGCATTCAAGTTGGCTTGTAAATACTTGCAGTGAAGGGAAAGTTGTTTGAACTTTTCAAATGCCGCAGTCACCAGAAGGGAAATCTCAAAATCTATTACAGGACAGTATTTCAGCCGCTGAATGTTTTGTAAACTGCAAACTGTAACAATTGGTAGCACTTCAATGAACAGACGGTTTTTGCCATCTTTTGTCAGGTCAAAGGTTACGTTAGGTCAGTAGAGGAAATAAATTTAAGACCTTGTAAACTTTGCAGCTCAATAGGGGACGGTTATGTGGACATCAAACTTGACGAGTAAACTGTCCATTGTGAAGAGATGACCTTATTTTTTGTCTTAGCAACTGTATGTTGGGGAACTTCAAACGGTATGCATGGGTAGCTCATAGGGCTCAAGAGGTCATGGTTGGACAACATTGTATCACCGTATCTCAATTAGAGAAAGTTTCTGGAACTTCAAGTTGGTGTAAAGGTAGTCCATCCTACCAGTTTGGTTTTACCTAAACACTTCAGTTTCTGTCTTCTCTGTTTTCTTTTCCTTTTGTCTGTTGTTTACTAGTACTTGATAACTAAAGAATGCACAAGAATGCACTCAGCAATATGCGTTGTTCTTCCCAAAGACACTTCTTTCCCCTACAGTTTGAGGCCATTTTGTTACGTACAAAAGAATGAGAACTATACAATTTAATTTTCAGCTATAGCCAAACATTTACAGACTTCATCACATACTAGTTTCTCACTATTTGTCTGTATAAATGCAATCAACTCATTGGTCCTAAAGTATGAGTACCTTGTGAGTACAACCCGATACTAAAACGTTTCCTTGCTGATTGTTAAACACTTGATATTTGTCCTCATATCATGCGACGTATAAAGTTTGTAATAAAAAACGTTACGGAACCGTCACGTGCTGATAGTAATGAAATTGAAGGGGGAGTAAAGTTCATACACAAACATTCATAACTCATGATCATTGCTCAGCAATTTATTTTCCTAGAGATGTGCAATTGGTTTCCTCAACGTGACACTCAGTGTACAACTGGCGAAATCTAAACCCAACTAAACAAACTCACAGTTCCTACAAACGGCTTCTGCCGGGGACTGTAATGCAACGGTAGTAGACCTATCGATTTTGCTAGTTACTATTTCTGCATGATCGGAATCTACCCATAGCTCAAACATGAAGCATTTCAAACACACTAGTTAGGTTTGAACCTAATTAGAGTGCCGTCAGCTTCAGTCGCACTGCGGAAAGGGAGCTTAGTTGGCTTGTAACCGATCATTTTGACGGATGGAAAAAGTGTGCAACTGTTAGTATAATACATCCATGGCTGTGAATCGTAATCACACGGCTCTCTATAAAAGAGAGCGTGACATGTCGTCAGTTAAACAGGAGAAAAGGCAAGAAAGTTCTTCAAAACTTTGGAGAATAATACAAGTTGTGATTGTTGTAGTACTTCAGATGGGCTGCTGTATGACTTGTAGCGACATTTCTATGGTATGGACAAAATGTGGTTGGAAGTCTGACGTTAATGCACGACTGAAGTAATGCGCCTATTCAGATATTCCGCTGACGATCAAAAGTCTCCTTTGATAAATTTTGCGAATGTTAACCATGACGCATGTTTGATGGGACCTGCACCGTTAACTGTATATATGAGTGTATTCTACACCATGTCATGCAAACAATGTTACCTTTACACCATACTTCGCATCAGAATGAATGGAAAGTGTCCCCCGAGCAAGCATCCGAACAAAGGGAGAGGTTACTGTGCACAAAGAGCAGTAGAACAGAACAACGTGCGTTTAATCGAGTAGTTACACAATGTACAGGCAGATTACTATTATTGGTGGCGTGCTTCATATTCATTCTTCACCAGTAGGCATTTGGTCAACTCTGTCGTCTGCCCAACGTAAGTTTAAATTCTTCAATTTTGCAATGGTTTAATTACTTGTCAGGGATGATACATGTTCATGATGTTTTGCTTGGTTTCCTGTTGTTGTGGTTGTTTTGCTTGAAGGGGTTGTAGTTACCAACTTTATTCTAAGAATGATTTTGATTGTAAAACATGTGATCGTTGCGCTAGGCTCTCTTTTGTGTACAAACGATATGATGATGTCGTATGTGCTGTAAGCTTGTGAACATTTATTATGTTATCCAACTTGTGTCTAGATCCGTATGGACTACCATTACATAGTTAATTTGTTTACCTTAGATTTAATATGCTTGCTGTATTTGTTTGTAGATCGAACCACCCACAGCCACACACCCACAGATATCAGCCACAGCACCAATAAAAGGGATGCAGTAGAAGTTCAAGTCATCGTGTTAGTTGTTTTTTTTTTAGTGCATTCGTACAGAGGCCTTAAAATTAATAGTGCAGGTAACTTCAAGTGATAGTAAGTAAACCGTCAAGTTACCGTGCATACATACTTCTTTGTTGTGTTCTATCTTTGAACGTGTTTTGCAATCAGTGTGACCTAAGTCGGCGTTTGCTCAGTAAGTGACAGAAGTCTTATGCTTGCTTTGCCTGCAGCTGAGAAAAAATTATGGGTGGCCAGGGTGATAAATTAAACTAAAGGAAGGGAGCCCGTTTGGAAAATCGAATTTAGCCTGCTTTCTTTATTTCAAACATTGGCAATTCACACGGAATTTTTCGTTCGCCGGGAATCCTTAAGGTGCGGTGGGATGCCGGTAAACGACATTCTTGTAAACCATCGATTTTCCTGTTCCTGTGTTTTTGAAAACATGTGAAAGGGAAAATTCAAAAGTGGTGATGGGGTACTTTAACACAAAACCATCTCATCGTTAACATCTTGTGACATTCTCTTAATAAATGATCGTAATTAAACATTGAAAAGCAGTAGGAAAATGTAACAGATGGCGCTGTTCCATTATGGTCCCTAAGATAATCCATTTGGTAGATACCAAATTCCTATACCTACAGTGTAGGGACATTTGTCCGGAATTGAAGCTCGTTTAGTGTGCCCACTAGGATCGGACTTTCAGTCGTTTCGTTTAATGTGACTGCTACTTGCTGTCACACGACAACTCGACGACGCATCCGAGAAGCCAATAAGTGTCATAAATCACTCTTATCTACGACGGAAAGCAATATTGCACTGCTTTGGTGAGCTTTTTTTAGAGCGTCGTAACATATTTTCATGAACTGTTATTTATGTTTTTTATGGAACCATCTTAAAAAGTTGTACAAAGCAAGAAAGTTTCCATGTGATAGCATTTAAGCGCATACTTGCTTTGCGCAATGTAACATTACAGCATTAGGTTACGCATGTAAACAATGTGATGTAAGTGAGCTTATCTGCAGAGCAGTGTGTATCAGTCAGTATATAGTACATAGATTAGCCTAGGCTATATTAAAAATGGTTTTTGTTGGGAGTATAGCGTGGATACCGCAGATCTGCACATTACTAACCCCAAACTTCATGCACTACACCGTTTGATATACTTGCTGGCACTAAACAATGCTTCCAGCTGCTACAACCACATTGATCTGTAGGGATTTAGATCCCTTGTTTCAAAACAATAATTTCCCAGCCATTTTTAGATCACTTGTTCAGTTTTTGATGCTCTCCAGTGTCCACTCTAACGTTAGCCTAGTCCCCCACCCCTTAATGAGGCTTAACTATTAGAGTCAAGAAGAGTAAGAATATTGGTCCAGCGTTCTTCCTGCTAACTGCCAGGTATGAAGCATAGGGCTAGTCACATACTAGTGAAGTACAACCTGCATGCCAAAAATCTACTAAATAAAAACCTGACTTGTGTGGTGTGTTAGCCTATGTTAGATTAGAAACATTTATAGCCCTAGTCTTTTTGATTTTGTGATTATTTGTCCAATTTACTTTTCAGAATACCAGCAGTAGTTGGGACTGGTCACTGCTCGCCTTGTGACAGACAGTGTGGCAGAACTCTTTCCAGAAGAAGATGTTCAGAAAGACTCAATCAGAAATAGAGGCTTCCTTTTTAAGCAGACTCAGATTGACAAGATTCAGCTGAAAGGATACTATGATTTGAAATAAAGGGGGGTGGGAAGTTATGATAAATGTTCTTTGGAAGGACCTATCAGAAAAATACTGAGACATGATTATATTTTCCTGAGCCTGAATTACCAGGAGTAGGTATTATATTATACGCTACTAACTGAGATTCGAACTATTGTGGAAATGTTCACATTGAGGACATTTGAGGTGTAGTGACATTTGACCTGCTGCTTGCTTCAGAACTTTTCAGAGAAAGTATTACAGGTACGATATTGACAATGTTGAACACAAATGAGTCATCTCTTGTTCAAATCAGGAATGATCAAGTGGTGACTGCGTTTAATAAATGTCTTTATTAGCTCAATCATATGTTGTTTCATTTAGTGATTAACATTTGTGTAACAATTTACAAATTATTTTATACAAATTTATTTATTTAAAGTCGAGATACTGTTGGCTAGAAAAGTAGCCTAAGTAGACTGAATACAGAGCTCTGTGTACCAATTTGAGAAGACATGCTAGAAATAAACTATTGCCTAATTTGAATTTGCTTAATTTTAGAGTTTGTCTGTATCTTCAGTGGAACAGCTTTTCCCTTGGAATGTGATGATAAATGGTTATAATCTAGTTTTTTCTGTAAGTACAGGGGTTGCTCCTAAGATTTTTTTTAAAGAGGGTGCAATGCAGCCTGTGAAAAACTGTCTGAAAGAAAAACATGAAATATGTGATGGAAGTAGTAAGACCCTGGGTGCTAGTGCAAGTTGTGATGACATAACTTACTACATTGTGCATGTATGTCAAGAAGTTGTTAATTTGCATGTAGTATCAATTGAAGATAGTGCAAATGAAATGTGTGCAAGGAACTAGTTCTGCTACAGAGTTTATGATCATGTCTGTGAGCTTGAGTCATCCTATTGACCAAATCACCATGGAGCTATTGACTGATTGGAATTAGAAACTGGTATGATACTTTCTTAATTTTTGTAGCTTAATGTAGACCTCCATCAAAATGAATGTCTAATCCTCACTTATTAACTTAGTTAACCACATTCCCATGTTGTCACAGGGGATTAGACTTTATTACGATAATAGTTCCTCTACATCTATTTCAAACTGAGTTAAGACTTCATAAGGCATATTACACCAGAAAATTTCTTAGAATAAACTTCTGACTAAGCAGGTCAGGCCTAACGATACCCTAGGCAACATCCTCGTCTAGGCTATACCCTCGTTTGATTACGTTCAAAATAAGACGTTCAGCATCATCTACTTAGACCTAGCATATGCTACTCATAATTTGATACACCGGCTAGCAAGATCACAATAAAGCTTGTCGAACCTATGTGCTCCAAGGTGAAGTTACTTTCTTGTGAAGTACCATAACAAGTGTAACGTTGCAAGTAATCCTTTTCATGTGTTCTTTTGCAAGATGGGTCTTTTCTGGGAGCTGGTGCATAGGCCTAACGTTAAAGGTTACTTTAACACAGCTCAACAAAATGTTAGAATAACCTTAATCGGGCTCAAGTCCCCAGAAGTCAGATACTAACCTAACTTAGACCCAAGTTAGTTACAGACAGCATTACATGCACCCACCCCCCAAATCCCTAAGTGAGGTACGTAGGCCTAAGCCTATACCTCCGGCTAGGTCTGCCTAGGCTTGGGCGGAGTTCGTATAGAGTTGGTCTTAGGTTAGCTAGGAGCAATAGAATATTTAGGCTGCTCCGGTACATAGGCTAGTATCAGTCTAATTTTTGCCTGGGCTAGCTGAGCAAAAACATAAACTAATGAAAACGAAAATAGGAAGAAAAGAGAAAGCAACAAAAAGGAATAGAGACACAAAACAGAAGGAAAAGACAAAAAAGCTAAGAAATCAGTGATAGTTGGTCCAGGGTGTGGCCTTACTTAATATTATTACTTAATATTATTAGGTAAATAATTACAGAATTTTACACCAACGAAATGAATACTGCTCAACATGCTTATACTAAGAAAGAAGATTGTCAATGAATACCATGAGAAAACTACAAGAATTAGTAAGGTTAATAGTAACAACATTGGGACGGATAGTCGTAATACCAAGATTGATATACTTAGAGAAAAGAAGGCGCGTAGAAGAAGGCTCGTATTACGTTGAAAGTTCTTGTTTTCATGTGGTTTATGAGAAAAATTTGTGATGGGTAGATATTTGACTAGAGGGAGGTACCGCCCATCGTCGGCCACCGTAGCTATTGCACTGATCATTATCTCACATCATTAACAAGATCATTAACCTCGTTTTCATCAACCTCGTGGTCATCATTCTCATTATCATCACATCCTCGTTGTTATCATCCTCGTTGGTGGTATCCTTGTTGTCATGACAACGAGAATGGAATCGTCCAGATGATAACGCAAAGAGTGCAAGACGTACACTATACCCGACACTCTAACCACCAATCTAACTCTCCACACATGAATTATTGTTTCTTCTCTTTAGCCTTTACGTTAGCAACAGTGTATCTAATCGCAGCTAGAAGTTGAAATTAATTGACAATAATTGACAATATTCTGAAATTAGAATGAGAACAGGCATTATCACGAAATAAGCATGGTAGATATTACAGTTTAAAGACGAAGAATGCAGAAAAAGTTAGCAACAGTGAATTGTACAATAAAAAACATGATACATGGTGAATACCTGCTGTTGATACCATAATATTGGAGCTGTGATATCTGGAAGACCATGGTCCTGCCACCCTACACTCTAATAACGCTCGACTAGGGTACAGACTGATTTCGATTCCCACAGACGTCGAGCAATTGTTCAAATCACAGGACCCGGAAGCCCCAAGTCTAGATATGGAAACGCTTTTATCATGCAAAATCCATTCAATGTCAGCTTTTGGAAATGTGTTGTGTACGGTGCACGTCAAGTTTCCTTTAGTTCCGGTCAACGTGACCTCGCAATTACTTCCGTCGTTACACTCTTCAATGAACGATACGATGTTGGTATTTGGTGCTTTGTACTGACGGTAAAGTATGGAGTTCCTCAGAAACTTTCCACCATCTTCATATATCGAAGTCAGTATCAAGGATGTAGGGTATCTACTCATTGGTGCTACAGCAAATGGTTGACAACCAATTTGTCGCGACAATGAAAAACGTGGCTCCGCATTCTGCACTAGACAGACATCTGAGGTACAATTGGGGAAGGAGTAGGTGACGAGGGTTACACTGAATGGATCAGTGGGGCCCAAAAGCAGTATCGACGTATTCATAGTGTCTACGGGAACAGCAAACCCAATTGGCACACATGTCAGGCGTTTTGCATATTCCGTCGATATATTTACCACAATGGAAGCAGAGGATATATATGTCTCAGGAAAAAAGCTCGTTTCTGTGCTTGTTACTTCCTCGAGATCGAGAAACCACCTCAGTGTGATTTGTGGTTTTCCGCTCATGGAACATTTTAATGAAAGACTTTCCCCGGAACACAGGTAGCACGGCGTGGTTTCGCATCCATCAATCTCTGGAGATGTCTGTTGAGATGGTACTGAAAGAGAAAGTGAAGAGACTCGTTGGAATTCAATTCCGATTAGGCATTTTAATCAGTGATGCCATCAATTTCAGCAAATCTTAGTGATAGTCCAGTTCCAGGCAATGTCAAGAGTCTCAGTCCAAGTTAGAAAGAAGTCATACACTCATTGTCAGCATATTATGGTATATTAATAGTTATTGTCTGCAAGTGATACCTTTCAACCTGTTATATATATAACGGGTTTGGGAAAGGAAAACATCCCTCAAGATGGCTTTGAAGTCTTAAACTGATTCTCCATATGATTGTATTGTATTGTATGTAATATCAATTTGTGCTGACGTTTCTAATGTTGCTTCATGTATATTCATGAAAAGGACTAATGTTGAAAAAGCAAAAATTTCTTCAAGGTGATAGAATGGTTACCAGCATGAGGGTAATGCGATCGCTTTGTAACACGTACGTGTCAGCAATAGGAGTAGGCCTATGATGGAGTAATTTGAAGTTGATCCAACTTTGCAGGTTTAAGTTGTCAGCTTGAATCAACATTGATTGTCATCTATAAGACAAATGATTTGAGTCAACATTCAAAAGCCAGTATGTTTCCAAGGAGGATCTTATACGTCGTCTCGCTACGCAACAAATTTACCTATTTTGTTCCCAAGTAGCATGAGTTAGTCTGCTTCGCCTATACCAGAGTTTTTATTTAGCATTATGGTGCTCTGTATAAGTGTATGAGTCGACAAGTAACAGAAACTACTAACTGATAAACAAAACCTCGATGGGCTCTGTGCTTCCTTGCGTGATTATTTTAACTGCAGTCCTGAAGTCTTAATGGATAATCCACAGTTTATCACATCCCAAATGTACCATACTTTGGCCTATAGTACACTGCAAAGGGTTCAACTATCACAATGCTAATTTGACAATCCTTTTACATTGTAGAACAAAATATGTAGAAAAGAAACACTTTGCATGATTTCATGAGATGGTTCATAAGGCCAGTGTAGGACCAATAATCCTGAACAACTTGAAGGAACCACTACCATGGTGGTAATGTGACACAATTTCACCTTAACACCATAAAATATGTAGGAGAAGAGGTAACTGAATATCTTAAACTCTGTAGGAAAAGAAGCATAAGTTTTTCATGGTTTCATAACAGGGCCCTTATGGCTCATTAAGATCTTGGACCTAAAACTCTTGGGCTCTCTTTGATTCCACTGCGAGACACTGCTAATTTGATAAACGTTTCACATTGTAAAGCAAAATATGCAGAAAAGAAACATGTTGCATGATTTCATAAAATGGTCCATATTGCCTATATGGGATCATCAATTCTGAACAACCTCAATTTAATACCATGCAATCTGTAGGAGAAGGGGCATTTTGTATGATCTTTACAAAGGGTCCATATGGCCCATTTGTCCCTTGGACCCCAAAATTTTGGCCAGGCCGACGGCATCACCATACTGCATCCACATACCAAATATAAATTTTGTCCAAGTTTTATAACTTGAGACAAACCAGTTGAGAATGTTTTCAATGTTTTGCCCCCAGTGGCTCCAGATGACCTTTTTCCTCCACCAAAAATAATAGAGTACATCTTCTCAATATGGTGAACATACATACCAAGTTTGACTTTCATCCAACTTTCCGTTATTGAGTTAGAGCGTACCGACGAAAGTGTCACAGATACACACACATACACACGCCAACCTGACTGAATAGGTTCCTTTGCTGACGCAAGGAACCAAAAAATGAAAAAGAGAAACTATCACACTAGCATGTGCAAGCATATCAGGACACTCCCGGACTTTCTCTATGTTCTTACTTAATAGCTCACAATATAGGCAAAGCCAATTATGCTGCGCTCAGTGTTCGTCAGTTTGCTCATCACGAAGTTATGTCAACTGTAGGTCACAACACAGCCTGAGCAACTAAAAGGAGTGACCTGCCTACATAATGTGTTTGCAACATTATGGTCTGCAATACCAAAGTTTTATTTTAAGGTAAAGAAAATAATCAAAACAAAGATATGGAGAGGGTAGTTACATGTGTATTCAACAAGATCTGAAATCACTCTGACAAACACCATGCATAGATGCAAAGAGATGAACATGCAAGCAGAAGTTTTGTCTTACATGGATAATTCTCTCATGAATGTATTTTGTGAAGACCTGCTCTTCAGATTGAGTGATCATGCCATGTACTTCCTTAAATGCTTTCTTCAAATTTTCACAATCGTGTCCAATGCTGCTTGTACTGGTCGTTAATACAAGACTTGCACAGTAACTATTAAAGTATCATTGATATATTTAGAGAAAAAACGTAGATGTAAGTTACAGTTTACAGTAAACTGCTGACCAACACATTCCGAATTTTATTCAGATTCAGTGCACATATCAGGAACTTAAAAGCATTAAATGAGCGCTTAAAATATGTAATGATTAAACTGTTGAGGAAGGAAATGATGATGATGATGATGATGATGATGATGATGATGATGATGATGCTCCTGACGTAGAGCACTTACGTTAGCTCTTTTGTGTCACTAGGTCGTGGAAGGTGGTACATTTAGAATGTTTCTCAGGTGACTTTTTGTTTGATATGTGTGGATACAACTTTCATATTTGTATCTATTTGCATCTATTGGTATCTATTTGCATCTATTTGAATCTATTTGTATCTATTTTATGTATTTGTATCTATTTGTATGTATTTGTATGTATTTGCATGTGTGTATGTATTTGTATGTATTTGCATGCATTGGTACGCATTAGTACGCATTGGTACGGATTGGTACATATTGGTATGTCTTGGTATGTATTTGTATGTATTGGTAGGTTTTTATATGTATTAGTATTTTTTGTATGTATTGGTATGTATTTGTAGGTATTTGTAGGTATGTAGTTATGCACGCATACATATAGACATATACACATGCATACGGATATACATATATGTAAATAGCATGCCACACTATCTGACGAGTTAGCTCAATAAATTAACAAAGTCTGAAAACAGAATGATTTCGTTGAACAACTTGTGTCACAAAAACATATATAGATGGAAAAGTGAAGCAAAGGAAACGTATTCGCAGGTAAAAGCAGTTATTGAATGAAACATGTGGAACAAGGTAACAATTTTAATGGAAATATGTAAAAAGGAAAGAGGCTGACAAGACACTTTGTGAAAGTTGTTGACATTGACACTACTTTACTAATAGATATCATAAACTATATTTGATATGTGCTAAGTGACTTACTATGTTGACCAGTGGCTCATTTGATGTACTTTTATTGACCAGAAATTCACTGATGATTTTGTGATTCCTTGCCAGTAGGCATGAAAAGCAAAGGAAAATGCAAACTAATTTTGAATTTCAAACAAACCTAACGGCATTAAAAAACCGTGTTTAAAATGTTTCAAACTATGACCTCTATACTGACCGCTCATGAAGACAGACTGCAATTAAAATGACAGAGATCATCTACCCATCATAGGTATACTCTGACGACCTTAAATTTTCTTTGCCCCCAATGAAAAACATTAGGGATCATCTACTCACAATGGTCTACCAACACACCAACTTTGAAGCTCAAGCACTTTTACCTTCCTCACATACCGTGTTTACAATATTTTCAAACTATGTGCCGTCTTATACCTAAAATAACCTTTAATCTCCATAAAAATGTAACAAACATCATCTACTCATCAAGTGATATCAGTGATAACAGTCTGAAGTTTAAGCACCATTCAGGTGCTGAAATATCACCCTAACTAATTTTTCTTGCTTTAAGCTCCGGCGACCTCAAATGACCTGTGACTTCAATGAAAAACAACAGGGATGAGCTACTTACAATTGACTACCAAAAAACAAGAAAATGTGATTGTGCCCAAGGATTAATTCACACTGTATTGACAACTACCGGAAGGTATCTCTACTCTGAACACCTTAACTAAGCAATCTTTCATTGCATGATACTGAAATATCAGTTGTGTCCAGTAACACCAACTTGACAGGCAATGTAAAAGAAATTTTCTTAGGCCAAGAACACACGATACCATTGGGATTTCCTTGAAGTAACACTGACATAAACTTTAGTTCCATGGATCCTTTGTTGATTACTATGCACTTTGATTTTTCTTTCTCGGATAATTCGAATGATCATGACATCACCAAGTAATCCAGGACTTACCAACGACAACTACGTCTACCAAAGTAGACACGTCACCCCCCGCTAGCAGTATAACATCAATCTTATATCTTCCTTCATCACTTAGGGATACATTGTTGAATATAAGCGAACCGTTCCTGGCAATACTTAGCTCATTACTTCTGGGCCCGGCCTGCTGGTCTTCGAGAACTGTTACTATCGATTGTGGAATGTTTTCATAGTACCAATAGAAGGCGTACACACTTACACTAACATCGCAGTTTATTATTCCTCTTTGGTTGACAGTAATATACTGACGTGACTGGCACGAGATCTGTCCATCTGTAAAATGAAGGGGAAAAAGCAGGAAGAATATCACGCTAATCCTACCGACACCGTGATCCATTTATTGCTTTTGGGAATTATCAACTTGCTCACCGAGTCCCTTATCATCCGATTTCGTCTTCATTGGGATTTCGTTGGTTTGATCTGACTGAATTGGGCATGGATTACAGTTGGACTAGGTGTTTAGATGAGGGTAGGCCTAATTGGGTTGCCATAATTTTAATTGCATTTAAATTTCATTGATGATGCATGGGGTTTAGTCATGAATTTGATAAATGTTCCATTCAGTCTGTGAATTACAACATTGAAGCAAATGACGAGTTTCTAAGAAAGGTGAATATTTCCTCCTGTGTCTTCGCTGGGCAAATAGGTTAATCTATATTTTGCACTCTTCTGGGCAATAATGGGTCCAAACTGGACTAACGTTCAAAATGGGAGATATCTCGTTTGTTAGCTATCCTTATGCATACCCAGTCGTCATTCTTTCATTAGTGTTAAAGCATTATGCACAGGGTATGTCCCCACCTCAATCGATACTATAGACTGTCCACCTTTTCGTTTCGTTTTCACCTGTTACCATTATACAATCGGGTTGAGTATGTGACGTAATTGTCAAAGTTTAGGAAAATGTAACCTCAATACAGGTACTGTGCACATATAAGGTACATATATAACTATACTTTGAATATCCGTTGTAGTTGTGTCATAACAGTTAAATAATTGCAGGTTATTTAAAAGACATAGGGTTTAGCTCATGGAACATATCGTGGCGTTATTGCAAATTTGAGGGGCGTTAACAGGTTTGTGTAAAACATGTTGTTTATGTTGACAAATAATTAGAAGATTGCTCATATTAATACATTGCAAATGATTTTTTTTTTTGTATTTATTCCAGTGTGATGAACATTCACAGTCGGTGTTATGGTCTTCATATAATAAGACAAAAAAAGTATTCATCAGGAGGCATGTGTTCGAAAAATAATAATTTCTATCCCTGTCAACGTGGAAAGTGAATCCGATTGCTTATCAACTGATTCATAACCTATCCACGTGGGATCTAAAGGCCTGATGAGATCAAACGATGAAGTTTCCCAGATTCAAGTCAACTTTGTCCAGAAAATGAAGATTCATACAGTATAGGTATCACAAACCGATCCTCCTAAGAATGGCCAGATAAAATAAATTTGCAGAACATCCAATTTAGTTTGATTTTCAACTGGCCTAAATAAGCTTTACTACCATGAATATCATAACATTAGCAAATGTATCTAACACATAATTACAGAGACAAAAATAGGGTGTCTTTTGGTGTACATATTGACATGCGTAAACAGGTTCTGTGTAAACATCCTTTTGCCGGTACTTAAATGAAAGTGTTGTACCCACATTGTCTTATTGAAAAGATGTTTTCTGGTTACACTTGTGTGAGCAACTAGCACGGTCATCATTACGGTCTATTAATGGGACACTAAGGTATAGGTCATAGTAACTGTTTGTAGAGTAATCGTTTGTAGCACTTTCGACCTGGAAAGCCTCTTGTTTCACAGCAACTAATCCATAACATTCAGTCCTGATCAGAACCAGTAATGTTCAGCTAATGCCCTAAAAATCTTGCTGTCAAAAGGAATATGTCAGATTATAATTCGATCAAGTCAAATGTGTCTTCCCAGATACAATAAACGGATTTTCTGTGGTGTAACAGATACTAGATGAAAATAGATGAACAGTACAGTACCTTGTGAGTCAAAATATCTCAAAAGGTCCTGTTCTAAAGAAAGGCTATAACGGAAAGGAAGCAGAGGTACCGACCGAACACACATATTGTTTCAACACTAATTGCACAGGTAGTGACATGTAAAGCTAAGCTTTCAATCTTGCATAATCTCTCCTCTGACTTTCCATGTTCTCTTATTAACACATGGAATTTAAGTACCAACATACAAATGAAATGCAGGTACAAGTAACAACATATGCAGAGCTGGTTTAATGCTGTTTAATAGACATATAGTAATGAACCTTTTGCCAGTGATAAGAATTCCTATCAACAAGAACTTACGTCTAGGGGTATCATTCCTTTAAGTTCTTATCATCGTGTTTTGAATTCTACTGTTGTAAGTGCATCGACGTGACCCAGTGACCCATGCATGTTATACTAGTTAAAATTTAAAATGGTTAAAATGAGCACTGACCTTCACTCTTTCTGAAAGTGGCTTACATGGCTATTCTTTTACATGCAAATTAATACTAAGTATATTAGGCGAATTCATGTTGACAATATGCATGGTGATAAAGCGGTATGTGCCAACGTTTTGGCCTTACATGACTTTGACCTCTTACGAAAATGTTCAAAGCGAAAGTAGTGAAATTTTGAAACAAGTGCTTCAGTCATCTTGAGCTCCCCCTACCACACGAAAATGATATATTCCCGTTTTTCGTTCAGCTCAGATGAAAAGGACCCTATCTGTTTTGAAATATCTAATTCAGTGGATCAACATTAATTGATCAATTGGCAATATGGATCTTTGATTGCCTTGTTTTGCTGGAACATAAATTAATATAGTTTGATTGATCAAGGAATGGGAATTTTTATTAAAAGTGGAAAACAATCGAGATATGTAAACAGAAACTGTTGCTAAGGCACTCACCTGATTTGAACATCTGAGCTGCAATTATAAATAAGATGAGGTAGTCCATCTGCAATGTAAAGTTTGAATTCTCTAGTAAATGTTCGTTAAATTCTCAACACTTTCTTACATCATTCTGTAGATGTTGGTGATTTTTTTGCTTGGTCGTATCTTTGCATATTACCTATGAATTTCCTTTGCCCGTCTTTAATTAACTAGTAATTATACATTGCAAAAGAAAAAAATGTTAGCAATAGTGTTAGGGTATAGTAGTAATCAATTCTTCTGCCATCTTAGCGTTCCATGGCAATATACCTAACAAAGAATCTACTAGAGGCTTCCCCGCTCGAAATGTGTACGTTCTGGAACCTTGCTGTTTTCTGTATTTAGTATCATGTGATCGAACAGGTGCTTTTGAAATAATTCTCGAACGGAATATTCTGGCAAATGACTTTCATATAAATGCGAATATTCTCCGCGAATATTATTCAATCGATCACCTGCCCTGTTCTGCTAAAGTCAACTGCATAAATACGGCCATTATTAGTCGACTAACGTCGTCCTAGTCTACAACCTGTGCTGCACATTCGTTGCCCCTGGACATTCCAGTATTGTAGGCCACTGCTCCTACCATAATCCCCATCGCCTAAGCTTATCTTACGTTTCACCATTTGAAGAGTGCTGTCTATAGGCCTACACCGTCGGTCTAAGGACTGTCTGTAAAGTATCGACAGTAACATTTCGCAGAACATCAGCGTATTATCAAGCGTTGTGGTAGCCAAGCGTTACATTTGCAATATACATCAGCCGAACTACCAAGAAACTCCAATCCGAGCTCTAGAGCTGTGTTACCAATTACCAGGTACCATCCTGAAAGTTAATTCTAATAGTTAAGCTCTAATTAATTGAACACCCTTATCATTTTAGCCTACCCAATTCCCCTGGCCTGATCAGTTCTTATTGTTCATGGTGGATGACCGTTGACTGTTCATATCGTTAATGGTATATTGCCAAAACAGTGTTGTGTTATAACACGATAACACAGGTTTGACGAGTCGACAGATAACACTGCGGCAAGAATGAGGGTAATAATTTGAACAACCCAATCTTCCACGTGCATTCGTGGCACAGTGGGTTAAGGTTCACTCTATATGATTCTTGATTACTTACTAGGTCCTGTAATCGTGGATGAAGTTCAAATCCAATGTGTACCAATGTATCTTTCACCAACATTCTCTCCTCAATAACTTTAGGTCGAAGGGCAAGAATAGAAAAAACAAACCTTCCAAAAAGAAAATAAGGGGCAACCCTGTAGACGTAACTATAAATAATGGTGCTATCCACCTTCTTAATAGCCCCCCCCCCCCCGAAAAAAATATGCTCCATTTACCTAGGCTTACACAATCGAAAGGTGTGCCTTCTTTTTTCGTCTGATAGACTAACTGGCTGTGTTACATGTTGCTAACAAAGAGCAGTTTTTATTATGTAATGGTCCTCATTTATTGGCGGTTAATACTCTGCCAGCAAGGAGAATTGGCTGTTTTAGCCTAATCGAACTTGTACATTGTAATCCGAATCTTCCTGAACCTAGAGTTTGAACGAGTAATTATCGTCCTATTTGAAGCTTGTAGCAAACGTCTCGTTCCGTCTGTCGTCTAGTTGGGTATGTAATTTGTTCCATTTTTTCTCTCCCCAATCCGTGACAGTAGGCACATGCTATCTAAGCATACCTTCTGCTCTTACATTTGTTGCTACATGATTAACTAATCTTGTTAAATTAGATTGTAAGAATTCTTCCCTTCTGAATTACGCATTTCTGTCAATGGGCATAGCAAGTAACATCCTCCTAGGTGAAATCACCTTGAAAAAAAAAAAAAAAACATTTGGTGTCTAATTGAAGGTGTTCTTCTTTGCCAGCAGATTGAGCTGGAATCACCTTATGTAATACAAATGACCTTAGTGTGGTATGAAAAGCAGGATGTTTTATTAGCCACGATTCAACATGCGTTGATTTCCACCATTTCAATTTCAAACATTAACAGCTTTGTATGCCTTCTAATTAGCTTCCAACTAAGGTGGCCATTTAAATATGAAAGAAACCATAATATGTGAAGATCAGGACTTTACTTGACAATGAGTATCGAATCTCCACTCAAAGGAGGATTTTTCAAAGGGTGATGGAAATGTAAATATGGTAACGTGCAGAGTTGCAGTGTCGGTACTTCTTTTGTTGGGCCCATACCCTCGTGATTACTTTATTAATGGGTTTCACATTGGTCAGCGGTACCAATAGCTGCACAGAAGAAAATACATGCTCCCAAATCAATACCCTCCGAGCATATACCATTCTGAATTGCCCTTGAAATAAAGGTCCTGTTGACGTCATAAATCTCCATGATACCTACCCAATGTCTATTCATGATGCAGGCATAAAATAGGGAATTGCGGTCTGCATAATATTCAATATTCGCTGGATATTTACGACATTTGTGGAGATTTTCAATGATTCTAATGATTAATAAAGCAAATTTTCCAACCTGTCATTTGCATGTCACACACCTTCTTATGATATGATATTGCTTTACTAGGACCTAAGTCGTGCACAACATACACATCTACACCTGACAACAATCCCTCCACTTTTTTGTGTCAGGTTTTTCGCCCAACCACAATAGCTGTCCATGCCTGACATGCCATGTGTTAAATTTGTAAAAAAAACATTTGTAAAAGCCCTTCATTCCACCCCACATGTGTACTGAAACATTCACTTTATACTTACTGGGTCGATATAACTATTTACAGTATACTTATCTGTTGTTACCTATGTATACTGATTTAACAATTGTAGGTCAATGATATATTGTCATCATGCGACATTTATTAATATACTGTTTAGCATGTTATGAAAATTAGGTCTTCCTACATAAGGGAAGGGAAAATAGATACACCGGAAAACAAATTATTAAGCCCGTCGAGACCCAGGGGGAGGGGTGTCTCAACCCAACCTCTCCCCGACAAAGTAAAGCGAAGATAGTCGGAGTATCTGAAATGCCATTAAGAATTTTTCATACCTCAGTCCAGTACAATTTATGACTGAACGAGAAAGTCAAATGACTTTGTGATTACTTGCCAATATCTCTCTTTTTCAAACACACACCAATCACTTAGTTTGAGAAAGTGCAACCAGTGGAGAAGGGAAGGGACCATATCAAAATGAAAGACTAAACAGAAGAATGTAAACCACATATGAAATTATGCAATGAAGGATGCCATATACGGTATACAAGGTAACCAAGTTTATAAGTGGATAGAAAGCTCGTGACACCAAAGGTTGCTAAAAGTCTGCAAAGGCAACCAGGAAATATTTTCTATGCTTAAGTGAACTTGTCTTGGGAAAAGGTGACTTAAACAAAGTACTTCGTTAATCTTGACAGTGAGTTGCTGGAAAATAAGTTGCTGATGTATCCTGTTACATGTCAGTCAGTATTGTGCAATTGTTATCTAGAAGTAGGTTCACAAATGTACGAATTTTTCACCTGTGTACCCTCTCAAAGATATGCCCTTCGCTGCTGACGTAGCTGGTTTCTGTATGGTTTTAACATATTTCGGTTTCTTTTCAATGATCTTGAAAAAAATATTCCCGCTTTTCCTATTCACTCTTTCTGTTTATAGACGAGTGTTATTCACTGCACTCATCATTTGTTAACATATAACTGCCTAGTTTCATTATCACTCATGTCCTCATAACCTTCGTAGTCCTAACGAAGTGTATGTCGGCACTGTACTGTTTAGTTGTAATTTACACTGCTATGCCTGTATATAACAAGAACTAAGTACAAGTAAGAAATGACGAGGTAATGTCTCGGGGATGCCAGATCCAGGAAATGCGGGAGGGATAAGATGAGTATAGACAGTGAAATGAGGGTAAAATAGTATTTTAATATAGACATACCACATAGTGATATAAATAACGTTTTCTTTAAAATACTGAATCTTAGAGCATATCTGCCATTTAGTCATCATGCAGTGGCGGAGATACTGACGGACGCAAATGGATTACCGGCGCCATTTTCAGCTTTTCTCAAAGAGATACAGTAAATAGAAAAAGAATAGAATGATGGAAAATGAATTTAGAGAAGGTAAAGAAAACACAAGTTCAGCGCCTTTCACATCCAGGGAATGATGATGATGATGATGATGATGATGATGATGATGATGATGATGATGATGATGATGATGATGATGATGATGATGATGATGAATTGAGATTAATTCTTGTGGCGTTGTCAGTATTTAACTTACTGTCTGAGCCTAGGAGGGACGATATTGAGCAATCTAGGGGTGGTGGGGTTATGTTTTTTTCTTTTTCTGATATGCTCTTAACCATGTCAGCGCCCCTATAGGCTTCAAACAATTCTCAAGTCACCACTATAGAAAAATTCCGGCTGCGCCAATGCAGGGGCTCCTTCGGTCCTGTTTAGAAAGGGTTGTGACAACTGGCTATTTGACGCCATTTTGCTTCAAAATGTGCGACCTTACTGATCCTTTGTGACACATGATAACCAATCAAATTGCCGTTATACACGTTTGTTTTCACTGGATTAATTTCACATTATGTATCACCGTTTGACCAACTTGCATGTACGTACATAGGCCTACAATGTTTGCACAGGTGGAGGCGAAATGTCTAAAATCGCAACCCTCGCTATAGAAATCCTAATAGTCCTGCCAGCACTCACCCCCCCCCCCCCCACACACACACACAACCTATCCAATATCTTTAAAGAACAGTAGGTATTTTTTAAAGACAGCGCCCCTAAAAGCTGTTTTCGCCCTCTCTGACTGAAACTGTTGTCTCCGCCAATAATTGTGACAAAATGGCCGGCCTAACATACAGACCTAAGCACATTATGACTTTGGGTAATGACAAGCTCTACTGCAACGTAAAAAAGTGGTTTAATTAGTATATACAAAGAATGAAACGCTGCCCCAAATGTTTAAAGTTTCGGAGATTTCTTAATCAAACGAATTCGCGGTTTCATAAAGAACCGATAGTTTGATACCTACCTAAACTGAGATGAGATAGCGATAATTGCAAACCTTTAGTGGATATTTCGGTGTCGATCAAATGTTTCTCCATCGGTGAGTGAACACTCACGTGGTCGTTGATGGTGCGGATATGACTGTAACACAATATACGAACAGTACCACAATTAACGTGCCATGTCAGCTGATCTTCGCTCGAGATCACAACATATACGGGTACCAAGTGAAAACGGAAATTGTCAGTGACTCATATTATAGATTTAATATTGCTTATAGGTTAATTTTTTATTACATATTTACGTTACCTATTCATGTTACATTATCGGTCAATTTTTGTTATCCTTGCTGAAGGTAGGCAAGAATCCTTGCGATGGTGATGGCGAGTGTATGTAGGCCTATGCGCGCGCGTGTGTGTGTGTGAGTTTGTACGTGTTTGTGGGACCATGTACACACGATATCTCAGGAAGGAGAGTGGAGTGGCTTTACCTTCACAGCTCGTGTGCAGGTAGTCCATTGTGAGGAGATGATCACTCATCTTCAGGTAGGCCAAAGGTCATTTGAGGTAACCAAAGGGAAAGTCTGAAATATATTACACAAGATATCTCAGCAACTGCAATTGCTGGAACTTCAAACTCAGTGTTAGCACTTTATAAACAGATGATTTCTGTCAAGATTTGGGGAGGTCAAATGTCGTTTGAGGTCATAGTTTGAAAACATTTTAAGCACAGTATCCCAACTAGTTAATGCTGCTTTAATATTATACTTGGTATGTAGGAAGTCCATTATCAGTAAATGATCAACAGTTTTGCAAGGAAGGTCACAGGTCATTTGAGGTTACCAGAGGAGAAACTTTAAAAACCTATTACGAAAGTTATCTTAGTTGCACTCTTAACACTGGTTGCTCTTACTGGTCTCCCTTGTGATCTGTGGAGGTCAAAGGTCAGATAAGGTCAGTGATGGTCATGGATTGCAAACACAGTATTCCCAGTTGCTGGAACTCCAAACGTATCGCACATATGATAACTGTCTCTATGGGGGTTTACTGGTGTTTGAGGTCACCTTAGGTAAATGTTTGAAAAGCTCTAAATTAAGATATCTCAGCAAATAATTATTGCTGAAACTTCAAACTATTCACATTGGCACTCTTGATGATTGGATGATCCCTGTTACTTTTAAGATGGCCAAATATCATATAAGGCCATCAAAAGCCATAGATTGAAAAACTAGTAGTAGACATGGTATCTCAAATACGTGATTGAACTTCAAAGTGGTATGTTGGTTTTCGTTTGTGTTTCATAAATGCTTGCATGAAATCACAATGTCCTTTTACTCTCTGGGTTACTACATTACCGATTCGTTATAGGTTATCGGTTAATTCTTGCATACTCTGTAAACCTAAGAATACACATAAGATGAAATTACAGCTTATTTCTGTATGTCTTGTTTATTGTATTGAGAGTCAAAATGACTGCAACCAAAATGAACATCAAAGTGCAGAAAGTGCAGTAAAATGTATGTTAGTATAGATGAAACGTATGGATTTGCTAGTTGCTGTTTCTGCTGATTTCAGAACTTACACCTGGTTTAAAGAACTTTACAAACAGTTAGGTTTTCAGTAGTGGGGCCGTCAAATTCAAAGGCACTGTAGAACTGGGGCTGGATTGACTAGTAAGATATTGTGATAAAAAACATGTTCAATTGCCAGTATGTAGTAACATATTCATATGGAAGACTGTGAAAAATTGCCACAAGGCCATGGCCAGTTTTAACAGGAACCATCACTGTCGTCAGTTAAATCCAGTACAGTTATATATAGGAAGAAAAGCAAAAGAAATGCTTGAAAGTTTTGGAGAAGATTTCAAGTTCGGATTCGCTGTTGTTTTACATAACAACAGTTCTTCTATATGATAAGTTTGTAATGAGTAGTTTTAAGTTAAAGCACCTCTATATAGTGCGTAATGGAAACCTTCAGTTATTCCCGTATTTAAGTAATGCATAGATGACTTTTGCTAATGTGAAACTCTAAGCCTATTTTAATGAAACCTGATCGTTGATCGTATCCCGGTATGGGTGTACATCACAAATGGTTTCACCATTTCCCACGTCCTTTATCAGGAAGAAAGTGTTCTGAGACTAAACAGTCTAGGTCACTGCGCAGAGAGCAGTAGGAACAGAGTGCGTTTTTAGATTATGTTTTCAGTATCGCTTGTGGTAGGCTAACTTTGAAAGGGTTTTGCAATCAACATGAACAAAGTCAGCTTTTCCTCAGTGAGAGATGGGAATTCTTATATCTTTGCTTTTGTCAGCATTTGAGAATAATTTGGGTGGTAAATGAACTACAGCACCTTTGTAACTGAGTCGGATAAAATCTCTAGCCTGCTTAATTTAAATACCTACATGGTCCCATACATCCTTGAAGGCTTACTTTCGAAACTCAGTGTTGTTTCTATCAATGTTTGCTGCACTATAATTAACATTATCCCAGATTCTCTGCAAGATTCGTGGAAACTGGCTTGCAAGTGGGGAGCAAGGCTTACGCCATGAATCTGAAACAGGTCAAGGAAATCAAGGAAGAGGAAGAGCTTTTCCAAACGAGTGGTAACGCTGAAAGTGTAAATAGTGGAAGTGAGAGAAAGAGGGTGCATTTGTTGTAAGTCCATGACGATATCATGGAAAAGGCTGTCAACATGATATCGTTGGTGAGGAAAAGAGAGAAAGTCTGCATTTTCTTGTATCTAACCAATTAGATGTAACGGATCGAGTTACATCGGAAATATTTAATTATGCTAACCGTGTTAGATTTTCTTCCGTGTCATGCTACCTTCAGACTCATCCGTCACCCAGACAGGGTCAATTCACCCAACTACTTACGTCCTCGCAAAGGAAGGAATTCCCGATGTATCCCATTCTGTTACAACTCCCTGATCAATGCTACCGTTACATATACCGTGCCATTTATCGTGATTTTGGTCTTACTCGTAGGTTTGGCTATGTTCTGACGGAAACCGAAATTACGCTACGTACAGTGTACGCATTTCCTTTCATAAACATCAATGCTAATGTTATATCGTAAAGATAAATGCTAATTTTATATCGTATTCTTGACACCTTTTGTCTAAAGACTGTGCAAAAAACCTGGCTTCCACCTAAAAGGTGCAATCAGAGCTTTCGAGGGGGAATGTGGGGTGAGGGTCTCATCCCCCCCCCCCTTAAAAAAAAATTGTCTGGAGATGACAGTACGAAAATCTGAAGCACCAGTTAGAATTGTTCATATCTCATAAACAGATGCCAAACTTTTCACCATATTGTATCTAAGGTTAATTAAAAATACTCAATATATCTGAAATACCGTTTGAATTTTTCATATTTTTGTCTAGAAGTGACGATAGTCAGAAAATATGGAATTCCTGTTGGAATATTTTTATATCTCAGTCCAGCACATTTTATGACATAAAAGATGCCAAGTATTTGCACCAGAATGTGTCTAAGGTGACCTGGTAATTGGCGAAATTTCTCACAAATCTGAAATACCATTATACTAGATTGCACCTAATATTACCTTGTAAGTGAAAATGTTTTTAAAACTGCAATTTTATTGGCTATTTAAGTAATCCTTCCGATGAATGTTCTGTTCTTTATCAATTTTAGCTTGAAACGAAACTGAAAATAATTCTTCGGAAACTGTTCTCTTCCAGAATAGAATGCTCTGGTTCCCTCACACTGACCATTACTTTACTCTTTAATTAAACACATCCGCAGCTGCTTACATTAACCATAACATTATTCTGCCACTTTCGTCAATCTGCCCGAAAAAAGTGACAAATACGCAATAGTTGCTCCCACACCATAACCTAACCAACGGATTACTCTACATCACATGTCACCTGTTAGTCCTACATATCATTTCAGCATGTAAAACTGGCCCAATTAAGTAAGACAATCCTAAATGTATCCCCAATATAACAAACTCACACTTATATTGGCGAATTCACAGAACCAATGCAGCCTCTGTCCGTTCTGGTGGCACTATAGGGTTTGTTGTGACCTCTTAATTGCCACACCTAGCCCCAATTTGCGCCTAACGGTACCTGTATTGGTAACAGTTGGCCTGACCTTCACAGCGTCTTGAGCAGAAGTGACTTTCTGCCGTTCACCAAAAACTCATCAGTGACCAACAACTATCTGCTATAGTATCACACAACACTCTAAACAAACAACAAAACATGTGATTCCATAGCATGCATATAATGTCCACTATTTGATTCCATTGTTCACCACATACCATTTCAATTATATGCAAGATACCATGCATCCCTTGTATCTCATGCACATTGCTTAAAACCACCAATACCATGATGAATGGTCCGTTTACTCCACGGTTAAGCAATTAAATAGCAAATGTAAGCACAATGAAAACATTGTGACAGTTGCCTAGCTCTTAGCGCGTCGGTTGAACAGTATCCCTATAGAAGGGAGGTAGGCATATCGATGTGAGGTGAAGCAGACATGAACACTGCCTCCCTTACAAATCTTACCACAGTCAACCATCACTCATCTCATGCATTTCCCCACCTATCGAAATACTGTTGTGTGACTTTTTTCCTCATCAAGATGGATATCATTTCTTATTATTAAAGTTAAAACTGTAATCAGAGAGCAACATTATTCTGTCTGTAACTTTCATTTCTCGGATACAACCTGACTGCAATGGATGTAAAATTGCACCAGACTGTCTGGTGACAGTCTGGTGACTGTCTGGTGGTAGATTACCTGGTAGTTAAAACTTTCTCAAAAAGAAAAAGAAACTGTTATAGTTAGAATTAATAAGGATAGCATATTTTAGATGGGAACAATCCAAATTATTACTATATATTAATAGAATGTTTTTCTCATTACTTGAGAAATTGTACACATGAAATCCATTTAAGGCTGGATACAGTCAGCTCAGGAAAACCGGCAAGTGAACGGTATGTGTGTGTATGTATTAATGACGTATAGGAAATATGTGCCCCCTGTCATTAAACCCTGTGCGGTGTCAAGGTTCTCTTTGCATTCTACTCTACACCTTTTTCCTAACCTATGAGAATATTGAACCACGCGCCATAAGGCGTTTCGCAGGAAATTTCCTTAACTGTATTACCGTTTTTCATAGATTGTTTTTCATATTGCAGAAGTGGTAGCCATATTTTACAGCCGGGTAGATGCGCTCGTTTACAAAAGGGAACTGACGTTTTGGGATATCTGTGGAGTTTGTAAAACCTAATTTTATTGTACGATACGCGCCAAAAGATGGCGCTTTGCCTAGATAGTAACACCGTTAGTAACAAACAAAATCAGGGCATAAAATCTCTACTTCCCCGAATTTTTCAGTACGCCTTTATGTTCAAACGCAAAATGTTTGCCAAAGTACTAGTTGGAAAGGAAAAAAGTTAAATAGGATGGGTAATTCACGATGATTTGTGCATCACCTCAAACCACCTGATGTGTATTACAATTCGTCATAGTTTGATGTTTCTTTTTTTTTTTAATTGAGAAATTTTGCAGATATCTCTCTTTCAAGACTTGGTACATGCAGCTAAATAACACTCGACAAGTCCCTTCTCTGTCATCTAGGACGTTTGTACAGCAAAAAGTTTCTTGTGTGCTCCATGCCAACCAGTCGTGGCGCTCCGTTTTAGATAGTCCTGCCCTTACTCAGGCTCCCTCAATGGTTTTTTTTTTTTTTTGGCTTTTTCACCCGAACCTGTAGTGCTCTTTTGGTCAAAATCTATCCTTTCCTTCGCAAACAAATCTGGAACTAGGTGAAGCGCTGCCTGATAAGTTATATTCCTATTGTACGAAATTTTCGCGGTGGAGTTGCCACTCCTCAGGTGGAAAAAAAAAAAAAAACAATTCAGCCAGTCGGACTTTCTTACCTTCACACACCCCTCAAGACATTACCCTGGCTATGGGCGTGTTTTTACAGGTAATATATAGTCTCTACCAGTGGGTAATTTTGCGGGATGTTTTGTTTCATTCGTAAGCGGCGTTTTAACCTGTTTTGGAACTTAATTTTTGCACTTATGTGGAGCTCGTCTAATGCGTGACTACCAATTGCTAAACACGTTACTGTACGCCATTGTATGGGTTACTGATCCATATTACCGATTCTAATGAGCAATGATTTACTGAATACTAGGGATCTGTGAAGTGTTTCCCACTCCATGTAACGCCATTTATTTTAAGCGAAATTTTTCTTGGATTTGACACGAGAACTGGTTTCAAGTTTGTTTTTTCATCTATTTCTCCAAATGAAAAATAATATATCTATATAACTTTACACATTAAGTGCCGGGGTACTTTTTTGTAGGACAGAGGCAGCTGCTTCAAGTTAGTGTTTCAAGCTGCTTCAGCTACTTTCTACTTTTCTCAAGGATTACAGGCAAAAAGTTATACTACGTTTCCCCAACCCAAGCGAAAATATCGCACTCACCTTTCACCGATTTACCTCTGACAAGCAAGATCATTGCATTCAAATGTGGTGAATTACGGACCATAACCGACAACACTGACATCGCATCCCAATCCACAGACTAGAATCACATGTGAGTTGTGAGCGAGTGTCTTATTGATAATTGTAGAAATGACGAAAAATCTATAGTGCCCCATAACCTCTGCTGAAATCGATACATTTCTTTAAAATCAATGCCCACAAAATGACGATTTCCGTGGGCCGAATGTTTTTCTCTTTTAGGACTTCGGAGACAGATTAAAAAGTATAGTTTTGCAATATATTTACAAAATATGTAGCCTACGGACAACTGAGGACAAAACCCTGATATGAAAGTAAGACAAAGTATACTTCAATACAAGCATCACATCTCATTTTATGGATGAAAATATTCCACAATCGAAATGAGACAAAAATGAAGAGGCTGTGGAACTAGAGCATACACCTCTGAATATGTCGAAACAGTAGCTGAGATATGATATTAAACAATCATCAACAAAACGTTAGAGTTTCCAAGTTCATCTTATCATTCTTTCAGGCTACATACGGTATGGTATGTATGTCAAATTTTCCAATTCTTACAAGCAGACAATTGCAAAACCAATTTTAGCTCTTTAGGAGAACATCCTAGTTAGGTATTTTGAAAGACACGGAAGTCAGTGATGCAGGTATTGCATTGTTACTCTGCCAGATGTAATACTATTCCCAAGAACAAGTTATTTGATAACAACTAACCGGTAATATGTATGAGGATTTCCATGGTGTGTGCATGCACAGGGACCTTTCACGCATGCAGCACAGCCTGCAAGCTGCTACATACTGCGTAAGTTTGCATTAGTTTATTGACTGTCATGGTTGGTGAGAACGGCAAGTTAAGCTGAAGCTTTGTTTACTTTCTTGATCAAGTTATACCCGAAAAAGTTCTGTATTCCCTTCTCCCCATTTCCCCTCATTGTCATCTGGACAGCCCGATGCCGATCGGCGGATGACACACCTTGATAGTCCTTTCCACTGCTGTAAGGCCTCTCTTCGTCCAAAAACCCTCCGTGTGTTTGGGGTAGCTTGTTCCTCTTTCTCTGCAATTGCCATAAATCGGTGGTGGTGATGACTTTTCAATCTCTTCGCTCCGTTCGCTCCGGTCTTTCACTCTTATGGAAAGCCATTTTAACATTTAATCAGGAATTTCCAATATCTCCAATTGTCTGTTATTGTAGATACCTAAAACTGAATTGAAGCTATCTGAAATTGAATTTAGATATGTTACATTCAGTTCGAGATATGTGGGATGTAATTGGAGATATTTGACAGTCTATTTTACCATGGAACGTCTATTTACGTACACGACATAAAAAGGTGATGCGCCTGAATCGTGATTAATAATAAGAATAAACTCCGTAAAACGTGATAGTTACAATACATCGTACGACTATATACTTGTTAAAACAAGAAAATCAGAGGGGAAGCCAGGAAGTTTTCGGGACAGGAACACACGAGGCTGACTTCGAAGTTTGTGAATGTTTAATCATCCTCGCAGTTGAAAAGCGCGGCGCAGTTGAACCTTGGCGCAGTTGAATCCCGAGACAGTTGAAGAGCAGCGCAGTTGAACTTCAGGGTAGTTGGTCAAGCACGCTTCTACCAATAGGCCTATCAGCCCTTCGGAACGGACGGTGCTCCTCTGCATGAAATCGACTTATCGAACCCAACCAGCTGAAACTCCATAACCCCGGTTTTCTCATTTTGCAAGTTGGAAGAGAGAAATGTAGAGAGAGGGGGGAGAGAGTTGGAGAGAGATAAAGAAGAGGGAGATGGGGTAGACCTTGATCTGATATTCATATTTCTAGCGATTAAGAAAACATCGACGTATGCTCAATAGATCTGGCAAGGAATTTTCATTTCAACTTTTTTTTTCAAAATAGCGAGATCGAAATCGCAATTAAGATCGAAAATGTCTTCACCTAGTATTGAAAAAGATTTAGTCGCCGTAAAAGTATTACGAAAGCAGCTGAAATGTACGAAACAATTAAAGATAAGCTACTTCTGAAGCTATTATTGCTAAAGCTACTACTTTTAAAGGTGAGCGAAGAAATATTTTAGTAGGGGGGAAAGAATCACTTTCTGTTACATTTGCAATGGCAATTTTTAAGTTTATTCCACCTTAAAGTTGCAAATCTTGGAACATATAAGAATTAAGCCCATGCATACCGCCATAATTACCGTCACCCAAAAAATCTTGTCGTGTACTGATTATTGTAGTTAGGTTAGACAGTGTAATATTGTCTACGAGCACACCATGATCACGATCCCTATACGGCCGGTGTTTTATGCATTGATTCTCTTATTCCTCCAGAATTCTTCAAATTGATTTGATTAAAACCTTGTCCACACCGTACCGACTACCATCGTCTCTTGCTGACACCATCGTGGATAGCGACCGATCAGAATTAGTAACACAGGGACAATGATTGTGGTGTCGGTGATAAAAAAAAAACATAATACACACTGTACTACTATAAAGCCTATCTAAGTATATGTTTGGTTCTCTCAAACTTCTTCTAAACTTCTAAGTTTGATTTTTCCTTCTTTCCGTTTTTCAATTTGAAAGTTAATGAGAACGCTATGTCATGTATGACCCATTCGAACTCCCTCTCTCACAGACCAATCAAGTATTAAAAGAAAGTTTAAATTGCAACTGACTAAATCTGGCAAGGATACTTCAGTAACGGCCTGTACCACTCAACGGGGGAGGGGCAGGATACAGGTGGTGGACAGTGGTTCACATTGACAGTGTTCCATACACTTTAGTACTCTTCAAGGTCTCACAAGTGGGAATTGGAATCTCATAAGATCTTGGGGAAACTTGGGGAAAGTACCAACCATTAAATGACTTTTTGTGTCCCATGCATCACTAACTACACCCTGGAAGTAATGCAAGACATCAATTTAAAAATTTGATGAAATTTACCCACTTTCAAAATACTTAACCAAGGCAGAAGTAGCACATGATGAAAATTGGTAGTTAATAATGTAATAGAAGTCCAATTTTGTGAGTTTGTTTTAGTTTCTAGAACGAAACCCAAACAGTAAGTTCGGCATCAAAGTAACGACGTAGTTTTCCTGACTTTCCTAAGGTTTATGTGAGCCGAATCTCCCAATAAGAAAATCATAACATGTTGCTTATGTGTTTGGGTGTACATTGTCGCACCTAATAGCAAGCATCATCAATTAGAAATATTCTTGTTCTTGACTTTCACTAATCCCCAATGACGTGCACATTCCACGTGGGCTTCTTGAACGGCGATTCTATTTGAGGGCGCTATGAAAGTCGGATTATACTTACATGTACTCTCTACCAAAGGCTCGTCCCCAATTCCTTCCATCCAACTATCGTGTATGTTTTTTTTTTTTATAAGTCCTGTTGCAGGTCGAGCAAAGACGTCATTATCGCGATTTCTTGGTAACCAATCCAGGTTTAACACGAGCTCTACAGGTTCTTTGCCAGTAAATACAGCATATTTGTTGTCCAGTCGGTGATGTAACCTCGTCTGTGTTGCATAGGCTTACATATGTTAAAAACAAATAACTGGAGACTCCGTTGAATTATCAGTGGAGGTTTCAAATTGGCTTTGACAACCTTTAACCCCTTCTGTTCGTTTATATCCTGAATCGGGCTACAGCATCATTGACGTTGATTGATATCTTAAAAGAGCTCACTGCCGAATGCAGTCGATCTAAGTTTTCGTTTTGTGTTTTTTGTTTTGTGTTGTTATAATTTGAAAGTGCCTATGGATTGTTTTGCTTTGAAGGTACATTCCACAAGCTTTTCATCAACTTTCTAAGTCGCTGCCGACAACAAAGAAAATTTTGAAAATTGGTGATGTAGTATATTGTCACGTATATACCTGATACCATTGTCTATCAGGCCTATGCCGGATAAATATGTGAAAACTGTGTGTAATACATGGAACGAAATGGTCAAAGGAGTTTCAAATCCTCACCATGTTGTATGAGGGTTGCTCCTCCGATTGCAAAGTCGACTACGAATTTCTCACATTCATTCAATTCTTTATTGAACCCACTTGATGAGTTCGATAAAACCACCGACAAGTTGTGTTTGCGAACAAATTACTCACTAAAAGATTTTAAAAGTAAATTGCACTTTCCACAACATTTAGTTCATCTATGAGCGTTCAGCAGCACTGACGTGCAATAGACCAGTTTCGGAACCTATTTTATTGTACTTCGGCAACAGAACGTAGAATAATTCATTAGTATGAGAAAGTAATTTCGTTGGGAATGAGGAGAAGTGTGCTTGATCAAAGTCCATATGTACATAACGATTTCAATATTTAATTATTAACGAGGAATTTAGTCACAGTATACAGCTCATCAACATACACCGGTAATTAAGGAATCGTAAGTTGCGCTTACTATTAAACGTTGCTAGTAGCACGTGCAGGACTTTTTGTTTTTTCCTGCAATGGAAGAGTTGATGAGAATTCGTTGTCTTTTCACAGATTGCCCATTGCCAGCTGTCTCTCGCACAAGGCTCTAATTCAGCAACACTAACCATGATGTATTACCGTAGAAAGATGGGAGAGCAAACTTGAATCTAAGGCCTTACGTGCCTGTATGTGTAAGGTTAGGTGTGTAAGATATTGTGTTTAAAATTTCAAATTAATTAAAACTCCTGTTTCATTTTCTCTAAGAAAGAAACAGATTGAACAGAAATTTGAAATGCTTCACTTCACGTGGTAAAATGTATTACTTTCGAAGTCAACATAAAAAATAGCTGAAAATGGATCATGGAATGGTATATAAATTAATGTAACAGTAGTAAGAAATGTTCTGAAACTGGGTTGAAGAAACATCTACACTACTTTAACACTACATGGTGTTATCGGAGAATTGTATATTGTACGCAGGATCTGTGCTTTTCAGTCAGTTCATTGATGTCAGGTGCCACCATAGCACAATCCCATTATACAGGCCTATATGTTCATCTTGAGTGGTTGAAAGTCATTTATATCTGTACATCGATGTCAAATATGTTCTATATCACCGTGTGTTGCTCATTTTAATTGACAGTCACTGACTGTGCGAGATATCACAGAAATTCTAGAGAAGTTCTCCTGTGTATTGATGAACCTATGTCAGTGGCGGCACTATGAATTTAGATGAGGGGTGGGCACAAATGAAGGGCAAAAGAAATTGCTGGGAGAAAATCGAGAAACTCGAGCTTAGCCAGTGGTGTCCACTGGTTCGTCGTAAGGACGGTGGTGGGGTCCAGGGGCAAAACCCTGGTGGGGGTCCAGGAGAACCCCGGAACCTCTGATTTTCAGCATATCTCTGGGTGATTGAAAGTTCAAACTCAGGATAGGTATAATTTCGTTCAAAATGCATCATTCAACGCAAAGATTCCAAAAAATTTTATTTTTGGTATTCCGCCTCTAGTCGACAAGATAAGAACTTCGGATTCCCTTTCGGAGTTCAGGCCCAAAGTTCCGTTGGGCGTCCACTGGGCAAAGCCCCTGGAGAGGATAGTATACTTTAAATATGTAAATTTGCGACTCCTTGTGGAGTTCAGAGACAAAGTCTGTTGAGGGTCCACTGGATCTCGGAATTATGGCATATCTCTGGGTGAGGAGTTAAATTACATGGACACCCTAGAAGAGAAAGTAAGGTTAATGCAAAATTTTGAATATAAACAGGGAATAGACATATACAGGTATTTATTTGTCAGGTCACTTCAGCTAAGTGGGGGAGCAAAGGTGCAAAAGGTTCTGACTAGTAGGGGAAAATGCCTCTTCCCCAAAGTGAAGATTTGGCAGTACATCATTTGCCCTTCTGTGATTATGTAGTAGTCCAAGCACAGCTTACCGCCAAGAGAGATACAACTCTCAATCAATCTGGTCCCAAGCACAAGACAAGCCTTGTGCTTCTGTTCGGACTAGGCCTTACTGTGATTCTCCTGTACACTATACGATGTATACATGCCATGTCCATGTACAAGATTCACTTGCCGAACGTTTTCCAACGAGCTTATTCACTAAAAAGGATGAAATTTGGGTCATATCTGTTCGATGCTCCTTCAGCATTATGTCGAAGACATATATGAGGACATGTTCTCCACATCCACATGTATTTAGATGAATTCCTCTTAACATACTTCATTTCAAAACGGTCTGCATTTTGACTATTCGCACGTTAGTTTCATCCTTCATGCATGATGAGACCGAGAGGAGACTGCGTTGGGCGACTACTTTCAACTTGTTTTACAGCCTGCAGTCCATACTTTGCGATCGACGCGTCTGAATAATCCTGTATGCAAGGAGTTGCGTTGCATCCAGACTCACGCTGTGAAAGGGGCCTTACATGCGTTTTCCCACGAAGTGTCAGCGACTTTGGTTTTACGTTTCTGAGACCTTTTTTTAGTTTTAGCAACATTGTTTTTCGTCTCTGCTTCTTTTTTCTGTTTGCACGACATCTTTTTACGTTCCTGAGACATTTTTCGTTCTTCGTCTTTTTTCTTTTTTCTGGGACTTTTTTCGTTTCTGCTACTTATTTTTGTCAGAAAAGTAATCGTTTGCTGAGGCCATTTGCGCTTTATAAATAGGCTACATATATGATATCGATATTGTTCAATTCTCGGGCTGTTGAGGAACTGCGATGAATTGCTTTGATTGACTGTCTGATCCAGGTTGTTGAGTTATGTGTTCAGTTATATGTTATGAATATCATCCGGTAATATTTGACATGCTGCGATCTAAAAAGTCAAACATAATGTTTAAACATACTTTGATTAAACAATAAATATCAATAGAGTACCAACGCAGTGGTTACTGACTATAGGCTTCATGCTCCAATTGCACGCCTCTTATTTGTAAAATTCCGAAATAAACTTCACCAAACAAAAGAACAAAGGACAGTCGAAGAAACGGGAAAAAAGCAAGAACATTTTTGGAGGTTTCCTCTATTGTTCTGCCGTATACCTTCGAACTCTCTAGAGTAATGCTATTGTGTTTAGCATTACCAATTATTCAAAGAACATTCTAGATCACTTCAAGTTGTGTGTTATGTCATCTCTTTAGGATTTTTATAATTAAACCATATCTGAGAAAACATTACAGACTGCCAATAGCCCTGTGATTCCTTTATACTGACCTAACGGTGACGCATCAATGTTGTTATCCTCAGTTCTATACCCGTAGTAATCGACGGTCCGATATTTTGACAATGCTTATTCAAAGTTCCGAAGCCTAACCATCCTCTGTTGAACTTCACCACCTGTCGTTATCTCGGCTATCCGACCTCTGACCATATTTACAGAATGTGTTTCATTGCCTGTCGGTGATTCTACTCCCACTCCCGTCTCCCTTCACTTCGAGCGTCGTTACATTATTGCCTAGCAGCTACTAGTGTAGGCCTAGAGAGCTGTTACCACGAAGCCCCAACATGAAATCCTGTCCAGAGCTGTCCCCAGTTGAAGCTTACCAGCTGGTACAACTCTCTAAGTTTATTAACTGTTTCCGCTAAACCTAAGTTAACGGAACCTATACTCATTTTAAATAGTTTGTACAGTGTTGCGGAAAATGTTTCTGAAGTCTGAACGAAAAAGAGAGACTAATCCTCGACAGAGACAGAGGCTAATCCTCAACCAAAACAAGGGATAAATTGGATACAATACAATACTGTCAACAAACACTTTATGGGTACAGAAGCACACTTTTGCTACCCGACTGCAACTCAACGAAGCTCTTTGCGACTGGAGGATAAGACGACGGTAACGTATACTGCAAACTCTGCTTGCCACTTGACTCACCTCTATCAAACTTTTTTTAAGTTAAGGGAATGATTTGTAGCTAGCATGTTTGATATTCGTCACAAAAGTTAAGCAGTTGCTTTTGAGTTGAGTCGCGTCGGGTCATTGTGTACCTGTCATCTGACCCTACTACGAGGAGAATGGTGTTACATACAGTGAGGACGCATTTTGGAAATCACTTGTTCGTACCTGGTGTCAAAAATGACGACTCCTACGTGAATTGACGACGAAGGGATCCAACTCATTGAGTTGAATCTTGTTATTAGAAACACAACGCAAATTTTTGAAAACTTGTCATGGCTTCAGACTAACTTCAGTGTAGACGAGTGGTTGCAAGGAGTTTTGCTGCCTTGCAATCGGGTCGCTGTAGTTGTGCGGTAGCCTTTTTGGCCACTCTACACCGCACCGACTTACCCACGAAACTCGACGTTGGGTAGGATATAATGGTGGCGGTGCAACCCATAGATTTTCGTTGGATCGTGAGACCATCGGGCCCAATGGAACATGTTCAAATGTAGCTTCCTCGTATGAGAGCCGACAAACAGTCGTGTGTAATTTAGCCGATGAGAAAGTTATATACAGTGTACATGGGCGACTCTGCTCGACATGCAACCCGACCAATAATAATATAACAAGCATGTAGGACATTGGAGTTCGAGCTTGTACATATATGGGTAGAGAGACCATGCAGGTATAATTCGACTCTGTAAGTTCACTTGAATAGTAACAACAAGCCAAGACGTGGGGAAATGTGCAAAGCTTAATTAATTTGTTCTGAAAAACAAAATATTTCGTATTTATGGCGTTTACTGTTTACATGCGACATTGCACACAAACACCTATGGAACAAAATGTTTTCGACTTTGTTTTGGGGAGGGTCGGTTTTCATAAATCTTGGGAAAGTCGGGACAATACATCCTGTAACGTCACTTTAATGAATGACTTTGGATGTGTTGAAGAAGCTGCCAACTGTCTTGGTAAAATATTGTGTGATGTGGTAAATTTAATCAACGCTGTAAATTTATGACTTGGATTCTGCTCAACTTCATTTAAAAAAGCATGGGACGCGAAATATTATTAAATGGTAGAAACATACCAAAGTTTTCCTAACATCTTATGAGAATAAGATTCCTACAGTGTGAACTTGACGAGTACTGAGGTGTGTTGAATACAGTCATTGTGAACCACTGTCTACTAACACCCCCCCCCCCCACCCGTTGAGGCGTACAGATGACTAATTTATTATAACCTGTCTGATTGCAATTTCAACTAGCGTTCAATAAAAAAGATCAACAAACTGATTGATCTATGGGAGCGGAAGGTCGAAGGGGTTTTCAATGAGCCTACATGGACTTCCCGATCCTCAAAAGGATTACATTTAAACTAAAAATTTACTTCTGAGGGAACGAACCAACTCAAACACTGACAAGACTATGTGGGAATACAATGTGATTTTGTTTGTTCTCACCGGCGCTACAACCATTGTCCGTGCAATAATACTGATCGACCGCTATTCAAGGTCGCCCAAACTACAAAGTATACTTGGGCTACACAGCCAAAACTGCAACTCATCTCTACATGTAGGTGTTTTCCCATCTCGTGAAAGTGAATTGAGAAGAGTTTGTGGGATGAGAAAATTACTGACTGCCACCCCAGATCTACAAAACCCCATCGCTCAGGGTCGGTACGTTGTGGTATGGTGTCATAAGGAAGGGAGGTCCCAGATTGTCCCAGACTTTTTTTCGCGACTGTGTGCGATTGCCGAGCCTTGTAGAATCGTGGGTAGTCAATGCCGTGTGATCTGGGCTTTACGAGGCAGTGTCCAACTGAAGACTGTCTGTAGAAATATAGAATAGCAGATGCTTGCAAGGACCCAAGATAATGATTGCAATAATGACAATACTCGGTCGCAGGAAAAAAGCGGTAATCTAGTCATTTCTGACAAAAGTGGTTGACTGTTGTGTGTCAAAAGTGGCTACCCCGAAAGAGATTTGTGATAAAAGTGAGTAGCTGTGACGACAGTGTTGACCTCTATTGTGGAAAAAGGAGGCAATGGTTGTGACAAACGCCTAATCAATTCAGTATTCCAAATGGTGAGTTTAATGAATACTTCTATTCATTAACTTCTGACGTAAACCGAGTGTGAAAGGCTACGTGAATTGTAACATGGAAATCACCCTGTATGTTTGTGACAATTGTGACAATTAAGTCATGCAATTTGCTTAATTTTCTCATTTGAGATTCCTCCCCATTGCTTCATCGACTAGATAATTAAACACCTTTAGTGCATACAGAATGTTCTAAATTGTTGAAATTTTCAAAGATGTAAAGACTACCTTATTGATTGCCACCTTTCATACAGCCTTATTAATACTTGATGCTATACGCACAAGAGACGGCACCGAAGGACGGGAATGAGTGGTCAAACTTCTTCAGTCAGAACCTTTAGTGGTATGCTCTTTGTTTGTCCTGAAATTCATGTTTTCACTCAGAGATATGCTAAGATTTCAGTCTCCGAGTGCTTCGCCCCGGACCCAGTGGGATTTTACTGAGTTCCCGTGAATCCACCAGGGGACATACTACCGACCCTAGCTGGAACCCACTCGATAAGGTTAGCGGTGCACTTTCGATTTTGCACAATACACGAGAAATTTTGTTGCCCCCAAACAGTTTCTTTTGCCCTCAATTTATACCCCGCCCACCAACTTTTAGTAAACTCCTAGTGCCTCCACTATATGCTGCACTTCGTTTTTGTTTTATTTCTTTAATTTCTTGCATGTGGTTTCTCACAAACTGCACCAAAATAGGTATTGCTTTACCAAGGGACGCCTTTCTTGCTATCGTGTATTTATGATAGGCCTATCGAATGGAAGTTTATGCTCAATTCGCTATATCAGCTTGTGCTTAATTATTAACATCGTAATCATATTATACACATCCGGTGGATCATTGGACTTTGCTCAGAGAGTGTTGGTCATTTATTACAAGGAGGGTGAATTTCAGAAACTCCTGTGTTTTATAAGGAAGTTTATGGTACGAACCGAGCCGAGCGGAGTATATTGCAATACAAGTGTTGCGCCGTTTAAAGGGAAATAGGGCGTTTTTTTTTTAGAGAAAACATCCATATTTTTGAAACCAATGTTTGTGGACGTAGAATGATAGATTATTCAAAACAAGTAGCCGCCTTTTTCAAGAAATAAACTCCTCATAGATAGAAATTCAGTTATTTGTTGCTCAACACTTATTTGTTCACCCAAACTTTTCAAAATTCAAATGATGCATCTTCCATTACTCATCACATGCATAATATTTAAAGGAGATGAAGCTTTGGAAGATGTTTATTGATGAGACTGAATAGTTTAGTAATGATTACTGCTATTTTCTTGTGTATGTCATGTTGGGGTATTCTAAACGCCGTATTTACTCCTTAAATGATCTACCGTCAATGTGATTGTTATAACTAATCGGATTCAATTGTGGCCCTTTTGCACTACAAAACTATTATATAACATTAAACCTTGCAAAATTGTGACTGAGATCATGCATGTTAACATTACACACAATAGTGACAAAAAATATATACATGTTTTCGTTTCCTTGGTGTATAGTCTTTTTCTTGCAGAATTTCGTTTGTCTGGGTATCGCATGGCAAGTAAAGTAAAAAGGGATAAGTTTCGTTGGGTACGTGTCAAGAAATCATATACACCTGTTTCAAAACCTCCCTTAACTGAGTTATTTCCGGAAACTTCGTGTTGTGCAGGATTATCCCGATTTTTGTTAGAAACTGAAGATGAAATCACACCAATTTTAGGGTCACAAAAATAGATTTCTACTTTTATACCTCATTGGTATACTTCAATACCTCATTGGTGTGCAAAAGCACCAGCATCAAACATATTGATTTGAGGGTGTGATCGGTTGCTGCGTGGCAGTAGTCCCAACATCTGGGGTTCAATGAAAGACCCAATTGCACATTTTAAAATGGGCTGAAATAAGAAAAAGGTCCAAACCCTGAGTCATTTCAATCAGAATCTTTTTGGTTGAAACGATTTATAAGGATATAACGGTCCTGTAAAGAGCTTTGTTTCCTCACAAACTCAGAATTCCAAAACGTCATAAACATCATCTACCAAAACGCCCTGATAAGGGAGTCTCTTGTTTTCCTTTAAAGATTAATTCAAATCTTGACCACCTATTGGTTTCGGTATATATGGCCTTGTGTGTAAGAAGAAGCTGCAAAAGATAATGAAGAAATCTAACCACTATTACTTTTCATTATTCATTGCATATTACAGCAACCGTAGACTGTAGGATAATGCATGTGACCCAATACGTGAAAAAAATTCTTGTGATAATCCACGGGTTTGAGAAAAGATTTTGCCCAAAATAGTTCGTGAAAGTTGTGTTGTTGATGATGCAAAAAGAGACAATGATGAATTCTTTTGCTTTGGGTTCGTTATGTAATGTGACACCATGAATCCTTTTGCGTTGGACCCGATAGACGTTGAATGCGAATCATAGCAACTTTATTTTTGAGTGTGTGTGTGTGCAATATTTATTTCAGTCCCTTTCAAAACATTTACAAAATGATAATTGAAATGGAAAATATATACATAATATGAAAACGAAAAGAGACTGAGAAGAGTCGACAAAAAGCATGGGAGAGATTAAAGACATATCGTACACACTCTAGAAGAAAGAAAAAACACCAGCGTCTACAAGTATAAATAACATTCGTATACGAAAGAAGGAATTGAAGACATTATAGAAGAATCACCGATAATTGGAAACAACATAACTATTAAGGGCTTTCCTCACTGTAACAAATGTTTGTAAATTTACAGAAAATGAAACAAAGAAATAAACAAGGATTGCAGAAATTGTCTGGAAACTAATTACCAGAACATTTCTGCATTTCTTTTGTATTTCTTTATTTTATTTTCGGTAAATTTACATTTTACAATTTACTTTTTTAACAGTGTTGAATGAATTAAATAAGCTCTGTCTAGTAATGTAAAGAGAAAGGGAGTTTTAGAATTTGGCACCTAGATATCTTACACTTTGTTGAGATAATTTCATTCTAAAAAATGGGATAGCAATAGTATTAGAACTTCGACTAGGACAATGGTGGGTAGCAAAACGTAGAGCAAAAAATGTTGAAAAATAGGCAGAACATTATCATTCACACATTTATATGTAGAAATACAGGTGTGATACCTATTCAAGTCATAGATATTAAACATATTCAAATTCGCAAAAGGTGGGTTTGTATGACTGAAATAAAGTTTGTTCAAAATAAAGCGAGTAGATCTTTTCAGACGAATGAAAAGTGACTGGATGCTTGAGGAATAGGTACCTCCCCAAATAATATTGCAATACGAAAGTTAAGGAAGAATATTATAAGTATTAAGAGTATTACAAAGGGCAATCAATATGTTTCTACTTAAGATAGTACGAAGATAATTATTCCAACCCCATAAAAACTTTCTTACTGATAAAATTGATATGATCTTTTCATGAAAGATGCCGGTCAATGATGACCCCAGGAAACTTAGCATAATTTGATAACTTGATTCTCACACCACAAAGATTAATGTCATGAACGTCAATGTGAACAGGTTTACACGAGGATCTGAAGATAATGGAGTTACTTTTCTTTACATCGAGAGATAATGTGTTAGCACAAAATCAGTTATACACACATTCGAATTCCTGATGTGCAGTTTGTAGCAGAACATTAGCATCCTGGTGGGAGTAAAACATCATTGGTATCATCAGCATAAGAGATAATGTTAAGTGTATCGCTGGCCTTTTGTAAGTCATTAAGATATATTACGAAAAGCAAAAGACCGAGAAAAGACCTCTGCGGAACTCCACAATTAATGGGTTTAGAGTCAGAGACAGTATCAGTAACAATTACAAATTGATGTCGTTTAGAAAGATAGCTCTTAAACCAATTAAGTGTAATTCACCATAATGCTCTAATTTAGAAGGTAAAATGAAATGGCCCAAGGTATCAAAGGCTTTGCCAGGTCTACGAAAGTACCAGAAACATAACGATTTTTTTTTCAAAAGCATTGGCTACAGTATCAGTAAAATGCAACAGAGCATCGACGGGCATCGACCGGTCATAAAACCAAATTGGTAATCATAAAAACTATTGTATTTGTTGAGGAAATTATGAAATCTAGAAAACATAAGCTATTCGAGAATTTTACGAAAGCACAGAGATAGGCCTGTAATTATTGACATTTTCTGTATCACCACTTTTATAGACAGGAACGACACTTGCTGTTTTCAACGAGTTAGAAGCAATTCCCTTGAGTGAAGGACAGACTGAAAATATATGTAAGTGGCTGCAGAAGAGAGCGGACGAAATCCTGTCGAAACCAGGAGCAGAAGGTTTCAGTGACATAATGATTTTTACAACTTCATCACAGCTCGTTGGGCTAATAAACAATGAATCAGATATCAAATGTAATATGAAAATTGGAATTAGAATTATTTGTGAAATAATTGTTGAAACCATCACTGACTTGTTTGGGATCAGTAACTAATTTATCATTAATTTTGACACGATCAATAGAAGCTTTGTTATTAGTATCATGAAGAACGCGATTAACAGAGCGTCAGGTATTCTTTACGTTGTTGTTGCAGTTTTCAATAAATGGTTATAGGAAGACTTCTTGGCACAACGGATTCCAGTTGTAAGGCGATTGCCATGCCGTTTATACTCATTTAAATTTCTAACAGTGCGACGTCTTAAATATTTCTTATATAGACCATTTTTAGTTTGACAAGAATGCAGAATAGCAGCAGTCATCCAATCTTCATTGGCGTTATTGTTCCTGATCACTGCAGGTTGGGTGAATTATTATTAAAATCACGAATGTTAGTAGAGTTATTACAATTGACGCAAGCAATGCTATCAGTCGAAATACCTTTGGGAATGGAATGAGTATGCCAATTAATACTAGAAAAGCACTTAGAGCAATTACCACTAGGATAGTTGAGCTCATCAGCACTATGTAGGAAGAAACAGCAGAGATACTTCAGAATGGTAGAAAGCCCTTAGAAAAGGGAATAAATAATTAACTATCAACGAAAAGAAAGGGAAAAAATAACAAATAAAGATAGCATCAACAACAACTAAAGAAGCAGCAAACAGCACATTAAAACAGAAAAAAAGGCTGATGGATTAGAAGTTGAACAGCTGCACTTAAACCACATTGCAGAGAAAAGGTGAAAGGTTCCATGTGGAGAACAAAGGGAAAAGAGGAAAAAAGGCTAGTGAAAGAGTAAACTTCAGACATCGATGAAAGAACGGATACACTGTATAGTAATGTCAAACGAATAAGAGGCGATAGGAAGTACACAAAAACCCCAAGAGGTTTCATAACGTGGACTCCCTGTAAAGAGAAAAGAAGAATGACAACCCACCCCAAGGAAAACTCAACCCCATCCCGACACCAGTGAGAAGACCCGAAAAAGATTAGAACAAAGCAAACGTGGTGTATAGAAACCTACCGAATGATTCTGTGTGGTAACAAAAGAACTTAGTTTAGTATCCTTCAATATAATGACGTGAGGTGCTTTTCTCTGAAGGATCGAACGCTTTGTTTACTGGTTGTTGAAGATGGAAGAAAATTCCATAACCTAATGGAACGGTTACGGAGAGAGTTGTGTTGTAAAAACTTTGAATAGAGTCTAGATGTAGATAGTGGTGGTCATGAATTGAATAGTTGTGAGCAAAATAGTTGAAAAATGAATTGGGTGACAGGTTGTGTACTGATCGATCAGTGAATATTGCAATGTTGATATTAAATATAGCCTCTCAGTCAGTTTCAGAAGCTTCAGTGACTTGAACAACAAGCTGGTATGGTCACGTGGTTTTGAGCAATCTGTTATGAATCGCACAGCTCTGTTTTGTAAGATAACTAACTTATTGAAAAGGGAACGATTGATGCCAGAACAAGCAATTGCACAATAGTTAAGATGAGGATAGACTAAGGCGAGGTAGATTGAGTGGAGAGCATTTCTGGATACAACGTGCTTAAGCTGTTCTTATATACCGACCACTTTAGCAATCTGGGATAAAACGTTACATACATGATTATCCCATGAAAGCTTGGAATCGACATGAATACTCAGAAATTTAACATTTTCAATACGTTGCCATCATTTGCCATCAATAGAAATTTTAAACATATAACCTCTGTTCAGAATGTCATCATTAAAAACAATGAAGTACGTTTTAGCCTCATTTAGAGATGGCTTATTCACAGTGACCCAATCAAAGTAGAGCATAAGTTCATGACACACTATTTCCTGGAAGCTCTTTGGGTTAGAGCCGCTGCAGAAGATATTAGTATCATCAGCAAACAAAACAGGTAAAGCATTTTTGGTACATTAGAAATATCATTAACATAAATTATATAGAGGAGAGGCTCAAGAATAGAGCCCCTTGAAACACCACATTTTACCTTCCTTAATTCCGAATTAACGCCACTGAGAGACGTAACTTGTTTTCTGTCAGACAGTTAGCTTTTTATCCAGTTGTAAGACACTCCTCTGAAACCGTTATGCGATACTTTAGTGAACAGCATGTCATGATCAATTGTATCAAAGGCGGACAAGTCTAGAAATATTCCAATAGAGGTTTCATCCTTAGCTGCAGCTTTATTCAAATTTTCCAAGGCATCTACGAGAGCAAGTTCTGTTGAGCGACCTGGACGAAACCCATACTGGCTAGTAGAAAGTACACCTTATGCTTTTTAAGAATGGAATAGCTTCTATTGCACAAAACTCTTTCTAAGATCTTTGAAAAACATGGAAGAACAGAACTAGGACGACACTTAATGAACAGCAAATAAAGGGAAAAACTGAAAAAAGTCCAAACAGCGACGTATGAAGAGCCCGAGATACTGTAACAACATACCGCATGAATGAAGCTGAATGACGCAAGACTGCTCTGCGCTGTTCCATAATGTCGATCTTAGATTGGTCCAAGAGACATTTTACCAAAATGTGTGCAGGGGGTAGATTACTTTCTTTACCGTCTCTATGACAGCGCTCAATTACAATACTTGAATCAACGGCTGAATTTGTTCTTTAACAATTATTTCAATGTTTTCTCCATTGACTTGAGGCACGCTGACAATGCGGGAGTTATTTCGTATGGACAATCCCTCCAGCTTGTTTATGAGGTGTGAGAATCATAATACAATATTTACAACCAGAATGCAGAAATGCATTGTGGTTTCAATGATCTGCTTAAGAGAATTTTTTTCGATTGTTTTTATGTCTTACAAACATTGTTACTTATTTTTTTATGTTCCATTGTCGCCAAGTTTTTTTTATCTTTCTACCAAAATGCTAATTTTTGTTTGATGTGCCCTGCAATCCTTTTTCCTTGAAATACAATAGCCTGACCTAAGGCTGCTCTGAGTTGTCTAACGGCATCATGTAATGAGGCAAGAGACTTTTCAATGACTGTTTTAAAGCAGTAGAGAGCGGATTGCCAGGCGGATGAAATATTGCTATTACCTTGTTTTTCGACCATAGGCCTGTGTAGTTCTTGCAGGCCATCTCTAGAGAATTCATTCTTCTTGGAACCCGGTGGTCTGCCTTTCACACACACACACACACACCTGAAGATTCTTAGTGCTTTTTTACTCATTTACATCTACAATAGTGAGATGGTTGTTCCTCCCTGGAACTGGTTAACAATTAATTCACATTGGAAATGAGGTGAATTTTGTACAGAGACTAGCCACATGCCAGAATGCAGGGAAAGAACAGGTTTTTCCATTTCCGGATAGGTGAACTGAATTCCATTGCACTGGTTACTGCTGAAACAAAATTCTATTTACAAATTATTCTGTAACCGAAAACCAAGTTCCATATTTGAGACAAAATTCAATTCTGATAGTTCCAGTGAACTAAAGGTAAACATTCGCTAAGATCCTATCCTCGAATTAATCTTTTGAACTCGATGCAAACATTTTGTGTTTTGGGCGATATGAGGATGGCATTTCCTGTCATAAGCAAGGTTGTCTTTTGTTATAAATGAGGCATTGTTTGAATCTGTACACCCCTTCCTAAACACATACACAGACATATCCCACATTTCTAAAATGACTGAACACGGATAAATGAAATGGAATCATGTCTTTTACATTTTAAACAAAGATAAGCGAGTTGACTGGCAAACTTAGAAGCAAAAATGAAATAAAAATGCAAGGAATGGCAGGTAGCTAGTCATCACATGTTTCACTATTTAAAAAAAAAATAATACGCTTACACTGCAATTAAATCAATGAAATATTTACTGCGTAATCAATGTGTTTTTTTTTTTATTTTAACTTGTTGCTTCTAATATATTAACAGCAAATGCAGTAGTAAGAAATTCTTGTCATTAAACTTGAAAGTAAATATTTGAAATACGCTTTTGGAAGATTTATGACAGTTACTTTTCTAGACAAAATCAATATTTAGGTACAAATAATACTAGGAAGATATAAATGTAGTGTACTGATTAAGCTATGTCCACTAATCAGAAAGTTATTTCTTAAAGGATGGTACTAAGGAGCACTTTAGTATTATTTTGTTTTCCACACTCTGTGGAATGTTGGTGTTTCCATATTTGGTCGTGTAATGATGGGTTTTCCTCAGAAGCATGTAGCTCTCTGTCGTCCATTGCCTCTTTTCCATATTTGGGCATGCTGATGGTCAGGTTTCTCCTGAGCAACAAGTGGCTCCTTCTGTGTCCACTGTTTCAACTCCATATTTGGTCAGGTTATGATCAGCTCCCCTTGAGTAACAAGAAGCTTTATTGTTTGGTCACTGTCTCAAGAAGTGACTCAAAGCTCCTTCTAAGCCTATGAATAAACATATGTACCCCTCTGTTGCTGAGAAATTAGACTAAAGTAGGCAGACCTGGTGGAGTGTTGGCTCATGATTGGTCAAAGTGGTCAGTGTTTTCTGTAACTTTTCCAGCTTATTGTCATGGGTTTGTTGTTTAAATGCTCAAGTTGTGAGGCTGGAAGAGTCAGTGTTATCTCCATTATTCTGAGATACTCTCCATCTGCCAGCACTGAAGAGCATAAACCATGCTAAGTGTTATTTGTGCAAGGAAACTTTAACTTTTCTTAAGTGGTGCTGCAAGCCTTGAAGTCTGAAGTCTTGTGCAAGATTATGAGTTTCCCTCCTACTTAATTGGTAAGTTGCTTTTCTTAAAAGAGTTTTGTATTAAGGTATGCTTCTAACTGTGGTCCATTCCTTTAGGGAAACAGTTGGTTTTGAGTATTCTAAACATAAGTAATTCTTGTGTGTGTGTAAGTGATAGCCATTTATTCCTTTTGAAGAATCCTTTCAAGATAGATACGATTTGAGAATTAAGGCAATCATATATTTCTTTTCATGTTATCTTTCAGTCTCTAAGATATTTAGTTTATTTGTAATACTGATTGTTGAGTGTTGTCATGCAATGAGTTTCCTTTACAGAATTATTTCTGGGTTACATAGTATTCATCTTACATTCAAATGTAGTATGCAATTAATGCCACAGTTCAGATATGTTGCATATTTATTTATTTATTCATTTATTTAGGCACGAACTCATGGTGTAGCCATGTAGCCTAATTTAATTTTAGAGTGATAACTGGTACTCAGTGATGTTGTCTAGAACTGTTGTCTATAGCAAGTGATGATGGTGCTATGACCCATACTGCCGCACTAAAAGGTATAGTTGCCATGGCAACTCTGAAGTGTAGATGGTGTATGCCAAATACATATTAGCCATTGATGATTATTTTAAGATAGAAATGGTCAAGCAATTTTATGGGAAATAAAAGATGTGCTTCGACTACAAAAGCTTTGTTACAATAAACTGAACTTTCTATTATGCTTTATTATTCCATGCTGAACATTAACGTATAAGGGGGTAGCCAGGTCAATTTCTTGTATACTTTCCTTAAGCTTGGCCTGTATCCCATGTGTTTATTTTGTATGTAGTATTCTAACCTTTACTTATCTTTTGCAATCTTTGGGTGTTTGCATATTCATGATGTATTACGATTTGGTCACTTCAACAATTCGGTGTACTGGTTTGTATGTTTAGTCCCTAATTGTCACATGGTCATCATTTGAAATGTAGACTACGGTACATGTTACTTTGGTGTTCGCACTAGGGTTAGTCATTTACTATTCAATTATAATTTGAACAGGTTGTGGTCGTTGCCATAGTTACGCTGTTCGTGGGTTGTGGAGACTTACCGATGTTTCCATGCAGAACTTTGTATTGTTGGTCTGGTGAGTGAATATGCTGGGTTTAACACGTGTTGATTTGGTGCCCAAATTAAAAGACATTCTCTTGTAAATTGTGCTTTAAGATGTCATACAATTTCTGCATGTTCTTTGAGGATTTTCTGACTTTTATTGTACTTGACTTTTTCTAATTAAGTAGATTGAATTTGGCTTAACAGTGACTTGTAAATATTTACTCTTTTATCCTTTCAAGTTTTTAATGACTGCTTGCATTGGTTTCCCATTGCATCTGTATCTTTCTCTTCATTTATTATCACTTATTTCAATTAGAATGATTGATGTCTGTAGAGTTTTCGTTAAGAAGTGGGGCCTGTACTGAGCCCTAATGCTTGTAATTCCCTTCTTAAGTGGATTTTTGTTTGAATGTTACGTACTGTCACTCATGATTCTCAGTTCATGGATTTACAATGACCTCAACTGTTGATTGTTTGTCGTCATAGTGTATGGTTTCACCTTGTGTGTTTGATGGTTACAGGTATGCATGGAGCGACGATGGTGTGACTGTGTATATGCCCATATACTGTATGTTCTACCTTTGTTGTATTCAGATCTAATTCCATGTTGCTATGCTGTTTTATTACAGAGGCTGTTTTACTTTCCTAACATTATTCTCCTGGTTGGTATTGATGAGGTGCATCAAGTGCTACATTAAAACTGACTGAGAAACTAATGCAACATCGTCTGTCTTGTCGTCATTTGCGTGACGTGGCTCACTGTTAAGCTCCCCATCCCCGTGTCCCGGTTCCTTTCATAAACAACGAAAAAAATTCTTTCTAAGGTTAGAGGCAAGTAACAGGTAAAACGGCAAGAATTTTAAATGATTTACAACTACTGTTTTACCAACACTTTCCAAGGACAGAAACCCATGTTTTACAAGCCCATTGAGACTGGAAAGTGTCATTTCCTGTCAAAATCTGAAAGCGCTTTTATTTAAAATGTTCTGTAAACATCACGCTTCACGATGTTATTACTGCTTGCCCCACAAGTTACAATAGACGAATCTGGTTCGAAGAAAAACATTTTTTCTCTTTCATTAGATCACTTACGATTGACATTCACTGCTTCATGGCACTTCATCAATCACTTCTTTCTCTCTCATGTTTTGCAATTCTTCTTGATTGCCTGTAAATCAAATACACATTTCACTTTATGAAATTTCGTATAATATGCATACATACATATTTATACCTAGTATAAACAAATGATGCCTGATAAAACTAATATTAATGATTCTAAACATATAGTTTATACCAGATGTCTTTTATTTTCTTTTTGAAATACCGTAAAAGGTTGTATGATAGATTGATATCTTAGTTACCTATGGATGTTGATAAATTTATGCACTTATAATTGATACATTGTTAGTCTTTATCTTTATACGTCTACGTTTATATGTTTTTAAATGATTTTTTGTATATTTATGTAGTATTGAGTGCAAATTGACGTACTCCTCTGTTGTCAAGTAATTCGGTTTTTGATAAAACGAAGCAGGAAATAACAATACAATATTGCACGTCAGAGTTCAACACTTACCAGAAGATGGTTTCTTTCTTAATTTCTTAACCGCTTTGCTTCGGTGCTTTGCGCAATAAAGTAAAAGCACTGCCACTGCCAATGACGTCACCACGAGTACAGCAACGCATACCTTTATTCTTCCATTCTCGTTGCAACGCTCACCGTTGCTCTGCGTTGTTGACATAGGGCTATTATATGAGTCATTATCTGGGTAAGGCAATTACATAGACGGTCAAATATTAAGCAGATACAATACGAGGTTGTCCATGAAATATAAGCGGTGCAAAACGTTTAACGCCTAAATATCCGTCTTATGAGGTAATATTACTGGGTATATATTACTTATTATGTATATATCTCTAACTTTTTATTCAATGTTGCTTTAGAGAGAGCACGAAAACAAAGTTCAGTGATAAATAGTAGCTTTTTAACATCATAATGACGTATTGAACCCGAATGAAATGAAGAAACCTGTAACTATAAACAGAGACACATACGAAAAAGTTTGCCATGTGTCATAATGTCTCTCCTGAATAGACCTATGCCAGCCACGTTAAACATCCTTAAGATCTACATTCCGTTTAAGTACTTTATTGTAGCTTAAAACACTTTCAGAAGTGAAATACATGCTGTTGCTGCATAATATTTCTCATCTTTCAAGGTACTCTTTGAAATATGTCTATATTTGGTATCTTCTATCTACGTATTGCAAGCTCTATGTAATGCTGCAATTCTTTAAAATTCTTCATTTCTATTGAATTGTCCCTAGTGAGAAATTTACTGGAATGTTAAGTTCTGGTTTATTTTGTCTGTGTATACGGGGTGACGCAGTGGCGTGCATAGGGTTCGATGAGTGGAGGGGCCAAAGTATCCTCTGGCAGGGATAGGGAGAGGTCCCCACCTCCCCCCCCCCTCCCATTTTGGGCATTCAGCAGTCACGGAGATGATGTATTCAATCCACTTCTGCAGATAACTTTTCCTTGTTTATGTGGAATTACATAAAACAAGGTGTATGATATAATTGACTTTATCTTGACTTCAGTTTAAATAAAACCCTATAAAATATGGGATATACGTTCTTCATATCTCAAGGACAATCTCTTCTCGGTTAAATTGCGAAGCCGTGTTTGCACTGACGATCTCTAAATTCCACTAAAACTTTAAATCTGAATTTTTAATACGGCTACTCTCTGCAAAATCTTGTCATTATGATTACTACCGAAGGCCTACCGTCTTAAAAAATCAAATACTCACTCGATGATATCGTTGGTATGGCATCTGTACCTGTAAGAGGGAATAATTTGTTACAACACATGTAAAGCATAGAACAAAACAAGTTTTTTTACCGTAAGATTCACACCTTCATTTTGACAAAATCCCTCAGTGCACAAAGACTACAAACGAACGATGGAACAAACAGAAAGTAACCAACATTATCGTATACGAATTACAAGGATCAGTACATACATATAATCATTACAGAATGTCTATTGTTTCACAGCCACTATAATGACGAAAAAAACAAAACTCGAGGTTACGGAGTTAACAACATACTCTTTGCCAAAGTTATTTCGTAGAGAAGCACTAAGTCTCTGCCAATGGTTATACCATCATAGTTTGAGGGTAAGTCTGATTTCAGCCTACCTTTTTTATCCTGTCTTTTTTCATTACGGGGTTGCAAGAACAACTTTAACATCGATAATACCTGAGGGTTTCTTAGAATTTTGAACGACGGGACAAGTACGGATGTTGCCTCTGATTGAATTGTTTGGCTTATTAATATCGTATCTGATATCGGTTTCTCCAACTAACCAAGAGGAAGCGTAAAAATTACAGTGAAATGGTAGATTTATTTAGAAAAATGGCAGTCAAGTTATGGGAACCTATAGTAAAGTTGACGCCGGAATGCTGAAGTTATGTCCCATAATTATGTGTCTGCTTCAACATGGTCCATGAAGATATTGATATAGTTTGTAGCTTTTATTGACCATCTCAGTACCTTTGATCTGCCAGTAGTAGGCCTACTTTCATTGAACATAAAATGGTCACTAGATATACTGAATGAGCGAACCCGGATACGTCGTCGGGCATGGGTCAGGATGGTGTTTACGTAGGAAGTTGGTGCAGTCTGGAAATACCTTCCTGATGGGAAATACAAGTACCTGTACATAAGTTTTGAGGACATGGTTAGGAGAGGGGAATTGAGGATGGCGCTTACTGCCATTGATAATACGGAGAAAGTAGGTGGTGTCTTGAACAACAGCAGGAATACGGGGGACTCGAGGTTTGAGGAAAAGAAACAACAAATCATGACATGTTTTCACTGAGGGTACCCTAATTTGAGATGACAGCCAGGTGGAACAGCACTATTGTATTTCCCTAATGGTAAATTTCATGGCTAGATAAGTTGGAGAATCCTCCTGCTACACTTAGGGAAGACCTACCCAGCATTTCATGGATTTGGGGGGAGGGTGTAGAATATCTCCAGTACGGGAATGGAAGGCATAAACGTAAACTCACAATGGCTAGGCAGTGAAAAAATGGTAAAAAATAGTCAATACACTTACTATGAGTCTTTGATGACACGTCAGAGTCTAAGGAGGAAACAAAATGCAAGGAAAACCATTACTAACAGCGGAATTGTTGTATGATGATCTTTAAGTCGTCATATTTATCCACTTCATAAGCAAAGTCACTTTATTACTATCTCCAAACACTTAGGTTTTCTTACGGTATTGAGAAAAGATCGTTTGCATGAGACGGTCTTTCTATAGCATTAATTCAGTGTAGCATATTGAATTCACCTTCATTAGACTGTATAATGCAATACGAATATTGACTCAACGAAAGGTATCTATGACTACAGTAAGCAAAGAAAGTATGCTGGCAAATGCTTTCATAATATGCGCATTTAGTGAACAGGTGGAACAGCTCTGCCTCTCCATATCTCAGCATTTTGAACTTTGCTCCCTTATGAGATATTCATTGTAATTGATGTATGGATTCCTCACTAGCTCAGCAGATCTATATCATGATATAGAGTGTTGTTCACACACTGCACTAGATGTAAGGATGACTAGTCTAATGGCCTTATAAATATGGGAGTGGCAAGGTCTAGAATTTTGTTATAGATGATGACAAGTAAGGCGATTGCCTTAAGGAGAGTTTGAATGTTTCTGGAAGTAATGGACATGAAAATGGTGATTATTCAGTGAATGCAACACTTAAAAAAATTAACTAAGGGTACCTTTGTTGGTTGAAAGTATTTCCTGTAGTCACTCAACAATTACCTCACTTTCGAAAATCATTTATGCAAAGGGCAGCTCATGCAAATATCAGGCCCGTATCCAGGGGGTTCAAGGGGTTCGGACGAACCCCCCCCCCCCACACAAGATCTGGAGTTCCGCTCAGCCTATGATAGTAGGCATACGTTAGAAACATATGCAATGAGTTTTAATTTGTCGGATAATTGTCGGGTAAACTGTTCCCCATGTGGTAAAAGCGACCCCCCCCCCCCCCACTGAAAAAGCTGCATACGGGCCTGAATATCAAAATTTCAGTTTCAGCTATTCCTTCGAAAAAAATCACCCCACGCATGTACTATATATGTATAGCATTCATTGATGTGTTACCGAGTGTACAAACCATTTCTCTTTAATGTAACAGTCCACGTTTGATTGAAGTCCGATTCAGGTATCGATACAATGCATTCCAGATCTGCCGCAGCTCCCATTACTTTCACTGAGACATTCACCGTTGAGCAGCAATCATTAAGGAGACACGAGGTCCTCGAAGACACACTTAAGATGGAGGCAGCAGATGGATCCTTGATTTTCCATTCGATGTTTGCAGGAGGTCGAGTTTTGTTGGCAGTGCATGATAAAGTAACTTCATCGCCCAAAACGTAAATAGTGCAATTGTGTACAGCAACACAGTTTTCAATGAATGAAGAACTAATGTCGGGGAATTTGTAGCGACTCACCAGGACATTTTCTCTCGAATGGCTTTTACTCTGTCCGTTTAATAATGTAACAATTTGTGGTCCTGAATCCAAATACATATCATCGTTGTTTACCACTTCACATCTTGAATCTTGTGGATCAAATTGTATTCCCCCCGTTTGAATCATCAACGTCTCATTGCTGAAGTTTTTCCCCAACAAAGATGCATACGTAGGCCTCTCGTGAGGCTTATTATACACGATTTTTGTTACATGATTAGGATCTGTCGGTCCCCAAACATGGACCGAAGTAGCCTTTGTGTTTTCTGTTACCGCCAACCCAGAGGGTACGCACTTCAGGAGTAATGATTCTCCGGTGCCCACCGAAACATCAATTGAAATACAAGACCTGAACATGTTGTCTTCAGAGGGAGCTGGGCAAGGATTTTGGATAAAACCTGTAATGTTTGAGTTACTGTTCCACGTAAGGTAAACAGCTGGTCTTCCAATCATTTTGCAATGCAAGGTATACTCCTTGTCACAACATAGGTTACAATAACTGTTTCTACCGCATTTGTCTACGATGGGGAAAGGTTCCGAAGTGGGCACTGAAAAAGAAATATTTAACCGCACAATATTATATCATTTCAACTTCTTTTACACAGATTGTTTTTTACGTTTATGAGTTTTCTAAAAACTTCAAAGTCAGGTTTGTGTATATGAACTGTTTACACCATCATCATTTACTATAGAGTTTCTGGGTGACAGTAAGGCAATTTTATTGTTGACAATATCAGGAAATAAAACTTTTTACTTGACATGTTTCTGTTATTCTCTGTATTAATCGTTCTTCTTAAAGTATTTAATTGAGAAATGGAACAGATTGAAAACGTTGAGGATCTCAGTGGTGTTTTTCAAAGTCGATGAAGAACTTACATTTTGAGTATCTTTGACATTCAAGTTTATATTTGTGTAATGCTTCCCTATGGGCACAAAGTATAGCCACGTCACATAAAAACCATCCACGTAAATATATATTTGGCCAGTGGAATAGTCAGAACTTTAATGGGTAACTAAAGCAAAAAATTATGTTAAGCTCTCCGCTTCTATCAATTACCCTTTCAATCACCACTCGTCCTAGATTTAAAACTAGTATGAAGACAAATTTGCACTTACCTATGACAACTACTTGTACGACTGTAGATACATCCCCACCGGCTGCCAGAATAACGTCAATCTTATAACTTCCTTCATCAGCTACAGTAACATTACTGAAAATCAAGGAACCATTCCTAGCAATCTTTAACTCATGACTCCTTGGCCCTGCCTGCTGGTTTTCCAAAAGTGTAACAATCGATTGGGGATCATCTTCATAATACCAGTAATATGCGTAGACACCTTCACTTACACTGCAGTTGATGATATTCTGTCGATTGACGTAGAAGTACTGTCGTGACTGGCATGATATCCGCTTTTCTATTGAATAAAAGGATTTCAACAGAACGCACAAATGCATCGTGTTTTCGATCATTTTTTTATGAATCTGACATATGATGACTGATATGTTTTACGGGTCAACATGCACAACTGCACACCACAGACATATGTCCAACAGCTTCCTGTCTGAGTCATGTGACATGTGTCATTGAGTCATGTGTATACGGTTTTCACAAATTGATCCTTTTGCCTAACATGGTCTCCATCGAATATAATAGGTTTTTGCGATCAGTATAATGCACCACTTCACCCAGAAACAAAATATAAGATCAGGCAAGCTTTTCCTTTTAAGATATGTTTACAAGGTTTTTAACTTTTTGACCCCTATTGACACCTGATGAGATTTTACCCCACAAAAGCAATATGGGTCTTGTATTTAATGGGCTAAATGCAACATCGGTCCAAGTTTTCCTTCTTGGGATGTCATTTTGGCAATGCTTTCACAATTTGACTACTGGTGACCTCAAATGATCTTCGTTCTCCACAAAAGGTTTTCACAATATGACAACAGGATCGGAACGAATACAAACAAAATCGTTTTTGTACTTGATGTGGCACACCTACATACCACATATGAGATTTGTCCAAGCTTTTTTCTTGAGATATCGTGTTCACAGTGTTTTCACAATTAAACCCCTTTTGACCACAAATTTGGTACTCCCAATTACCAAGTGTAACATCTGTCCAGCCGACCGTTATTGAGATATTTATATATATTTTATAGGTTTACAAGGTAATCGTCACGAAAATACATACACACATATGAACACATACATATACATGATTACAAAGGTTACGATTATCATCGAAACCAAAACAACTGCATACACAGCACAATGCTTCTCACTGGGTGCAAAGTCAGTATATCAGTTACTAGTTATTTAATTAGTAAAAGTTAATTTTGCACTCTACCTTCTCGCAGCTGCGTTTGGTTCTGCAAATGAAACTAATATGTCAATTGGCTTTTGTACTGAACACTGGTACCACTGTGGCTTACAACTGTTTCTCCTAGTAATTAAAGAACTTATGAAACTAAATGAAAAAATAGGAAACCGGTAAAGCAAATATCAACTTACACGTAAAGTATATAACTTATAAATTATATCAGGATTGCAAAACAAACTTGATTAAAGTTATCTAAAGGAATTTGAAGTATAATGTCAATCCTATACTCCCAACTAAGACACAAATGAAAATGCCAAAATGAAATGACAGAAATCTATCTTGCTGTTATCCTTACATGACAGGCAAATGCCATACAGTCTAAATTGTACAAACCATCTCAAAATGGAAGTCTTTGTTATCGGTTTTTATTTTCATGACCCCTCCCCCCCCCCCCTCTCGTCGTAAGTCACAATACCTTAATTTACATTGGTAGAACACTGGCAAATGAAGAAAAAAGTGAGGCTGAAGAATTTTCATTTGCCCATGTCAACTGTGTACCATGCAAAATGAGAACGGGTGTCGTCATTCACACTAACGGTAAAGAGTACATTCACTAACAGAGATAAGTTCAGGGGTAGAGCACATAGAGGGAGACGTCAGAAACATCTATTCAGATTTAATGATTGAGTTGTATTTTATTCTGACTTGACTCGCAGGATGATCAAGTTTAAATTACGAAAGATGATAACAGATGATTAAGCAAAACAGATAGAGATAGATCACGAGACGTTGACGAGATTACAGCAACAAAGAAAACATTACAGGGGACCAAAGACCTTTGCTAGATACCTATGTTAGTGATGCTTAGTTAGGTCACGCTCCATACAGGGGACTTCAAGTTTCTTCATAAATTTCGCCACCCTGCTGAACAGCTCTATCCTCTTCTTCTGCTTTAATGCCAGTTAATGAAATACGTTAAGTCAATATCAGCTTTCATTAAAAAGTCCACAGATTTTCAAATAACATACAGCATTTATTCAACATGCTTGTGTATGATGGTCTTACCTGATGTAGTCTGCGTAACCATTATAAACGCAATTAACACAGTGTAAAAGTGGCAGAAACCGCAACCTGCAAGAGAATAGATAAACAAACCGCAAAGAAGATTCAGTTTCTATTTCGATCATTTCAAATGAAATATTTACTCTGCTACAAAAAGCATTTCTTCTATGCCTCAGGGTGTAATTGAGATATTTTATAGACAAATTACTTACGCTCTCCTTATCCAAGAAGTCGAAAAGGAACGTCTCGAAGAACAAGAACAGAATGAAGCCACTACATGCAACTGTTCAAAGTATCTCCACAATGCAAAATGTCATCATGATGAAATTACCAAAGTATAGTTAATGCTGATTGCAATGTAACAAACAACGTTATTATTCATTTATATACTGATTTTGTTTAAATTCGGTTTTTTTTTGTTGGGTTTTTTTTTGCCCTCTGGTTGAACTTTTTCATGTTCAACTTGCTGCTCTTCAATTCTGACTGCTTTGTGTTGCTTGGGCCTTTTCCTGTCTCTTGTATGTGTCTCCTTTGATTGTTCCATTCCTGCAACGTTTTTATTTTCATTTCATTATTTTGTCTCCATAATTACAAAAACAAACAGGTGTACAGTATAAGATGAAGACTAGGACCAACAAAACAATTAACGGTCTAGTAGCCTATGAAGTGCAAGAAAAAAAAACTTACACAGACAGTAGACTTAAATTAAAGAGAAAAGGTTAAGAAGGCTGATTAAAGGGAAAGAAAAGAATGACACAGACGATACATTAATTGTAGGCTAACAAATAAATGCAGAGAAAGCTGGTATTTCCCCACTAGGTAAGTTTTGACATGGTTTTACTCAGAAAATATGAAAACGATTTTTTTCTAATGTCGGTTAAAGGTTGGTACCATAATTTACAGAAGTGAGAGAAATTTGCCATGCATAGAGGTAAGCCGAGTGACTGAGAAAAGATCGTTGCTTCTGGTACACATGGATAAAATCAAGGTCTACTCATGGTCTACTCAGAATGAACAATATTACGAAAATACATTTGGTAGAATATTGTTAACATACTTATTAGTAAAAATATGCATTTTAAAAATATGAATTTTCGCTTATTTTAGCTGTTCTAAGGATATGATGGAGCACATTAATTGAAAAACGCTTACTGTATGTTTGAATGGTATTGTTCTCAATATTCTATATTTTGTTTAACTTGCAATGGTCTAAGAGCGGGATGAGGCCCACTTGTCATACAGTAAATTTTAGTACCATCGGCAATCTTAGAATATACAATCGAGTGATATATCTGAAGCAAAAAATATAGAATAAGGAACAGTAGAACGAAGAGTCGCAGACGGTAGAAGATACCAGCGTATTTAACAAGATCATTACATAAATCATCAATGTGAGCCTTGAAAAACAGCTTAAGTCTTCGACGAGAAGGTCAGATATTCGGCACAATTAGTTTCGTTCACTATATTACCATTGAACAAGAAAGAAGTTGGACAAAAATGGTTATTACGCCCTCTCGCGTGAAACACAGAACACATAATATACTAAAAAATTTTTAACACTTTGATACTTCTTGCGGGGGACTGATATGATCCCATGTAAGACCTTCTTCTCAGTCAATTACACTTTGATAGATCCAAGGAATCCTTCCTGTCTAACTGGTACGTGAAATGTATGAAGATACGTCTGGCAATTGTGACGTTAGAAAATTATTGGACAGTGTCAAGCTAATACACTTCATAGGCAACAAGTTAACTGAAAAAAACTGGAAAATATTGTCTATAATTGCTTGAAAGTCCGCGCTTCAATTGTCATATTGACATTATAACAATAGTATTTCAAGTTTAATGCTTGGTTAGTGGTGTTAGAGATATGGGGAATGTAAGAGAGCAATGATTGAAAGGTTGAGGCGGTAATGAACAAGTAAAAGGAGCTCCAAAATCTTTGCCAGGTTGATGACGTTCAGTTAGCTAAGAAAGGCGATGATAATCTGAATTACAGCTTGTTTTTGGTTATTCGTTTATTCGTTAAGAGATCTAACAAATTTGCTGTGTTATTGCAACTATTCCTTGATTTACTATGTGTGCCATTTACAGTAATGACGAATAACGTAACTATGGATGTCGTACATGCATGTATTTATTCCGCACAAAGTCATTAATAAGTTATTACATTTCACCTCAATTATTTTCAAACAGCGGCGGCACCAATATTTTGAATTGAGGGTACAAATAGAGGGCAAAAGAAACTGTTGGGAAAATTTTGCACGTAGCTAGAAATCCAGTGCAAAGTGCTCGCTAAGCGGGTGGGTCCAGGGAAACATATTAGGGTCTTAGGGTCCAGCCCTCTGGTTGTTCATGGTTATTCATGGTTGTTCATTGACATAATTCGTCACTTAATGAATGAAAGTGACAGTAACTACTTTAAAAAGGAAAGAGCATTACCAAACCAGCAAATAGGGATCCTATTTGAAAATAACGACCCTTAGTACAAGTGCCTACTTAATGAATATGTAATAGCACAGGTGTCACTAGTGTATCACAAACATGCAAGTCACTCGATCAGTACATTATCGTATTTTCCTTCTCTTGGAAGAATTTGAAATCATACAGCAGAATTAATCACGTGGAAACCTATTTAACCATTTTTCTAAATGGTGCAGTTAAAAGACATACTAAACTTTTGGACATGAAATTTCATTGTTTATACTTTTTGTCTAAGTACACACTCACCTTGATGTTGATTCCATTTCGTTATTTTAAAAATTTCTATCAAAGAACTGTATAGTTATTTTCAACTGATGTTCTGAGATCCTGGATTCTGTAACAGGAGATTAATCTTTTCTCTCTTGAGAACGTTTTAATTATTAAATTTGCAACCATTGCACTAAACCTTCAACCTTCTTGAGAGTAGACATAAAGATACTATATACGATCTTTATCTTGTCTTGGTATACGATGAAATAACTTACCAAATTTCACATAATGTAGCACCACCACCATCAAATATGATAGTAATACATACATAGCAACATAAAATGTATATGTTTTTCTTTTGTTTTGTATTAACATTTATTTCAGTCTTTTTTTTTTTTGAAGAATTATAGTGACAATTAAAATAGAAAATATATACAAAAATAGAGGATGAGGATTGTCCGCAAGAAACTTGGTGAAGTTTGTTGACATGTGTTTAGTTATGTCAAGGGAGAGAAATTCCAAAATTTAGAACCAAGATGTCTTAAAGTAGAACGCCATCAATTGCAATGAGGTACATCTACTCAGAATGGCCAACCCACACCGTGAGTATGAGATCAGCCAAGGTTACTCCTCTGGGGATACAGAGTTTACAATGTTTTTGCAGTTAGAACTCGGATGACCTCAAATAACCTTTGACCTTTACCGAAAACAACAGGGGTCATGTCTTGGTATGGCCAACCCACACACCAAGAATGAGATCAGTCAAGGTTACCCTTTTGGAGATATCATGTTTACAAGGTTTTTGCAGTTTGAGCTATGATGACCTGAAATGACTTTTGAACGCCACCAAGAACAAGAGGGATCCTCCACTTAGTATGGCCAACCCACACATCAAGTATGAGATCAGTCAAGGTTACCCTTCTGGAAATATTGTGGTTACAAGGTTTTCACACTTTCACCTATGGTGACCTCAAATGAGCTTTGACCTCTACCAATAGCAATAGGGATCATCTAGTTAGTGTGACCAACCCACACACCAAGCATGAGATCAGTCAAGGTTACCCTTCTTGAGATCTTGCGTCACGCACATACAAACACACACGCACGACATCGGCTTTTGCATAGATTCCTTCCTCCTTCGGCAAGGAATAAAAACTTGATGCAAAGTTCAGTTTCCTAGATTATTTGGAGTACAAGTAGGTTTAAAATGATAAAGAAGGAATTGTAGAAACATCAGAATATCCCCAAAATTGGAAATGTCATTTTATGTACGGAATGAATAAAAGAATCGAGTGATACTTGACCTTCTAAATCCAGGGGACGTTCTCGTTGTTACAAGAAAGGTAACATAAGCCAAACAGAGATCCAAAATTTTCATATCATTAATTTTTCATAACAGTTACTGTATTCATTTAAAAAAAAATCATATTTAAGTGATTTCGTATCTCAACAAATGTACATGTAGCGATTGAGTTTGTTAATTATGTAATAGCGCCTCATAACGTGGGTGTTGTAGTGCTTACTACGAGAGAGATTAAGAAGAAATTAATTTCTGCCTATTACTTTTAACTTTTACAATCTCCACTAGCCTTCAAACCGAGATATTTATGCTTTCTTCTTAAGGTATCAAATACGTCTTCAAGAATTTTTTGCCCTATTTGTATGATCATTGTATTACTACATCATTTCCATATGTTCACGCAAACAACAGTTTCAACCTTTGGTCCAACTGCGAAATACAAACCTGCTCACTTCTGTAATATTTGGTCTTTGAACTAAAAGCATAAAATGCTATGAAAGCAAGAAGTACAAAAAGTAGAAAGAGACGAAGAGCGTAACTCCGCTGTTCTTTATCCATTGATGTTGAATACTCTGCTACTGTAAACAGTTGGAATAATGCATGTGATCAAGGGGTGCAAACAATGGCTTCTACATTAATTACAATGATTTTCTTTTGAGACAATGCTACTGCTAATTAAACTTACGTGGGTTGGACTACTACACGTTGTTACCAAGGAGGTACACTTGCGTATTATTATAGTATTAAAACTACCAATCCGTTGGCTGTAACCAAGGAGAGTCTCCGCAATGTGTCATCCCAAATGATCTCAGAAAGTGTGACCTCTTACTCAGCTTTATAAAATGGAATGTGTATAATTTGAAGGAACTGTAGCCCTTGTAGCCCTTGAAAATTCAACAGTGTACTTTAAATATGTAAATAACTCAAAGCAAGGATACTAGTTTCTTTTCTTCACTCCTATATTGCAATATGTGCCAGATGAATAATGCAACCAAAAAGGTGTACCTGGAGCCATATTGTTAAGGTAAGAATACCTTTTGCCTATAGGTTCCAGGCTTAATCGAGCTTAATCAGTGTTCTCAACATATGTTTAGAATATGAATAGTTTTTATTTCAGTTGGATTTCTAACGATACAGGTAACTGCAAAATCTGGTTTCCTTTATCTTATGCAACCGTTGTCACTAGTTTCAGTGATCCAACATTTTTCCTTTATGACTACAACTGGCCTCAAATTTGTGGATCGATATAAAGATGTTTCCAGTTAGTTGTTGGCAAAATATGCAACAGTTTAGCATATTGTTATCACTCATTTGTAACGATTCCTACTGTTCTGTGTAAGTTGCCACACTACTTCAACTTCAGCAGTGATGACAAAGGATTTCTCATACAGCTGTCTGTCAACGTGTCAGTATACTTTTTACTTTTATACCTTTATTTACTTACCTGCGTTACATTCAGAAACATTTTTGATACAGATTTAATAGATTACGTCTCTCTCATTCCATAAAGAATAATATGTACTCACTGTTCACCGAATCACTTTTATAAAGCAACATAATCCATAAAATGGCAGACATCAGAGACAAAGAAGTCGGCCAAAACAGTATACCACACCATAAGGCATGCACGTATACGCGTTACACATTACACAATTACGGTAGTGTTGTACAGAAAATGGAATACAAAGGGTGAACTAGAGCGGCAATGACGCAAACTTCGACTAAAGACGGCACACAAGTTACTAACGCTAGATTAAAAGTTTTTTTTTATTCTTGTGAAAGTGAGTACAAAATACCCCTTCAAGTTTAGCAGTCAACAACAGCTTTTTGCATATTCATATTTGCTATTAGTTTATACCAAATGGTGATAAAGGGTGTATCATATATTTCATGAAAAATTGTCATTAATTATAATCAACCATCACGACCAAAATACGTAACCATGTATAACACTGGAAAAAATTAAATTAATTCATGTAAAATTTAAAACTAACTCTTTATACGGGCTGGTTTCGTTGTTAGTATCAACGAAAATACTCCTTCCTCAACAATTATTCTTAATGGTTTCCACTGACCTAGGCGTGACAAACAAGTAGACTGCATGCGCTGCATCAAAGGACACCCGACTTGCGTATTACACGTTGACTACCGTAAGAAAAATATGGCACACAAAGCTACCGTACATCACATCCACCACGCAGGACTAATCCACGCTGCCATAGCAAACCATGCTTGGCGAGGAGATTGAAAATAATAGCAACTTGATTTGGGACACAAACAGGTGAATTTCATTTCGCCTTTTCTCCACGGTTTCGCAATCAATTCTTACCAAATTCACGGACGACCTTTACAACAAGTGTAAAATCTGAATGAGATTAGTTAATTTTAGATTTTTTGCCAATTCAAGAGAAATTGGCCATTTTCCGAAAGGGTCCATTTCGGACGTCCAACCCGTCCAGAAAAACCCCATTTTACCGAATTTCGCTTAAGAAAGTACAACTTTTGTGCACGAAAGACCCTTCTAACAGTGGGCAAAATTTCAAGAGGTAACTCCGAAATCCCTAGGAGGAGTAGGCTTTTTGGCGAAAAAATGGAGAATGATCGCTAGCGAGAAAACTAAATAGCCGATCCCAGCCAAATTTTACGGACGCACGCCGCCGTACACGGTCCACCCGTCCACCAAATTTCAGCTCCGTAGCTCCCGTAACGGCCGTGAAATCGCCGTCGAAAGGGCCCCGAACGCACTAATCGGTACGCATGACTGCACAAACTGCTCTGGGGATTACATTACTTCGACTGAACTTCGTTCAAGTCGAAGTAATAAGTCGAAGTAAAAGTGATGACGATGACGTAACTAACTAACGACGACCGGAGTGCATTTAACGACGACGTAAGTTAATAGATGCAAAGTTCAGTCTTCAAAGGATGGTCTAGCCACAAATTTAGCTTGGATATGTTGAAGAGTAAGTTGATCCAACCTTTCTGGTGAAACTTCTATTCAGTTCCCATGTGTGGTTTTCAAGATGTTAACAGTTGAAGTGACCCCCTTTTCTACCAACTGTGAACTTGAGGCAAGCAGGAGTGACATCATCTCCTCACATGGCTGAATAGTTTTTTGTTTTCTTTAATATTAAATCTATTTTTTTTTTACCTTGAAATCAATAGGTGGTTAGCTTAGGTAGTGGTTATGTGAAAGTCGCAAACTCTCATACCCCTCATACATTCACATTATGATAGCACTAGATACTGAAGTATTAAATTTGGTGTAAATTTCAAAGAAAAACATAAAGTGCTGTATCAATGTGGGGAGATGACATCACTCCTGCTTGCTTCAAGTCAACTGTTGGTAACAAATGTGGCAACTTCAACTACTCACATCTCTGGAATCACACATTGGAATTGAATGGAAGTTTCACTGTAATGGTCAGATTAACTTACTTTTCAACTAACCAAAGCTATATTTGCGGCTAGACCATCGTTTTCAGGTGTTTATCAGAGTTTATTAACATTTTCTTTATTCCTCTCAGAAAGTCGGATTGGACAAGGTAAAATTTAAAAAAATACAAAACTTAGACACTGTTCGCAGAAAGATTTCGTAATACTTAGCTGATTGGTAGATCACGGGCAGCGACCATTTTCATATAATGTCATAGACAATCGTTTGCTCTATGACTGGTTTAACGTTGTCACTTAGACCTCGTGACAATCTACCCCGGGAAGCTACGAGGACAAGCGTGAGCCACGAGGCCCACACTGGTCATTTTCTCGTCAACTCTCAACATCGTTCTCTCGCTGTAACTATGTTGGCCTGTGTCATCGTATCTCTCCGGTCCTCGTTCTTCTTGTCATCGTCATGTAACTCTGTTATCGATTTAAATCATCACTCTAATTTATCTAATTTGTGTGCGCCAGTCGAATCAATCATCAAATAAATGGAACTCTGATCGTTAAATTCGAATCTCTCTCGGCTTTCTCCGGTTCTGACGTCTCTCTGTATAAGTTGAAACGGGAACGTTCTGTGTTGTCAACAACTGAAACATCCGTCACTGGGCAGTCATACCACGACTGTAAAACCCCTAAAACTCCCATATCACGACAGTAGCATACCCCTATTAAATTGCCCCATTGACTTACAGACTAAATCGCAAACGTAATGTGGTGTCTAAACCATGTGGAAGTTTTCAACAGATAAAAGTTACTTTCGAAAGCTAACACACTCACAAAACGTAACGGTAAAATAAGAACTCCATAACTTTTAGGTAAAATTTTACATACAGTTAATGTAAAATTTACCAAACTTATGTAGAATTTACATATATTATATGTAAATTCTACATAATTTTGGTAAATTTTACATTAACTGTGTGTACAATTTTACATACAGTTAATGTAAAATTTTACCTAAAAGTTATGGAGTTCTTATTTTACCGTTACGTATTGTGAGTGCACATTGGTCTTTAATGACACTTTCAATTTTTGTACTTTAAGTCGCTATTTTTTCTGCTAGAGGCAGTCGAAATTACCATACCCTGTCACTGGGTCAAATCACAAATCACCTCGAATGATACTGCTCCGAAAGCTAAAAGTCCATTACATTTCCATAATTGATCAATTGGCACCAATTTCACAGGATGTATACCTCAACTCGCCTACATCAATATTCAATTCAGAAATCTCAAAGGATGAAAGTTCAAAGTTCAAAACCATAAAAGTTGCCCAAATGTCCCTGACCGAGACTTTCATCGACAGTGAAGAAAATTTCCAACTTCTGTATAGGGTATATACCTTATGTACATTAAGTGAGGAGGGAAAAATTTTTAAAAACATTCAAATGTCCCTTTTTGTGATTTTCAGGTAAATGTATTACATTACACGATTAAATTACTATTAAGCGTTTGCTACAATGAGCATTTCTATATCATTTCGGCGAATAATGATTTAATTGGTCCATATGTGTCTAAATCTGATAGTCAATCTAGTCAAATAATGATTTTGGTAAGATCGTAATGTGGCTAATTAGATACCCCGAATAACGTCATACAAAATGTCCTTATGTGGCTATTTCAGTTTGCAGAATAATGACTTAAAATAGGTCTTTATGTGGCTAATTTAATTCGACGAATGATGAATTTCAGACAAGGTCGTTTTGTGGCTATGTTAAAGTTGACACATACTCAATTAAATGTTGCTTGTCGTTACGTCGCACAAACTAAGTAACCAAGTAATGACTTGTTATTAATGTCTGAAATGACGGTGTTTATTTGACAATATCATGGTTGAATAATTAAAAGTGACGTAGTCGTTATGTGGCACTGAAGAAGTTGTCGAAAAAGGACTTACATCGAATTATGCCATTATGTGACAATACTTTTGCCGCATAATGAGAAATTGCCACATTGATTTTAGTCAAATTAATGTCCGTTTTGGTGTTCCATGCACGAATGCATTGTGGTTTCGATGATTTCATTATGGAGGTTTTTATGAATCTGATATATGACGACTGATATGCATCACTTCTCAACATGCTCACTTGCATACTACAATTATAGTGATGCAATACCTACACATTTCATATAAGATCGTTCGAACTCCCCTCCTTGAGACATCATGTTTACAAGGTTGTCACAACTTGACCCTTGTTGACCGCAAATGACTTTTGACCTCCACTAAAACAACAGGGTTCTTCTACTCAATGTGGTACACCTACATATTACATATGCCAGATCTGCCAAAGCTTCCCTCCTTGAGATATCCTGCTAAGAAGAATTTCACAGTGTGACCCCTGTTAACCCCAAATGACCACCAAAAACAGTAAGATTTTTCTGGTCAATGTGGCACAGCTAAAACCAAATATGAGATCTGTCCATGCTTCGCTTCTTGAGATATCGTGATTTCACGTTTTAAACAATTTGACCCCTTTTTGACTCTAAAGACCTTGACCTCGTCCAAAAACAACGAGATCCTTCAATTCAATGCCGTACACCTACATACCATGTGTGAGAACAGGGGTCAAAAAGTGAAAATATTGTAAGCACAATATCTCAAGGATGGAAGCTTGTAGAGATGTCATATGTGGTATGTAGTTGTACCACATTGAGTAGGAGACCAAATTTGTTTTTGGTGGAGGTCAAAGGTCATTTAGGGTCAACAGCGGTCAAACTGTGAAAAATTGTTAACTCTGTATCTTAACAAGGGACACTTTGACAGATTTCATATTTAGTATGTAGGTATATCACATCAGGTACGATAAGCCTTTTGGTTTTGGTATTAGATCAACACTGGACAAATAACAAGACATTGCAAACGGGGTATTTCAAGGAGGGAGATTTGGAAAGATCTTTTCTGTGTATGTTGGTCTAACACATTTATTATAACATTTTTTTGTTTTTGTTTTTGCTGAAGGCCAAAGTTCATCTGCTTTCAACAGCCTTAGGGGTAGCATCAGGAGGCGTGGTGCGAAAATCAATATTCTGGGAGAATAGGTGACTATGGGCGACAGTAACATTTTTGGAAATGTGTCATAAAATGATGAAATATTCAAACATGATCCCACTAGTGTCTCAAGTCCTTTGTTTGGAGGAAACCGTGATGGTACAGTGACATGGGGGAGGACTTAAAGGGAAAATTGTCTGTAACTGAATGCTCTCAGATTCGACATGCTGCATTTTCGTCATTTTCGGTTGACTGTATAGAGAAAGAATAAACTACCATACTTTGATTTTTACAGGCAAATAAATAGTTTCAACTAGCGTTGTAGTCGAGACCAACGTACCTGAGAGATCAAGATCATGACCGTTATCAGAAGCAGAACTTTAAGACCGAGACCAACGAGATCTGAGTTCAAGGCCAAGACCTATATTGAATGTTCATAATGTATATACGGGGGTCAATCCATGGTAAAGGATGCGGGGGTGACAGAATATACTTTGGAATTAAGAACATTATAGTAGCACTGGCGTTCCGTAGTAGTGGGCCATTTGAGGTATTCAGGAATTGTTGGTACAAGTTCCTATGTATGTGGCCCCTTTGTCCCACTATTGTGCAAAGTCCTTACTCTCCTACATTTTTCCATGCGTAATCTTATTGGTTTGTTACAGTGATGTGTTGTTAGTGATACCTTCACGGTGTTCATGAATTTTGGATCCAAGGTCATGTGCCTGTAGTCCATTCTATGAAATTCTGCAAAAGGCTGTTCTCCTATAAATTTTCTTGTACAAAATTGATAATTAACATAATGGTATCCTGCTAGTGACACCTTAAAAAGGTTGTTCAGAAATCCTTCGTAAAAAGGCATAGGTGGGATCAGTCTTGGACCCAAAATTATGTACATACCTAAGGTGACACTAAAGGAGTATCAAAATGAAAAACCATTGATATACTGTACACATGTACGACAATCTGTAGGAGGCGAAGCATTTTGCAGGAGTTCGTATGATGGGCAAATGGGTCCACACTGGATCATGAACCAAAACTTCTTTAATACCACAACCAGATCACTAACAAAGAGTCATCATGACAAGATTGTACATGACCGTCTGTAGAATGCTCTCAACTCTGTTTCACATTAATTAAAAAAAAAAGGTATTTTGCAGTATTCCTCCAAGATAGACACAATGGTACACCTTTAGATTTGGACCCAAACTTCCTGATCACCCTAGATGTGCCACCTGAGTATCAATATGACAATGCATCAACACCGTAAAAGAGAATCTGTAGAAACAGAAGCATCGTGCAGAAGTTCATAAAATGGGCAACAGGGCCCATATGAGACCTTGGACCAAAAATTCAAGAATGCAATGAAGGTACCACTAACAACGTATGTTGATGGCAAACCATATAGATTGTACATGGCAATTTGTAAGAGGAAAGCATTTTGCGTAATTTCGTAAAATAGGCCTTAGGGTTCACATGGGCCCTTGGATCAAACTTCCTGGATACCGCAAATGGCCCAGATCCCAAGACAAATTGTGTGGAAGTTTGAAGCAAATCCATAAGGGCCTGTGCATGTAGGAGATTTTGAAGTGTTGTGGGTTGATAGCTCGTGAGTGAAAGTGTTCCTAATATGACGTCATTAGCTGGTTTGTAGAAAAAGGAAGACTTTTTTCAAGGAGCCTCTAACTGTGAAACTGTGAAACGTAAAACGTTGACTGCATAACACGGGAAGAAGTCCAAAGGACACAAAAGGCAGTTTTAAATATCATTTTTCTGAATATTTACAAAGAAAAGGTTTCCATTAGTCTAATTTGAATATACTTTGGTAATTTTAAAAACGTTCACCTTTTGACTTCTAAGAATCTTTTGTATGACTTTATAATCAAATTGTGGATACCTACCCTGGTCTACATTGCCATCAACTCTCAATACACAATGAGAGAAAAAGGTATTAGAGCACCTAGAGCGTTCGTCTGCTGCTAGCAAAGTTATTTGTCACTGACCAGAACATACCCGTCAAAACAATTACACGCTCTTATCTAAAACTTGGTACTATGATTTGTCCTGTCCACTATTAACAAGTGACTATTTGCCGAAATTGACTGGTTCAACGATTTTAGACCTACTTATTGTCAGGTATACGAAGCGATAGGCTTTCAATATTACCGTAGGATACCTGAAATTCCTGAAATGTTTTTATGTTTTTTTGTTTTTGTTTTTTTTTGAGCTAGCCAATTGATCATTTAGTAGCCTCATTGAGTCTCACTAAGTTAGCTCTGAGAAGACCAGCAAAGTAGTGTCATCAAGTAAGGACCAACAATCCCAGTCAATGAAATATTTTTCAATGCAAAATGAAAATAAACTGAAAAACACACCAATTTTTGTTGGTCTCGAAGTAAGACCGGAGGAATTTTCAAGACCAGAACGGTCCGAGACGAAGACCGTAGGGTTTCGAAACCAACACGGCGACCGAGGCCAGGAGAGGAGGTTACGAACACTGGTTTCGACTCTAATGTCAGCTAAATAATTGACTCAGCTTACACCTGGTTCATAATTTTGCTAAATTTGGATTCTCGACAACTTGTTCGCCAGCAAATGTTTCTATTTCAGGTTATTTCTTAATGAAAACAAATTTCCCTATACGTGTAATATACCGCAATCGGCTATATACAGTTGCCTAGTGATGGGTAAGCAAGGAATTATTCTTGGCCCTAGAGATTTCTGAGAGTGACATGTTGTAGTTCATTTCCCATCCAACCTCCACTACTTTCACGGGATGCCTCCTCCAAGGTGGTGACTTGGTGAATTGAACCAACTCCCTGATTAAACTAGTAGAATAAACCATGCTAGTGGGGTAAACATAACTCCATTTAGCTATGTTTTTTTCTAAAACAGTTGACCTCCCATTTTACTTGACATTTGAAGGGTTTGAAGGGATTTTAAAAGCATTTTCAGACAACCTTGACAAACTTTGGGGAGTTTTGCTCTCACACCTCCCCCCCCCCCCCCCTCCTCCAAGTCACAATGAACACTACGCCGTTCCTGGGTAATAGTGTTTTTATGTCATGCTACCTCTTACGCTATACTATAATGCACTTGCTTATTAACCAGTAGTGGAACAGTATATTATGCTGTTTACAAACTTGCTACGAATAGATCAGTTGACATGTTCAATGGAGGATTTAACAGTCAGCGATGTTGACCCTCCCACCTCATCTTTTCGAAATTGGTTCTGTTTTTGGGTGGAGTCCCTTCTATAAACAGTCTTCCTAGGAATGACGAAGAAATAGTGTGGACATGATTAACTTCAAAAGGAATGACGCACCATCTTCTCAAATGCCAAATTCTTCTGTGTAGGTTTGTTACATCATGGGTGCACGCTTTAAATGTGTTTCAACCAAATGTGGTTCCAACACTGATATCATTCCCTGTAGCTATTGTACATGTATGCGATATTTCTCCCCATTAAGTAGCACATTTTAAGAACGTTTTCATAAATTAAATCAGTCAATACATGAATAATACTTGAAACCACTGGTCGAGGGGGACAAAAGCTGAGCCAAAAATATTGTTTCTACAAATTTGCCAAACAATTCAGGAATAAACTGCATTTTTTAAAAGAAAATTCCGTATAGCCATATGTATAGCCAAGGAAATTTTGGTTTTTCAGACCCCTCAGATGGAAGGAAATGACATGCACTTTCTGGGTGTACTTGAGTTGCATGTATCCAATCTTGAAATATGGATATCTTGCCTGCAATTCCTTAATTTATGTGAAAGGGAAAATCAATCTATGAAAAATTGTCATTTATATCAGTTTGAGGTGATACAAGAATCGTAATAAATTACCCAACCTCATTATTTTTTTCTTTGAGAGCTTGGCAAATATTTTGTGGCTAAACAAATGGGAACACCGACGCCTAGACTTTCGGGGGGGGGGGGGAGAGATCCCCCCTGAATTAAGTTTGTGACTAATCACAGACATTATAACCTAAGCGGAGCGCCACCATCGGTTGGAATCCAAGAAAATTTTGGCTTTCCAAAACCCCCGTATGAAATGGCACTTCCTGGGTGTACTTGAACTGAATGTACCAAGCCTTGAAATATGGATATCATGTCTGGCATTCTTCAACTAATGTGAAATGTAAAAGCAATCTAATACAAGTAGTAGTACACATCATTTTTTTTTCTTTTCAGGTTGTACTAGAATCATAATGAATTACGCAGCCTGTTATTTGACCCTTTTTTGAGTATTTAGAGAAAAAATGGAGTATTTTGAGTACTAAGCGGAGCGCCCCTACCGGTTGGCAATTTTGGCACAAGAAAAGTTTGGCTTTTCAAAACCTCCAGGGGGCAGGAAACGGCACGTCCGAGTGTAATTGAGCTGCAGGTACCCTGCTTCAAAATAGGATCTTATATCTGTAATTTCACAATTAACAATAAAAACATAGAAAAATTTGGATTGATTTTATCTAGAATATTTATGCTATTGTCATTTCCAGATAAGATAATTCAACAGTTTTTACTTTCTAACGATAACAGTACTTTTCTTTCTTTTTTTTGAAAAATTTTCAACTACCGTAACCTTAGACAAAATCTGTTGCACCATGTATTGCAAGCAATTGTTGCAATTAAATTATAGTCCCAATAAAGTTCCAACAATTTTTACTCTTTGGCGATTAGTTATTTTATTACTTTGCTACTACTGTCGATGATTGTATGCTTAAGTATGAAGCCAGTTCTTGTACCGATAACTTTGTAAAAGATATCCACCTTGATGAACAAAAATGTTATGTAGACTAATAAAGTATTTTGATAGGTGGGGAAAGCATGAGATGAGTGATGGTTAGCCTGCAGGTTTTAAGGTAGGAGGTATCCCCCATCACCTCTTGAGAAAATTTCACCTTCTAGGTAACCTCAGATGCAATCTGGTGCAATATTTGGCGTCTTTTAAAGTCATGAAGTGTGCTAGCCTAAGCTATGAAATTTCAGATTTTCCGACTATTATCACTTCAACACTGTAATAGGAAAAATTCCAACTGGTATTTCAGATTTATTGAGAATTTCTCAATTACCAGGTAACCTTACACACAATTTAGTGCAATATTTGGCATCTAATCATGTCATAAAATGAGCTAGACTGAGAAATGAAAAATTCTAACTTAAATTTCAGAGTTATTGAGAATTTTTTCAATTACCAGAAAACCTTAAACACAATTTGCTGCGATAGTAAACATCTCCCTATGTCACAAAAAGAGCTAGACTGAGATATGAAAAATTCCAGGTGGTATTTCAGATTTTCCGACTATAATCGCTTCTACACTTTAACATGCAAAATTCCATCTGGTATTTCAGATTTGTTGAGAAATTTTTCAATTACCAGGTAACCTTAGGTATAATTTGTTGCAATACTATATTTGGCTTCTTTTTAGGCCATTATGCCCCCACTAAAAGCCACTTTTGACCCAATAGATGAGATATTTTCCATGTTTCTGTGGAATATCTGGAATCAAGGGGATTGTGACATCCATTGGGGACATATTCCCACAGGTCTGTATAATAACCGGAGTCAAGGGGTTGTGGCATCCCTTACATGGGGGTATATTCGCACCTGTCTGGAAAAGATCCTGACTTGAATGGGTTAGGACATCCATTGTGGGTCACATTATCACCGGTGTACCCAGAGTCTAATGAGGTGTGACGTCCATGGGGGAATATTCCTAACGCTCTGGGGAGTAATCGGAGTCACGGGGATTGTGGCATACATGGGGGGCGTACCTGCACCAGTCTGTGGGATAAATGCAGTCGGATGGTTTATGATAATTATGAGTGGGCATATTAGCCCTAGACTTTTCATTACCCGGTATACGTGGGCATACCTCGCGGGTAAACCTGGCGTGGGTATACCTGGGTATACCTCGTGATTACCCACCAACCTGTCATGAGAATTACAAGATCTGGGAGTTCAGGGACTGGGAGCTCCTCCCCCCCCCCCCCCCCATTTCCAATTTCAAAATTACGATGGATTGTTGTCCAAAGGTAGATACTACTTCCCAAAGATTCTGTTTGACTCAGAAGTACACTTGAGAATGGTGCAGACTGCCCTTGCACACCGAACACGTCAATTAGCTGGCAACCGCGTCTGTATTTAAGGAACAATGTTCTTTTCTTGTATACTGCCCTCCTATTATTAACTCGTAATTGCGGATTAGTTAATTTCGTAATTTCGAATTAATAATTCGTAATTATGAATTAATAATTCGTAATTACGAATTAGTAATCCGTAATTACGAATTAATAAAACCGTGATTACGCCGGAATCATTAATTGGTAATTACGGATTATTAATTTGTTACTACGAATTATTAATTTCTTAATTACGGATTATTTACGAATTAAAAATAAGTTTTCGTTTGGCCCTAATGGGCTTTCGTTAATAAGGTTTCATATTGCTTTAAAGCTTTTCTTAATTGTGCATACCTGAATCAAGCCTATTTCATAAAGCAGAAGTCACATGGTGCTCCCAAAGGAGGAGAATCTTGCATGCAGATGCTCACGACCGTCTTCTGACGAATATATACCTTTATAACCATACGAAAGGTTAAATTTGTTCCAAAGGGAGCAGTGTGTGCATTACATTTAGCAAAGAGACATAAGGCATACCAGAAAATAAACAGAGAAGAGGATCCAAAGTTTCATAAGTAGCCTTGGAAAAAAATTGCATATGGGAAATCTTTTAAAAGCTTTTATGCGTACCTATATAAAACCATGGGGGTTGATGGTGAGCAATTACCATCTTTCAAGTAAGTCAACGTCGTCCTTAAAGATGTACTGATAATTTTACAGTGTCTTACTTCACAAACAACAAAGTGTCTTGACAGTGTACGTCACTATACCATTTTCAAAGATGTATGAGTTTGCCAATGCATGATACATGGAGGCAATGCCGCACTATTGTGGAATAAATACTGAAATATACTACAAAATATGAAGAATTATATAAAAAAGTGACTTATTTATAAATAGAAAGTTGGCCTAACTTACAAGCTTTTCAGTTTACTAGTTTAGTATAATGGCACTCAAATCCCTCATTACATGCAAAAATATTTATCAGCTCACACATGTACGTGCAGAACGCAGTAAAACGGTTTTAACCTTACATGTTACCATTTCACACAATAGCAATCTGTATATGCTAAATGCAGTATTGAAATAGACACTGATGTTCAATGTACCTAGTCCTTCGTTTTCCCATGTGCCGCAGACGTATAAATGAGTAGATAAAAGTGACAGAAACACTTCACAGATATTGCAAGGCTAAACTGATACAAGATCTCAATCGGAATGACATCGTGTTAGTTAGGCCCATAACAAACGCTGAAACACGAATAAGATGGACTATTTGAGTCTTTGTTTAACTTTTATGGACATTGCTTTGTGATATGAAAAGACCTTCAAGTTATAGTGTGCAGAGACTTAGATTCACAGTATTTTATTGTTACCTTCTTTGATCGACTTGATGCCTGCCACGGCAGTTTCGAAGTTGTACCGTACTGAGAAGGTCTCCACGACGAAAATTGTAATATAGCATTAGATCAGCTGATCTAACTGAAATGGCAATTTGATTGAAATGCAGGTGATTTCCTCTCCAAAGGTAAAAAAAATAAATTGAAAATAATACAGTAAGCTTACAAAGCGTTTCCCACTTAATGACAAGTTATGTAAATGCACTTACAAGACCAACAATGAGCTTGAAGTACTTGTCTGCAGTGATTTAGATCCACAGTATTGTTAACACTGATAACTTGGTCCTGCGTTAATTAAACAGTGGAATTCTTTGTCTTTGACCTTGATCTTTGAACTTGATCTTGCAGTAAATTGCGAAGTTGTGACACAGTACTTTAAGGAAAATTGTAATTGGATTAATTCTGTTGATCAAACTTAACAGGCAATTAATAAAAAATAAATTTAAAATGTACTTTATGAAATCGATGACCAAAAAGATCACAAAATAAGAACTCAATAGACACTATACTGATCTTCAACGTACCTTGCTCTGTTTTCCCATTTGCTGATAGAATCCAGAGATATGTATTATGTTTCAAAATCAGGTCCTGTATTGTATGGATCTAACTTCCCAGTTCTTTCTGTTGTTACTCATTTCTGACTATCAAATGTCGTGTCGCGAACTGCAGGCTGCAAGTATTTTGAGGCTATTGAGTTACGTCAAGGACGGCATGACAAATATTAGAGTCGTATAGCTTATCACAATACTGTGCGTCTAACCAAGACAAGGAGGGTGAGATCTGAGGGTTCGACAGTGACGGGTTTGCCTTTTCAAGTTATCATGAGGAACCGTCCGTTTTCTAACGAAACAACCTGTGTACCCATGTGGTTGGAATTGTCCAATGGTATCACTGTGCATCAGGTAGGCGTGCAATTATTCACTGACAGGAATGTTTGTAAGCTTTGATTTATACTGCTCAGTGTACATAATGTCAATTGGGAGAATTCTCGATATCAACGGCAAATGATGGAGATCCGCACAGCTGCTATAGCTAACCAACAGAAAAAAAAACCTGTCAATCCATAATTTGGGTCACGACCCATAATTTGACAACGCTGATCTAATTAATGCAAGATCTTTAACTCTAATATTGTGACAGTTATAACAAAATGCTGGAATACAATATGGACCAGTTCTCAATTGAGTCTTTACTGGTGTTCTCAGTTCTTCATCCACTTAAATTGTCTGTCAATTAAGTATGTTGCAACAGAGGGATCAGTAATGGCCCCAAATATGGCTCTGATGGGGATGAAAAGTAAGTTCATCTCGATCACATGAAGTATTTTCAAAGATATGGATATTAAAATCGCTACAGATGTCCGATCAATGTATATTGGCAATGACACAGTTTATTTCCATCAAATATATACCTATAACATAACAGATCATACAACAAGGTAAAAATATCATTCATAATACATGTTTGACATTTATCTTTGTGAGTTAGGCTAATATATTAGAAAAGTGAAGTGTAACAATTGTAAGCTGTTTTCCCTCACAAATAACTAAATGAACTGGAAAGACATTGTGATAAACAAAGCTTTCAAACTCAAATGTAAATCATACCAGAGGATGAAACTAAAGAGAAAACAAGCAATAAGAGACAGACAAAGACATTTTAGGAGAGAAAACACAAAAATAATACGGAAAACAGATCATCAAATACACTGATCTTCCGTTTTCTACATAACAATGCCAACGAACTTGCAGAGATACATGAGATGACAATAGAACTCTGTTTACTGAGCTAAGTTGGTCTTAACAAAGATGGAATTAATCAATTATCTTGAAATCTCTAACTTTTCTTTATTAGTTACGTGATTAGACCTACCAGAAAAAGAGTAGGCCTACAAAGGGTAGAAACTCTGGTGTCATCATTTTCGTGGAAAACGTGAAACTAAAGCGGCAGCTCCCTGATGGCACCGTCGGTTTCACCAAATAAAGTGTATTTCATGAAACATAGTTATAACGTACCGGTATACTAAACAATTATTTTGCCAAACATTCAAATATTACTACTACCGAGAAGTTTTCAAAACAGGCGTTCATCAAGTGTTGTGGAAACTTTTGTCTTCTATGTGAGTGCAAATTTGCGTACCATCAGGAGATTCTTAATGGCTGCACGCTAGTTCGTTTTGTTATCAGCACTGACAATTGAGAGCACTCCCAGATACAAGGAGGTCAACAGGATGCAAGGTCCCATCCAAAGGTGGGCCAAAAATTATTTACATTTGCATAGTTCATACGTAGGAAACGAAAGCAACCACACTTTTGTTCACTAAATCCTCTTCTTTTGTGGAGGTCAAAGTTCATTTTGGGTCAACAGAAGTCAAATTGTGACCACCCTGTAAACATGGTATCTCAAGGATGGAAGCTTACACTACATGATATTGTGTCTGTGTAGATAGTTTGAATGTATTTGTGGTGGTGGGCCATATTGACTAAGAAATCCTCTTAAATTCAATGAAAGCCATTTGGGTAAAAATGGATTAATTTATGAAAACCATATTCATATGAAATCTTATGACAGACAGTGGACGCACCTTTTTCTTTTTAGTTAGCAGGTGTTTATGTTGAATGCGCAATGCCTGTTACCAACTTGGGTCAACAGACATTTGTATTCATTGTGGTGTACACCTTAATTGGTTACACGATACATTACCGATCTAAAATGACAGAGACAAAGCTTGTGACACATCCTCATTTCATGATTGTTGCAACCAGAACCAGACAGCCAAAAGACTTTGTGATTCCTTGCAACATGGTTAAAGTATAGCAAACATGAATTAACCACAAAACAAGTATCAGATCAACTGCAGTTACAGTTTTTGAAACACCACATTAATAAGGATTTAACCCAAAATGACCTTTGTTTTGGTGACCTCAAATGACATTTGACGTCCACCAAAAACAAAAGAGTCTTCTACTTAGTATATACAATCCACACATCAAGTGTGACATCAGTCAAGGTTAGATTCCTGGAGATATTGTGTTTACACATTTTTACAGTTTGACCTCTGGTGACGTCAAATGACCCTTGACCTCGACCAAAAACAATAGAGATCTTCTGCTCATTAGTACCAACTCACACATCAATTATTACCTCAGTCATGATTACGCATCTGGAGATATTGTTTTTAAAAGGATTTTACAGTTTGACCTCTGGTGGCATCAAATGACCTTTGCCCGTCACCAAAAATAACAGGGATTATCTACACAGATGACCAAGCAACACGCTACGTATTACATCAGTCACAGTTACCCTTCTGGAGATATTGTGTTTACAGGGTTTTTACAGTTTGACCTCTAGTGATCTCAAATGACCTTTGACATCCAGCAAAATCAGAAGGAGCATTCTACTCACTATATACAGTTTACACACCAAGTATGACATCAGTCAAAGTTGCTCTCCTGGAGATACTGTGTTTAAAAGGCTTTTACCGTTTGACCTCTGGTCACCTCAAATGACCTTTCACCTCGACCAAAAACAATAGAAATTATCTACTCAACATGACCAACCCACACATCAAGTATGACATCAATCACAGTTACCATTCTTGAGATATTGTGTTTACAAGGCTTTTACAGTTTGACCTCTGGTGACCTCAAATCTACCTTTGACCTCCACCAAAAACAATAGGGATCATCTACTTACTAAGACCAACCCACACACCAAGTATGAGATCAGTCATGGTTACCCTTCTTGAGATATCGTGTTTAGAAGCGAAATGTCACTTACACACATACATACGTGCATTACATACATACATACACACACACACACGACATCACCATCTCATAGATTCCTTTTGCTTCGGCAAGGAATCAATAATGCTTTTAATTGCGAGATCGAAACCACAATGCATTTGTGTGCTTTGGTTAAATTCCATCAATACCGTACTGTTGTGGCTATCCGACACTTCTTACAAGCTCCAGTTGCGGTCAATCAACAGTTGCGGCTTGGCAGTTACCGCGTTCCATGGTGAACAAGGTAACTTGCAGCAGGACAGCAGCAGGGACTGAGCAGGAGCGCAATGTTGTGTAGTACAGTAAACATGATAGTTCGTTAGTAACATTGCTAGTTGCAACATGACATACTAACTTAGGTCTATGCGTTTCTCAAGCTACATAGCCGGTTATTGGGACGATGCAGTGCGTATGCTAGGCCCTGGCCTAATGAGGACCATCTGGAAGCCCAGGTTAGTTCAAGAGGGCTCTTCTGTGCCAGTTATCTTTGATTGATTGGTATTTTTACTTCCTCTCGAAAAATGTTTTATTAATATTATTGCGATATCCTGAGTCTAAATTAGCTTATAACATTAGGCTAGGCCTAAGCTAGACCTTAATAACAATTAACAATAACAGGCAGTAGGCCTAGGCCTAAATACTAATTGCACTAGTAGAAATTAGACAGAGGTAGTAGCCTAGGCTAGTAGTATGTTCCCATGTTTTCGTGCATCTCTTATTTTCGTGAAATCATAATTCATATGCTCAGTGCTCTACGTATGCTTGGCAATGGATCCATGTAGTTGATGGGTTCAATATTTTTCATAAAGTCATTTAAACAGGTTCAGTGGATCACATGTGGACCAGCTGATGAGCTCATGGAGTAATTATAGAATAATTCGGATTTTTGAAGGTGCATCCATGATCCAGCTAGTGGAGTCACAGTCACATGCAGTGAGGGCCCAATTCCAAAGCTTTTTACACACTTGCGTTTCTGTCTAATTTTGAGAATGACACAACACATGGCTTGATGGCACGCTTTATCATTTTTTTGAAAAATATTCTAAGTCCACTGATTTGTAGCATAGTCAGAGCCACAGTAAGACGAAACTATTGTAAGTCCACTGGTTTGATAATATGTCTTGAAGTGGAGTAGGAGTCGCAGTGACAGAAGACTAATTGGTTTGAAGATACATCTTAAAGTGGAGTCAGAGTCGCGGTGGCATATGCTTATAAGATATATTTTTCAGTGGAATCGGAGTCGCGGTGACAGATGCTTCCAAGAAACATTGTGAAGTAGAGTCGGAGTCGCAGTGACAGTAAGATATGTCTTGAAGTGGATTCGGAGTCTAGGTGGGAGAAAATGAGAATGACGCATTGATTGTAAATGACATTTTACCGAATGGAGTCGGAGTCGCAGTGAACGTGTACAGTAATTGAGCAGTGATTATTTGGGTGGAAATGTATTTTCAGTTGGAGTCGGAGTGGAGGTGCGGGGAGAGAAATGAAAATGATACATCTATTGATAATATCTAAGACTAGAGTCGGAGACACAGTGAAGGTGGACCGTATTTGCTGCTAGAGTCAGAGTCGCGGTGAAAGTGTGGGTGGAAATGTATTTTCTGGTGGAGTCGGAGCCGTGGTGGAAGTTAGCTTGCGCCCTCTAATACTTCCGATTGAGAATGATTAGCACTCTCGACTGCGACTGCAACTCCACTTAGAAAACAGATCTTCTGGAAGAGGGGTATTCTATAATTGTACCGAACTCATATAACTTTCAGAGCTCAAAATGGTATAGTGTAGAATAAGCAGTGGCAGTACATATCAATATTACCAGTATAGACCTAAGTTGGTATTCCCAAAATACCCATAGTCCATACCTTTGATGTGTGTTTTCAACAATATTGATAGATAATTTAGTTAATATAAGAAATACCTAAAATGTAGATATTATGCTACATAGCAACATAGTCGCATACAGTACCAGGTGAACTGTTAATATAGACAGTCAGGAGCAGTGACTAAGTATTGACTAAATGTCACAGATTGATAACCCTCGGTCTCAAGTTACAGGACACTTACGTTCAACTCATGTCTCTGACCTAGCAGTCACTACACCCATGTACACATGCAATTCGGCAGCTACACACGTGTATGCACTTTGACCGTGCAGAAACAGTTGCCGACGTTAGGTACTGGGGTTACAGCGTCAAGTACACACACAGTGTACCGGGTTCAAAGCAGCAAGTTCACACAGTGCAGAGTATGAATGTACAGTAAGTAACACAAGTTGTCACGGGACACCCATGACAATTTGTCATCCCTACGGAAAGTTTATGGATATTTTTGGGGGCAGGCTGAAGCTTGTGGATGAATACCGACAGGATAGTTCAGCTTTACTAAGGCAAAGATGGATACGGTAAAACCTCATGTTTACAGATTTGCATGGACTACATAGTAGTGTAAGGGAGTAGTAGAGGTGACTTCAGATGTAAAGTCTCTGAAACTAGGCTTTAATTACTTGTAATCACTATTTTCAGGATAAGCTGGGTGGTTAACTTCTGTAAGTGTCATATCATTTGAAAGGTAAGAAAACAATTCTTAATCTGTGTGAACGGAAACATCTAATTTAAGAAATACTTGTGAAAAATACAAGTTACTCTCTACTTCTGTTCAAAACCTTTCAAGATCCCACTAAAGTAAAAGTACAATTTTTGGACAATTTTTTAAAATTGTACCGGTTTCCATAAATTAAGTCAATACCAGACACATTTGTAAAGGTACCGGGTAGTACCAGTAATAGTAATTGAAAAATTTAGATTGGTACCCAGTAGAACCAATCCCGGGAGTACCAGTACCTACTAGAGTACTGGAGTACTGCCCAACCTCACTCCTCAGGACAAAATTACAGTATAACCCAAACCTAAATTCAAGCATGTAATGCAAAATGGTGTAAAGTTCATGGTACAATTACAGAATGCAGATCTACTGTTAATCTCTTCATATATCCACATTCGATCTCCCAAATTCGATCTCACAGTATTTTGCTACCATCACAATAATGTGTGCCATAAGTGTTTGCTCAAGCTCAAATCTAAATTCACCCCAAGATATCTTTACTGAATTTTGAAATCTTTTACCTTTAAACCATAGGATGTGTTGTGAGTCACTCTCAATTAACCATGTTCAAGAAGTGGAAGTAATAGTATCTGCAAATGCACAAATCCATCCAAAGTTTTCTTCACTTAGCATAAAATGTGTAAATCTCTAAGGCCACTTAGGTAGGGCTATAGGTTATGTGTTGTGTGTTGTTCTCATGATTGCATTGATGAATCCACTGCAAGATTCGTTCCTTTGACTTGCAAGATTTTTCATCTTTAATTTAAACTTTTATATGTTCATGTTGTGTGTCGTTCTCAAGATGATACACTAGATGGCATCTGTGAATCTAAGAATTTGTGAATCCACTTCACAACTTCTTTCATGAACCTCCAGATGTTTTTTTATCTCTGAACCCTTGAACATGTTGTGTGCCCTTTTCAAGTAGCCTTTCTCAAGAAGTAAAAGCAACGTAGCATTTGCCAACCCAGGAATTTGTTAATCCACTCCAAGATTCATTCGAGTCACAAATGTTTTATCCTTAAATCCCAGCGCCTATGTAAATGATGTGTGCCTTTCCTAAGATGTGTATATAGTTTCCATGAATGCATCAGTGAATCCACAAATCGTCAAATCCACTTGGAGAGTCTTCCTCTCAACTTGATTACAGTAATTTACTGTATTTTCAAGCCCTAATGTATTGTATATGTGAAGTGCCACAAATTCGCACATCCACTCCATGTTTCCTAAAGGCGTGTGTTGTGTGTGGTTAAATACTTTACTGTACAGAATTAAAGTCACGTGACCCTTTCTATAGCATTCACACCCCCTGGAAAGTCTCAACGAATGACATTACTTGGAACCGAGACTGAAAGGTAATGCCCAACTATTTGTTATGCAAATTGAGGCTTTCTTTCTCCCATCATAGCAAGATATGTGAATGCTGTGATCTTCAATCCTCTTGAAAATTAAAGGGCTTGGTCGGTACTATGTAGGATTTAAAAAAAAAAAAACACTATCGGAAAGACCCTGTTATTTCCCAAGTCTCAAACATTGTCTTCAAACTTTGTGAGTACCTGACTCATTTGTGTAGTCTTAATAAGTTTTCTTTGGTTTGCCTCCGTTTCTCAAAAGTTGTAAGAGGATTTTCGTTGTACATAACAACCCAAACTTCCCAAAGGTGTGCAAATGACATGCAGCAATGTTTCCAAGATACTGTATCTTCTTTTAGCTGACGATTTGTCACAATTCCGCACAAAATAACTGTGGCACATCCAAACAGCACTGTTACTGTACTATTACAGTACTATTCAATGTAGTAAGATGAAGTTTGTGTCTTTCAAAAGTAAAACAGATAAATGCACAATTCCCTGTGGAATGTGTTTCTGTCTTGCTTTAGTAATGATACTGTAGGAAAATCTTGGACTGTTTCAGTTTGTTTAGAAAAAAACTCAAAAAAGCCTCAAAAGCTATTATGGAACATTGTTTTTTGGTGAGCACCATGTCATAGCTTCTAGCATTCTCCAAGGTTGAAGTTGTATACCAGTAATGCAGTATGATGGCAGTCCTGGCATCCAAGATGCCCAGATTCTCTGCAGGGCAACCAGATTTTGGTGCAAGGTTGTCTTTTGGACATTTTTAAGTTTGTAAGTGCTCAGAAACTAAGAGGTTACTTGAAAAATTTATGAGATGAAATGTGCTTATGAATAGCTAATAGCACAATACAAGTGTGTTACTGTTACAGTACACCCACCTGGGAATATATACTGTGCAGTAAGTCATGTCATGATTTTTGGCAGGACAACTAAAGTTTGAAAAGGACAACCTCATATTTCACATTAGTTGTCCTTAGGACTACCACATGAAAACACCAAAACTTCAACACTGTACACTGTAAGTGAAATATTTCAAAGATTAGTGTTGTTCGTTACTGATCGTTCTGTCAAGATTATTGGTAACTTGAAGCAGAAACATTGTGTACCAATCAAGGGCATTTTGAAACTTTTCTCTCTTTCTTTTTGAACAGACCTCAGTGTGACAAGCAATGAGCGACACCCACCGTATCAGTCCAACGTCCCCTCTTGGAGAGGTGGAGCATGCTACGTTACTCTCACATGACATCGGTAATATGTTCTGCAATGAAGAATACAGCAACATCACCCTGATTGTAGAAGGTCGGCACTTCCACGCTCACAAAGATATCTTGGCTGCGAGATGCCATTACTTCAGGTACAGTATACTGCATATGTCTTTGGTGTTTTCAGTGTCAGCGTCAATGCTGACATTCTTGATAGTAACAACTAACAAGACTGAAAGATAATGATCCTCTCTAGGTACGGACTTCATGCTAGAGGTAGATCTTGGTTTGGTGTGTATTACAGCCACTGTAATTGTAGACAGAAGGTTTTAAATGTACTTTAACAGGGATGATCCTTAAGCAACTGAAAATGGTTGTCCGAAGGACAACCAGCTGCAAAAATTTGGTTGTCCTCCCAAAAATTTGGTCGTCCTCCACAACGGACTTATAAAAACAAGAAATGTGCAAAATGTGTATTTTGCACAGTCAAGACGATGTTTTTATTTGTCTTTCGTATACAGATTGAAACTTTCCACAGCTAAATTATACTACTGACTTGTAACTTAAAAGTAATGCTCAGGGTTTCTCCAAAGGGAATCACTGATGCTGTAAAGTATATATCATATAGAAGAAAATCTCTGTATAGTATAATGTCTGTTTCAAATCAAAATATGATACATTACTAATCTTGAACGGTACTATCACTATTTAGAAAATTCATACCAGCTCTCCTTGCACGTGGCACATATGACTGAATTCTTCGACTGTGATTCATCTATCTGGTACTTGCTGTGTACAGTATGTGCATGTCTAGTACAGTAAAATCAGTTGAAACATGATCGTACACTGAGGCTGTTTGTTTGGCGTTTTACGTACCGTGGATTTCAGGTTGTTTTGGCGGTTTTTTGTGAAAACAGATGTTTTGGAATGGACTTCATGCATGTTAAATATTTTGGTTGCATCTCAGTGTTGAGTTGTACGCATTGTGTCACAATATAAATGACCAGGGGTAAAAATTTGGTCGTCCAAAGGACAACCTGAGGTAGTAACTTTGGTCGTCCTACAGAAATTTTGGTCGTCTCGGACGACCGGACGACCGCTAAATTTCATCCCTGTTTAACATTTCAAGATGTGTCAGGACTGTGTATTCCTGAGTCAATTATGTACTCTATCGGTTTGAAGGTTTTAATTGACTGAAGTGTTGCTGTTCATACATAATCTGTATAGTATCTTGCAGCCAATCCTCACATGAGATCATACATGATAAGGTCCTTTCAAAGGAACAAACCCTAACCATTACGGTATGTCTTGATATAACTTCATGTTCTATGATATAGAAAAGGTGTTCAGGTGACATGATTTTAGCACATTGCAGAATTTTGTGAGGATTAGGTGGTGTCTTGTGTAAAAGAAAACAGTGCCCCTACTATTTCCGTAAGAGGATGCCCTATGGCAGCTGCACAATGTAATTGACACTAGCGAAAGTTGCTACTACAGTACAGCATACAAAAGAGCTGTCTGTGATAGCTGAATTCTGAAAGCCAAGGTAGTTCACAAACACATTTGTTGCACATTTTCTTCCATATTTGATAGATTTGCCCACTTCTTATCTTTCCTTTGATGTCAATGAAAGAGATTTTAGCAGTGCAAATATACACGGCTTCTAGAATCGTGCAGGCTAGCCTAATTTAGGCCATGCAGGTTCTGATGTACTGTACATCACTGCTTCTTTTCTTGACCACAACCCATACAGCATAACATGTTATTGAATTAGGTAAATGTTGAGAGTCACCTACACGCTTAAGAAGATAAATAGACAGCACCGGGCATAAATTTAACTATTAGATTCAACATATATTTAATTTTCTGGTGGTGCCTGTGAATCTCTCACATACTTAATTTTTGGTGGTGTCTGTGAATCTCTCTTGGATTCTACCAGCCAGTCAATTCAAAATGTTGTTAGCTTCCTGCATTTCTACTCTGTATGGTCCCTACAGTGTGAGGCTGATAATTGTGGAAGTGACAATCCTTTTTCCTTACTATGCATTTATGAAAGAAGTTGGATTTATAGCTTGGACACGCTTACACCTAGCGGGCTTAACTTGAATGGTGGGACCCATTCTCAGAACTGTTCAATTTTCTTTAAAAGTAATTGACCTGTTAATGTTCATGCTTTTCCCTTTTGTTTATCTTTTCATAAAGGTTCTCATATGTTTTCTTACTTGTTTCAATTTGTTGCCTTGCTCTGTCTTGTTCTTTTGCTGGTATTTTGTGATTTCCACATTGATCAAGGCACCAGTTTGCTGCCAAAATATATATATTGACCATTCAACCAACACTGTAGATATAAACTGTACTGGCCTCAATGTATGTACTGTATCTGTAAATCAATATGCGTAGCATTTATTTTCTTGTGTTGATCAAGATTTTTAATTTAAGAAGTCAACAGATTCCAGTGCCTCATCACTTTGCCAATCTATGCACTTGATTGCTGTCCTGTAAGTCTTCAGTATTTCACCCACATACTGTAAACCTTAGCCTGTAAATTTATTAGCCTGCCGTTAGTTCTTGTCTGTGGTGTACTTCACAGAGCTGTGTGTGACTGGGACAAGAACAAGCAATATTCATGAGTTACAGTGAAAATCACACATTGTGTTAATTGGGGGACAAACTGCTCCATGTTTGTTGCACAACTTTTCAGATAATAACTGGGCATGATCATCAAGCATAATGTGTTGATAACATGATCATTGAACGTAATTCATAATTTTCTCTCTCCCCTGAAAGAGCTCTTTTATTCGGCGGACTTCGCGAGTCTGATCCGGAGTGTAGGATCATCGAACTGAAAGACACCAATGCACAAGCATTTGAAACATTACTGAAATACATTTACACGGGCAGGGTAAACCTGCTGGACCTTAGAGAGGACATCCTCTTGGAGGTGATGGGCCTGGCCCACCAGTATGGATTTGCAGAGCTTGAGAGTGCAATCTCTGGTTATCTCAGAGCCATACTCAGTATTCACAATGTCTGTTTAATCTACGATGTCGCAACGTTATATTCTTTGGACTCACTGAAGCAAACGTGTTACATGTACATGGATAGTAATGCTGAAGATGTGATGGAGAGTGAGGGCTTCCTTAGTTTATCGGAGGTTAGTCAGACGCGTTCATTATCCACTTTGAAAATGTTGATTGTTGTCGCCTACAGGAGGTATTAAACATACAGTGCTTTTGGAAACTATGTAATATTGTGATTCAAAACAGTGACATTACAGCATGGACTTTTTGTCTTTGATATCATAAAATGTGTGATAAATTGAATTAAAGATTGCATCAATATTATCCCAGAATCACTTGCTGATCAATATTTGTAATTCTTTTCATGGTGCCGAGAGACTAATTTGCAACATTTTGGCATTCATCAGTAAATGTTTGTGTTATATTCTGGTTCTGTTTTTTTTTTCTATTTTAATGAAAGCAAGTTGTTGAACTTTTTGTACATTGCACTTGAAGACTTGTTAAAAGCAAATAACTAGCGGAGTTTGTGTTGTTTTGTGGTTAAATAGAACAGAAAAAAAAAGTCCCATTCACTTGGCATCCATATAAAACAAATTTATCCATATGTTTCCAGCATCTTTACATTTATGTGCTCTGAAAAGTGCGGTTCCCTTTTCGTTCTGTCTCTCACAGTCTGCACTAAGGGAGGTCATCTCCAGAGATTCCTTCTATGCATCAGAGGTCCAAATCTTCAAAGCAGTCGAACGATGGTCGGAAGCGAACCCAAAAGCCGACATCACCGAGATCGTGAAGGCCATTCGCCTGCCACTCATGAACTATGATGAATTGCTCAAGGTGGTCCGACCATCCAACCTGCTCTGTCCAAATGCCATTCTGGATGCCATAGAGGAGAAACACGAGAGAAAAGATGCGGATCTCAACTACAGAGGAGTATTAAGTGAGCATGTGCAAGATACCTGCTTATACATTTTCAACTGTGCTTCCTGCACACACCACTCCAGTGGTGGCACAGTAAGATAGGATCAATCAATTCATCCAGAAGGTTAGGGGTTGGCCAGTCACAACGATGCTTCTATAAAGGACATCTTTCTGGCGCTCTGACCAGGCAACTGTTATCTAACAATTCCCTGAAAAGTATCCCATTGAATATACCATACAGAAGATAAGGTACCACTGTACACTCCATACACTCCATTCACTAAATTACAGTAGATGCATGCCTCTTCCAATGCTTCAAAGGTCATGACAAGTAACACCTGTATGCTAATTTTTGTTTACACAGCTGCTCTTTTTGCAATGCTGCAGAATTGTGGTGTTGTTAAGTTTTTACTTCATTGTATAGATAATGGTGCATGTTTCCATTGTAGCTTGCAATGCTGTTAATTTGAAGATATTATGGAAATTTAAACATGTCAGTGTATTTTGTTTACCCACTTATAGTTAGCATGCATGCCAGTGATATATTTGAAATTATCTCTTGGCTGTGGGTTGCCCCAGCAAAGTTCTAAGAGGGAGAGACCATCTTGGTGGGCTCAATAGGACTGAAAGCCCCCTTCAAATATTTTTAGGTATTTAACCCTTAATTGTGTGATTCTTAGGCAAAATAAAGCCATTGTTTCTGACATAAAGTCAATCTAAAATGACTCATGGTAAGGATTTGGAGAAAAGTGAGCCTAACTGTCTATTGACGCAGTCCAAAATATCACTCAGGCCTGTTAGGCCTAATGCTTAGGCAGTTGCAAGATTTCAGTCCATTACATCCACCCTAGTTGTGTTGTAAAGGACAACTTCCCCACAGATGCAGATGAACAGTTAACCACAGAACAGTATTAGAAGAACTTAGAAATCCACCCCTGTGAGGCTGTGGCACTGTGAGTGAGCCTCCAATTTCTGCACTGTGATTGCCTAAGAGTGGCAGCAGCGAAGTTTGCCTGGGAGCTCCTTAGTATTCATTTGAACAGAATGAAAGCACATACATACAGTTCATACGTTTGATGTTTTACACGGTTGAGGTGGTTCCTGGAAATGAGTCAATAGTATGTGAAGACTGCAGACTGCATGAAATAAATATGTTGTATGGTGTGGAAAATTTGTCCACTACTTGATGTGTGTTCAATCATGTAGCATCCAAATAGGTAGTCAAGAAACGAATAAATTAATCCAAGTGCAGCTAGCAGGGTGTGAGCAATGAAAGAAAATAAAGTCAGTTGGTGTTTTTACCCGTGGAAACTAGACTCCAGGAGTCCACTCTAGGGGCATATGTTGTCAGTGTAGGGTGGACTTTAAAGGGGCATAGATGTGATAAGCCTTATTGCAATTTGCAGAACCCCTTTTTTAGGGCTTTAAATAAAATATTCACAGCAGTTTGTGCTTTGTAAAATGAATGGGATATTGCTGTATATTATAGGAATCAACATCTTCAATTCATTGCATTAATTGAAATGGCTTTTTTGATATTTATAAACTCCAGCATATCATTTTACAGTATGCATATTCCCAGTACACGGAACCATAGTGCCCATAGGCTGTTGTGAAATCATGCAAAATACTTCTTCTCTTACAGATTGTATGTAACACTGTTGGTGGATGGTCACATTAGTGCTGTGGAAGTGGTTCCATGTGGGTGCATGTTTGTCATGTTTGGTGTCCAATGTCTGAAATGGGCCATTTTATTAAAGCATGAAATGTGTTTCTTTCTCTACAGATTTTTATGTTACAAAAGTGAGGGTTCATGGTCAAAAATGGGCCATATCGGCTATTGTACAGAATAATGCAAAATGCTCCTTTTACTTCACTTACATATGTACATTATATACTGTACATCTGTGCAAGGAACCATAGTGCCCTTGGGCTCTTGTCTAAAGTTCTGTTCTAAATGCTTCTTTTTGCACATGCTTTGATGGATTTGCTTGTAATTTTTGACACAATGGGTTTTGACACAATGAGTGTGCTTGAAAAGTCATTTGTTGGATAAGGATTCACCTGCTGAATCAGACAAGAAAGTATGTTAACTTCAACAGTCATAAGATAATACTGCCTGATTGGAAAAAATTATCATTTATACAGTTCATATCAACCTTTTACAGTAGTCTTTCCTTCTTTGTGCACATGCATGCGAAGTAAAGAAACCGAACAACTTGCTTTCTTTTCTTCTGCGACACAGTCCCAGATGAGAATGTCGGAACCGTCAAATACAAGGCAAAGGTGATGAAGGGAGAGATGAGAACGGCTCTTCTGGATGGAGACAGCGTCAACTATGACCTGGACCGGGGGTTCACCAGGCACTCAATAGAGGATGACACCGAACCGGAGGGAATCGTCATCGAGCTCGGAAAGCCGTCGATCTTAAACACGATCAGACTACTTTTATGGGATCGCGATAACAGGTGTGATGAACTATCGCCTGCTAATCAGCCATTTCTGGGCAATATTTGGCATTTGGATTACTTTAGATTAAATTTGCACTGTCTGGTTGAGACCAGACAATTTAATTGCTAAATGTTGTGTATAACTTCACGATTTGTGCCTCAAGAGGGTGTGTGTTGGGTGGATGGATGGTGATCATAGGTGCAGTATTGGGTCAATGGAAGGAAGACTGTGTTATAGGACTTGTGGTGGAGAATCCACACTGCTGAAAGTGGTTTTTTTTATCTCAATACATTACATGTACCATAGACATATTGCCATGCTGGCCAGACATTCTAATATTCTTTCAAATGGTGTCTTTTTCTCTGTCCATTGTCAATGTGTATCAGCTTTCTCCATTATATTTCTTTGCATGTAAGCAAAAGATGTTACTAGGTAAAGTGTGAAGAAAATATGCATAATAAAGTCTTTTTTGGGGGCAAATGATTGATCAAAAAAGTGCTTGGAACATGGACAAGGTAGGTGGTCTTTTCCCATAGGTTTGCACTCGGTACGTGCTTAAGTCATAGATGTTGTGATCCTTTGTTTGGATTGATGGGCAGTAGGTTAAGTTCCTCCTTCGATATGCTGTGATTTGAAGTGTGTATAGGACTATAGAATTCAGGTATGTGTTTGTATTTAACACCCTGTCCTGAGTCTCAGAAACATATTTACGTGGAGAAATCATCCTCAATTCTCATACTTGGGAAGTTATTCCTATTAAAGTTAGCAGAGAACTGTATTGTCTTGTGGTGAGATCAGATGTCAGTTGGGCTTTGGAAAGTGCAAGATAAAAAGTACACCAAAAGATGTCAAGAATCTAAACAAAAAGCAGCTCGTATGTGCATTTTCGCCTAGATTATATATACTATCAGCTTTTTTACAAATTTTTGCTCTAGGTCACAGTTCTTTTGAGGTCACGAGGGGTCAAAATGCATTATGGAAACACTGTATCTTTAACCATGATGTCTTACTTTGTGCTACCTGCTCAGTACCTCTTTTGACAAATTGCCCTCACATTGTGGGTCAAAGATTCTATTTTGGGGGTCGCTCAGGGTAAACGAGGACCAAACATGGTAAAATGCTAAAGTATCGGAATGCTGTTTCACCCACGATGAAAGAAAACCTGACAAGCACCTATGTGTATGAAATTAAAAACAGCTTGCAAACTACACATTATGCACCTGCAGTCTCCATTCCAATTTAGTTAAATGTGGAAAAATAATTATTTAGCAGTGCATTTTAATGTGACATTCATGACGAGGTCAAACAAAATGGCAGATGGCCCAGCAGTGACCTGAGATGACTTCAGCATATTTCTTTCAATCTGCCTCTCATCAATCCTGTTCAACTAGAGACATAAATTACTGAATGTCTGAAGGAGTACCAGCAGTTGCAAATTCATTCAGTTTCAGTTCTGTATTGAATTGGAGCGGTATCAGCCAATGAACACGGCATGCAACGTACCCTTGAAAAATATTGCACAGCGCTCAGTTAAGTAGGCCAGCAACATTTGCAGTAATCATTTTAATTGACATCAGCTGTTCATGCGGTGTATACCGCCATCTTGAATTCCGAATAAAAGAACTTTTCTCAGGATCCCAAGTAATCAACTTGATCACATACTGGCACATATTGCAGAACTCTGTGGAATCGTGGTAAAAGGTGTAAGTTGTTGCTAGGTGCCTTGATCATAGTACATATATCTACTGGTAAAGTAAAGGTGATAAAACACTGCTGTAGCATTCAAACAGGACACAATGCCTTCAGTCAAAATAAATGGTTTGTGTAGTAAATTTGAAATGCTTGGTATTTCATAGTCTTAGCCATGGTTGCATATAATATTTAAAAAGTGACCTTTATTTTTGTTTCTGTCTTATATCATATTCACTTTTTATTGCTGCTTCTTTTGATCAGATATTAACTCTATATTGTGACACTGACCCGATCCCCCTCCCCCCCCCAAAAAACGAAAGGAAAAATGTGTCTGTTGTAATAAATCTTAGAATGCTTGCTTATTTTTATGTTTGCCTTGAATTTGCAGTAGTGTTCTTATAAACATTTTGCCGCTTTTTTTTTTAATCCCAGGTCATATTCATATTACATAGAAGCTTCCGTCGATGATAAAGACTGGGTGAAGATTGTAGACCATCGGCCCTATCTCTGTAGGTCCTGGCAGACGTTACACTTCCAGCCAAGAGTCTGCAAGTAAGACGTTGAGAAAAATACCACCATATTTATGTCTCTCTATCCCAAATTTATGGTCATTTTCGATGAAAAAAAATATGTTTACTTGGAAAACTTCTTAGATTGTGCAGTTGAGCCATAACATACTTCCAGCATCTAGACCAGTCTCCTGCAAATTGTGGCATGTGCCACTTGTGGCAGGCAGATGTGGCATGCAGTGGTGCTCAAAAACTCACTTGCAGTATATAGTAGTAATAAGAAACTATTTTTATGAAACTTATTTTGAAAATTCCCTCAAAGTTGAGGTAATTTATGACTGAAAAATTGGACATTTTGTGGAAACCTTTGGCTGCACAAAGTGCACAGAGTGCACCATTCTGCATCAAGCCCCTTTGAGGTCCTCAAAAATTTCAAGGGGTGTAAGAAAAGGGAGCAGCCCTCTCAACCCCTTCCCTAGAGGGGGATCTGCAACTTGTAACATCAAGAGAATTTCCTCCGGATGATGATTTTGATTCATTTAGAGGAAAACTCGGTAGGAGAGACTGTGAAGTCTCTCTCACAACTACCTATACCCCTGGTAAAGTCTTTCTCACCATTACCTATCCTCCTGGTGTCACACCTACATTTTTCTGATAAAGTTTTTCTCACAACTACCTATTCTCAGAAAGTCTTTTTGTCTACTGTCTATCGTCTTGTAAATACTTTAATACAACCAATCTGTTCTCCTTGTAAAGTCTTTCTCTCAGCCCCCTGTTCTGTGTGTTATGTCCCATCAGATATCAGAGAATAAAATGTGCATACTCTCTCACCCAGTGGTAACATATTTAGTTTATTTGTACTGGTATGGGGATACTTTCACTTCAGACGTCACTGTAAACACATCGTATGTTTGGGTAAATACAGTAGAGATGAACGGGAAAGTCTTTTGAAACTAAATGGAGCTGATTGTGTGAACTTCCTCTTGCTGTTTGCAACGTACTTTTCATCGGGGTCAATGACAAGGCTAACGACCCTGGCGGATGGGTAATGAAGTTACCCATACGTCCATTCACACAGGGTTAATTTAAAAGTAAGAATCATTGTGTGCTAGAAGCAAAGCCTTCAGTGTATTAATTGTTTGTATTTTTCCAATTATATTCTGCGAATAAGAAGAAATTAATATTTTTTTTTTTCTTTTAAATGACGGCAGCATGTGCCTGACTTTGTAGACAGTGGTGTGATTCACAAATTCCAGTCAGTAAATGTGTTATTAGTGAGGTTTTCTAATTCAAAGATGGGTGGGGTAGTTAGTGAGAACACTTTCAATGCTGTGAACAATGATCTGTTAAATTACAAATTAGCAAGTGAGTATGCATCTGCAAAGATTTTTTAGTAGAAAGTGACTTTGTGGCTCAATTTTTTCACCCAAATAATAGACAGATAATTATTTTGTTCATCAAAATTTTGTTTCAGTCTGCTATGCAAATTTACCTCAAACTTTTTGGCTAGTAGTTGGCAGCTCAACTCCCTATGAGTTTTTTTTCTCGCACAGAATGCATGTAAATAACAGTTTGGGAGAGAAACGCTGCACAAGAAAGTGTATGTGACCTTTCTGCAACTACTGATTCCCCTTTCTTTAGTCTACCATAAAAGTTAAAAGAACACTACAACACTGTCATGATCTCTTGCTTTCCATTTCATTGCCAGATTCATCCGTATAGTCGGCACCTTTAACTCGACAAACAAGGTGTTTCATCTGGTCTCGTTTGAGTGTTACTACACGACCAAAACCTTTGACCTGGATAGAGACACAGGACTAATTAGTAAGTGCTGGTCCCTACAATGTAAAGCTCCCTTGTGCCCTTTCTCTAAGTCATAGGAAAACAAACATTATCAAAATATACTTTCCATTGCTAATTAGAAGCTTGTACTTGTACTTGTGCTTTCACATTGATGAACTTTTGCTGAAATTGAAAGAGAACATCCAAGGGTTCTCTCCGCTTTTTCTTTCATGTATGTGTGGAGCTATAAGTCATTGCAAGATTCTGGTTGTCAGCAAAGTCCTGCCTTTGCAATCAGTGATGTGGCATGTCATTTGTTTGGCCTTTTTTTTTGTCCAACTTAATCCAACTGTGGAAGACATTCAAACCTTATGGAAATTAAATATGTTAGCATGAAGTTGTGGCTGTGGGCTACATGTAAATAGTGAATATTTTGACTGAGATTCGTGATAGGTTCTGGATCGGTATCCATCTGAAAGGTTTGCAATCAAATGCATTATTAAAGATTAAGCTTTTGTTTTAAATGTTGGAAAGATATAATGTGTCTTGTTAAAGCTTCTATCAATGGTTCAAACTCAGGATATGAGTGAGGAAGAAAATACCGAACCAGTTCAATTCTTGCCCATCTTCGGGAGTTAAGTCGGTAGTGGGTCGTGATGAAGATGGTGTTTCATTCTCACCTGCAATAAAAATCAATGATGTGGTAGTACTTAAAGTGAAACACCTATTGCATGATCTGTGTAGGAATTTCATGCACAGGTATCCCGCTACCAAACTTGCCGTGATTTCTTAGATTATTTTAACTACCGTAGTATTCAAATGGACGATTTACATCGACATATGATATGGTGCCCATTAGTGCTGCTCGTATACTGACACACTGAATATCATTCCCTGCTAAATTTGTTTGCCAACAACTCTCACATGTCTAGTCAAATAAACATCCCAGCGTATGCCACTCTTTTCTGCAGAAGTCTGCAATGTTTCCTTTCCCTTTTGGTGTGTTTTCCAGTTTTGTGGATACTTCTTAAAGAGATTACCTCATCCATTTTAATTTTTGGAGGAATGAATTTCTCTCTGTTTTTGTAGTTCCAAGGGAGAACATGGCAACAATTGGAAACAGTGCAATAGTTATTGAAGGTGTGAGTAGAAGCAGGAATGCGCTCTTGAATGGAGATACTAAGAGCTATGACTGGGACTCCGGCTACACCTGCCATCAGCTTGGTAGCGGCTCAATAGTGGTCCAACTCAGCCAGCCTTATGTAGTCAGCTCCATGAGGTATGTCACGTTAATGCTTTCCTTTATTAAGGAGCCAACTTTAAGGCATTTTTTTTGTGTGTTCACCCTTTACCAACTAGAATGAACTTTGCAACTGTTTGACATATGTCTAATAGGATTGTGGTTCTTCTTATACACAGCATCCAGTACTCTAAATGTTAGATGTCGTCAAAAAGTTTCGTTTAATTTAGGGCAGGCATGCATATAGATCTGTAGAGAAAAGTACTCTACATCAAGTGTAATAGACAAATATATGGGGAATAAAGTGACTCATTTCTATGATTACTGATTAGTTTGTAGAAGTAAAGTATGGATATGGAATGGAGTGTGGGTGTGTAGTACCATGTAATTGACAAAAGAAAAGAAGAAATCTGTGTTGCATTTACCCAAGATGGCATTGTTAATTTGTCTCTTAAAGGTAATTTTTGTCGAGCACTGTCGCATATCCAATATGATAAAGAATTCCAGAGGTCGAGGCCATTTAGAGAATAGTTTTACATTCCTCAAGCACATTCATGCCGTTTTTCAAAACTTTTTTTTTAAGACAGTTAATAGCAATTGAGACCAAACTTCACATCTCCCTTTACCCTCCACCACCCCCATTCCCCCCCCCCCCTGCCAGCTAGGCTCAGTCACTGTCATGGCCTCTCCATAAAAAAGTTCAGTTTATGCAGCCTTACCAAACCCAAGTATGTCAAACCTGGAGGTTCTTGCCAGTAAACCTGGATGTCACAATTCACACTGCAGAGCTGGAACCCCATAATGTGTTATGTTCCCTTGAAAATGTTTTGCTGAAAGCAATATATCTATGATTCAATAATGACTAGATCCAGAGATTTAAAGCATTGATCTTGATCTGAATAAGGAAGTACCTTGTGTTGCAGTTAAGTGATTTCCACCGTTAGGTTTGGCATGTTTGCCACGAGACGATGCCCAAAACCGTGGGACTCACAGTGAAACCATGAGAGTTGGCAAGTCTCCGCTTTGCTACATCAGGTGTCACCTTGGTATCTCTTTCCTTTCTATCTCCATGTCAGACTGCTTCTGTGGGACTGTGATGCTAGAACCTACAGTTACTACGTTGAAGTCTCTACCAACCAACAGAACTGGTGCAGAGTAGCCGATAAGACCAAAGAGCAGTGCCGGTGAGTCATTCCTAGGAACTTCCAGGAGTGGTAGTGCAGCATGTTGATACAAAAACATTTTCATTTTGAGTGCAGTGAAAGAGTTGAAAAAGGGAACCGCAGATAGCTTCGTACAGAGAAGCTACTAGTCGTTAGAAGAAGTCTACTTGTAAAGATTTAATTTCAGAAGGGCCATGACGACCACAATGCAGTAAGGAGTGGTTAGGTTTTTCTGTGTCGAATATTTCAGTCTGTGCAAACGTAAATATTTTACAGAGAGTTCACAAAGAGAACTTGATGAAAATCAAAACATGACACCACATACAGCTTGAAGAAGGCACTGGGATTATTAAAAATCACACGATTGTTTCAGTGATGATTATCAAGCGTAGACTGTAGCATGTTACAACACAGGCTGTTTGGGGACTTTCTGCAAGCAATGACTGACGAAGAACATATGAGGGCTTATGATGACATCGCATTAGCCAAGGCCAGAGTTTTTTGAGAAGTAAAGGTCTCAAAAAGGGGCATGATAATAAGGAGAGTATCACTTTGATTACTTTATGTGGCTCTGCTGCAATTTCTGCTTCTACTGATGATGTGAAGGGACTGTTGGACTCTTTTACTTCAAATCAGAGACCTCTGACTGTCTGTCATTAGATGTCCAGTGAACCTCAGTACAATCGGTCTGAATTAGTGCTGACAGTCGTAATTGATTCACACTTTGGTGGTCCGTGTAATCAAGCCCAAAACATGGGCTTGCGCAATTTCTCACCTGCAAATGTTACAGAATTATTTCAAAGCAGGTTGCAAGAGAAAACCCAAATATTCCAAATCAAGTAGAAAGAGCATGAAAGATGTTGTTTCTGTAATTCTTCAGGACATCAGTGATGATGTCACATATGCAATTGCCTTAGTATCGAGTTATCACAACTTTTTCCTGACGTGACCCCTTTCTGACCATCCTCTGTCACTTCATGACCTGCTCTTCTGCTATAAGGTCAACGTCGTGACCCAGCAGAAAATACCTGGCAACCTGTGACCCAACAGAAAATACCTGGCAACCCGTGACCCAACAGAAAATACCCGGCAACCCGTGACCCAACAGAAAATACCCAGCAACCCACATTTGGGCCACAGCCCATCGTTTGAGAACAGCTGGCTTAAATCGTAGTAACTGCAGGAAGAGCTTAACAAGTAATTGACACTTAGAAAACTTGGTGTCTGTCAGAACTTTTGTTAGGGCGAGTATGCTATATTGCGGCTTTAAATGTCAACCTTGGATTGTACTCTGAATCTGAAATACAGATCATGGAAAGCAATTAAAAGACCATTTACTTTGTACTATCAAATTCATTAGAATAATTTTTACACTGAGGAAGAAATGGACCTTTTGTTGTTTCACCTGTGTCAACATTGCGAGACCTTCGTTCACCGCAATCCATTTCAAGACTGAAGAACCCTAATGGTTTACATTTCAACAGTATTGGCCACAAAGTTCCACAATGCAATGGGTAGAAAGTGACAAAGTGCAGAAGATCTGTGATTTAATAGGGAAAAAAAGACATCCGAAACTTCTTCATAAACTTAAGGCTGGACAAGTAGAATATTTGAATATTTCATAATGTCAAGGCCATGGTTACCACTCCTGGCAGATAGTATAAGTGTTGAAATACTGCAATAAATAAGATATGTGCTATTAAAGGTCTCTTAAAATTGCCAACAGTTTGCAGTTAAACAATGCAGAAGCGTCTCTAGTCATAAATCAACTCACAAAACAACTAAAAAATATCCTGTTGAGAACAATGAAAGCTAAATTCTTAGACCTCATATCATCATTACGTGAAATTCAGGGCAGATGAGATTGCGCATTATAAAAGGATTTTACCTGTTTCTTCATTGTTTTGGTTTGCTCTAAATTAAAAGAATAGAGTCAACTGCTCTGGATATTTTCCTGTCTTACTGAGGTCAATAACATCGTCATTTGCATGTGGTCTTTCATTGAGATAGCCCAGAAGACACTGTTTGCCTGAATGGCATCGTAAAATTCGTTGGCAAAACCCTATGGTAGCAGTGCTGAAACAGAAATTCAGAGTGGTGCTGTGCTGGATAGAGCACCTAAAATGTTTGCATCACGACCTGATGCTACTGGAAAGAGTTAAAAGAATAGTCCAGACAATGTTGATAATATTCTCGTAACATCCACTTCAAAAATATGAAACAACCTGTGAGCATCACTCTCAATCTGCACAGAGTTTTCATGTACACTTACTGACCATTTGAAACTGCTTAAAATTTTTCAATAGGCTAACAGTGCCCATGACGCACATGTAGAACTCGCTCAGAAACAAAAGCAAGCACAATCATTGGGCAACATTTTTGCTCGTCATACTGTGAATGTGACTTATTCATAAAACTGTATCAAACAGTATAGTATCTTGAAATACTTGAAAATTTCAATATTTTCATGGACCGAGTGGACTTTCACTCTTACGGGAAGATGCCTTGTATGATCATTATTGAAGTTGTGACAGGGAGATGGTCTGGAGTATTCTTTTAACTGGTCATAATGTTCTGATTTGCTGCCCCCACTTTTTCCTATTCATCATCTGAGTCACTTTCAAGTTGTCTTCCTCAGAATAAACCTGTTCACTCTCACCTATATTTGTTTGCTTCTTTCATCTTTCTAGATCCTGGCAAACGTTGCATTTTGAACCAAGGCCAGTAACTTTCATTCGTATCGTTGGAACCCGAAACACTGCCAATGAGGTAAGGAATGAGATGGTCAGGGACAGGGAGTTTGTTTTGTGAACTACACTTTGAAAGAGGACCAGTCATTATTGAATAAAATATTTTTAAAACAATCTCAGCAGTTTCTTGGCAAATCTGTTTTCCATGTAAAAATCTCCAAGATGCTAAAATTTCTACCAAAAACATCTAGTTTCCATTGACAACTCTTTTAATGTAACTTTCCTGATGCTTTGGATGTCAGGTTGTCAGTGATGTGTCTTTTTCTGCCCTCAGTGCCTCTTGGAAAATTAAATTCACATCCCAGAATCCCCTCAAGTGGTCTAATAAAAATATTGACAACATGAGGGATGAAACCATGACCAATGAATATACTGTTTCCATGTTCTTATTTCAAGAGGTCTTACAAGTATCAGTGATTTCAAAATGGCTTTCTATGCTTGCTTAGTTTTCGTGCTTTCGTCGTTTCCAATTCCATCATTTTGAATGTTCCTTTTCTGTGCAATCTAAACAATGGTTATGTTTGTCATTCTGACTTGGACTTTTCAATTGATTTCCAACCAAATCGGGTGCCGGGAAGAACCCAAAGCAGTTTTAAGGATAGATTGTCTGTTACTTATTAGAGATTTACAGTTAATAAAAAGTTTCACGAACAATTGCACAAGAAAAAAAAACAATTTTAATAGAAACCTGGCAGGACAAACACTGACTCAGGAGAGTTTTACGTTTAGTGCTGAAAGAAATGATTTATTAACCTCGAGGCTCAGTTCTTCATAATCAGCAAGAATTAGCCCCATACTTGTCCAGTGAATGAGCCCCACCCTTTTGAGGCTTTAATCTTGACTTGTCTACTACTATGGGTAAAGTTAGGGGATCAGGCATCGTTTGTATTTAATATAACATGAATAAAAAAGATGAATTTTCGGCCTGCCACATGTCATGCCTTTGTTGTTATTGTCTGTTTCTTGTTACTTTTTTGGCCCAAACAATTGTCCTTCAAGGTGGTAATTGCTTCTGTTTCAATTTATACTGATAGCAGCTCTTCTCTTTAGTCTCCAACTTTAAAAGATTCATGTTGTGTTCCAATTTGAGTTGCCCTTGCTGTGATGCTTTTGCTGTTCATATGTCACTGAAGAAATTGAAAAGTTTACATCTCACACATGGAACAAAAGTGTCATTTGTGAGTTTGCTTCACTAAGGATGTCAAAGTCAAAAGTTGCTTTGTTTGGGTCTCTCCTCGATGGCTTGTAATCTGCTCAGTTTTAAATATTTGCTCTTGTCAGAGGTAGCTACATCAGATAATGTCTTAAGGATGATAAGTAGTCATGGTATACATCTTTCTTGTAGTGTTTGCAATTCCTTATTCAAGATCATGTTCCTTGCTCATTTTGTATCGGAATTTTGTATAAAAAAGAATGAAGAAATGTTAGGAATATTAAATACACGGATGTGAGAATTCTGCGGTTCTACAAATCTCTGTGTTTCCTCTTACTGGGTCCATGTCCTTATTCCTGAGAGACGCATACGTGCATTTTCTTAATTTGCTCATTTCTGTTTTCAACAATGTCCAGTACGCATTTGTTTAGCGCTGAATCATTCTTCTCATATGTACGGATGCTGCTAGCTCCTCTGAAAATCTTAATATTTTATTTAGCACTTTATTCATCACTTGCATTGCTTTCCACATATGGTGTTGCCACTTGTCCAGTGGTATTCATATGTGTAATTTTGCGTGGAAAGAGCCTGCCCTTGAGTGCATGTACAAGGACACTGTTCCATGCATTTTCCTTCAGCCCCACTCACAACCCTGTATAGGAGAGAGCTTTATTGCTTGATGGGGTTTCAAAGCACTTTGTTCTCTGCAGAACCAGTGTATAAGAGTGTCTTGGAAAGTTCTCTGTTGTTCATTCAAAATAAGTAAGACCGGAATGCATTTGTGTAAATGTTCGTTGTCGTATGTAACCACACCCACAAATGTCAAGTTCTAGCATAGGTTGTCTATCAGCAAAGACTTCTGCTTAAGATACTCAGATCCTAAAATTTTAATTGAATGCTAAAGACGTCTCCACAGAAAGGAAGAAAGGGGAACTCGACCTTTTGTCGTCCCCTTACTACAGTCTTCACTGAAGTGAATGTTTGCTCGAGTACCGTGTGTTGCAACTGCCTGATGTCATTATTCATAATTCAAAATGCAGAGATAATGGTTTACGAGAGTGAAACCAGTGCTCGACGAAAAGGCCATTAATGTTTTGATGTTGCAATTTTCATATCAAGCATTTGACTAGCTGTGTCACTCTGTACAATGTCTTGCTTTGAAAAGAGCACTCATCAAGAAGAATATGGTAATGAGATATTCAAGTCAGGGCTGAATTTAACAAAGATGTGATTCGTTGTTCAATTAAGGTTGGCGACGGTAGCCTGTGTTGGAAGTAGTATGTTGTATTCTTTCATAGAAACAACAATCAACTCCATCACAGGTTAACCGAGTCAAGTCCTCATTATTATGCGCTCAGTGTTAAAGATGGTATGATAAACGTAAACTGAACTTATCTGCTTGACAGGTTCTTCATGTACAACATTTAACTTAAGCACAGAATAGATGCATACGGTGAACAGAAAAAGATGATTGGTGAATAGGCTATTATTGAATCAGATCAATGAGAGTGTTTTAGTCACATCAGTTTTAAGTTCTGCTCACCATTAATCTCATTTTCATCAGTAATTTCAGCATCCACATGTCGATCAGAGCCTTATGGCTGTTGCGCTTCAAAATGTGACCCATTTGTGGTGCGTATGGCCTCTATATTCACTATGACCCCCTCGAGAAGTAGAGATCTCTTTAAAATTTCTGATCTGGCCCAGTGGAATGGAAATTTTTCCTTGTTTTGCAGCTGCAATCCTCCTTCTGCTATATTGAATCTCTGACCAAGACCGTCAGTTCATTTATGCATCCATTTCGTGTTCAATCGCAGGTTTTCCACTGCGTCCACTTTGAGTGTCCTGCCAGTCCGGTCGACCCTCCGCAGAGCAAGCATTCGGAATCTGAAGGAGGAGAATCCCTGCCCTCACCCTCCCCTCCGGCTCCAATGAATTATCCCTCCAGTTCCGGCGACAGAGGCTGATCACAGAAACTCCCAGCAGTCTGGAAGTATCCTGTGGAGTGATCTTGCAGAAGGTATGACCCATGCATGGTGCCAGTTAAATCATTACGTCTCTGCTAGAATCAGGTACTATGCTTCTAGTTATTGTAAGATCTATCTTTAACACCCCAAGGGTTGTTACCTCATTAGTAGCGATTGCACTAATTTTGCATTTGAAAAGTAACATCCACCGATGGTCTCACAGCAAAGTCTGCCATCGTTACTTGAAGTTTAATAATCCGTTATTGTGTTGGATACAATTTTTAGAAGAGCCTGAGGTGGCATCAGCATCTGTTTCTGGAGATCTCATGTCTGTTTTGTGGCCAGGGTCTCAGAGCTTTTAATGTCATAGAAAGGAATAGAACCACCGAATTCTAAATGTAGAATCCAGGACATTTTACCATTTGACCAAGTCTGTGCTGAAGTTAGTGTTTTTGATTGATTGACAACCACTGCATTTTCCCTTCTCAAATTGTTGAGACTTAAGTTGGCATCTACAAAACTATCTATACCATGCCAACTTGACGAAATCCAATATCACGTTGTCAACCTGATGTGGCTCCAACCCACACCACTAGTCCTGACCTTTTTTTACAGGGCTGCAGTTTTGTAGATATGGTGGACTCCACATCGACGCAAATTGCTCAACAATTACCTGTCATTGGTCCAATAGCACATGTGTTTATCTGTGGAGACTTGTTTTCCATACATATCATAACTGCCATCCCATGGGTATTAACTTGTGAAGTGAATGTGATCGAGGTACACGTTGTGCATATGATGAAACAAAAATCGAAAATTCTGTATCCATCGATGTAATTGGGTATCTTATGTCAATATTCTCGTTATATCGATAATTTTGTGATATATGTTTGTAATGTTTCTTTAATTGGCTTGAGTTTAGCTGCAATCCTGTCACAACCCATGCCATTAAATGTTTCTCCATGAGAGTGTCACACTAATAGACATTTACAAGTTGCCTGTGGATTTTTTTTTTAATCTTGTTTGAAGTAGATAACGTGACTTTTTTTGAGGTGTATGGCTATGTTGCTGTTATACAGAAGCTACCTGAACAAAAGGATTCATCTTCATTATTGAAAGAAAATGTAATACCGAGAAAAATTAAGCTTCACCTCGTTGAAGAAGTAATTCCTCCTGTAAAGTCATTTTTAAGAAGTCAGGTTTCTTTCACATAACAATTGAGATGGATAGCGCAAGATGATTTAAGTAGAGACACTGAAAAGTGATTTCTTTGGCAACGGATGTCGGGTCGTATCCAGTGGTAAAAAAAATTACTCATTTGCACATCTCAGGTCTGTCCTTTTAGCTAAAAATGTAAGTTTATTTCTGAAGAGAATATGCTCGGGTCAATATGACATTCTAAGTGAAGTTATTCCTTATTTGGCAGAAAAATGCCGGCAAATATAAACCTCAGATATTCTGGACCAATTCTGTGACATTGAGCGCTGTTGCCACAGTCTAAATCTGCAGCTTTGATATTTAAAGTAGAAGCCATTACATTAAAACACCCAGAACTAACCTCCACAAACTTAGGAATTTTCTGGGCACTGCATTTTGTAGTGACTTTAATGGGATTGGTTTTACTGACACGTCAGAGGTAGGACTAATTTGCAAAATCTCAGGGTTCATCTCGTGACTGCAGTACGATTGATCCCAGTGCCATCTGAGAGATGACTATCAATAATTTTGTAATTGAATCACTGACAGTAAGTCAAACATTTGCACTTCCCCATCAATCCATTTTGTAAATGTCCAAGCTTGGGGTCAAATAATGGTGTTCTTCCCGCTGTGTACCATTGAGAGATTGGTAACTGCAATACTGCCTTTCCATCAAATGGAAACTGAACAATTTTCAGTCATGAACTTCACTTAATAGTTCGTAGATACTCACAAAATGTACTCTAGACACGGAGACAATGCCTGCTGAAGGCCCACGTGCAGGTAATAAAAGCAGGACTTTTCAAGTGCTACAAGCAAAAGGCCGTATTGCAATGCTCACTCAGCTATTCAGTGGAAAGTGCTTTGGTTTCCTACGTGAGTCGCCTGTTATCTCAGAAAACACAGACAAGATGCTGATAAGTGTTTTCACGATGTATTTATGGTATCTTCCTGGTATTCGAAGGAGGCATAACTGCACAAAGGATTTTTGACTGTTGTAAATTCTTCTGTAGTGTATATTGGAGCCCAGATATGCTGAGAAGTATTTACCTATGGGATATACTAGCAACTTTTGTGATATGCAACATACACCTTAACATGCCAGTATTCAGTACCATTGTGTATTGGGCAACGATCTTACAATGTTTTAATTGTAGTGATTTACAGAGAGAATACCTCAAAACGTTCAATGAAATGTCCCATTTATATCTGTTTGGATTTTATCCAAAGAAAGCGACTTAACTATTAACTGCTGACAAAATTTTGGATGTAACCATTAGAACTGCTGTTCCTCAACCTGTACAAATCATTTAAGTATTCATTCATACAACAACATTAATGTCATGAAATCTTTCCATCAGTTGCCAAAACATCAGTTGAAGTATAGTGAAATTAAGCCAAGTCTGTCTCCATTTTATTCTTGATATGGTAGTTCAAAGAATCTGTCAAAAAAACAAGGTCACAAGAGTAACTCAAGGATTGTGAGTGCCCGTGGGAAGAGCTTCCTGGTGGGGTACGGTATGCAGGCGGAGGACAAATGGGGAATTGTTATTTCTTTTAATATTTTGTATGTTTTGACTCTGAGTCATGATTCAGTATCCACCAGTAGTTTAATATTTTAAGTTCACAGAATGTAAAATTGCTTAGAAGAATGAAAGACACACAGTTATCGGAGAACAGTACATTGTGCTTTCTGCAGAAATTTACAACCCAATAGAGTCCATTTTATCAACCCTCTCTTTACTTAAGTTTATGGCAACATTGAATTTGTAGGTGTCAATGTGACGGAACATTTTTAGCTCATACCAGCTAGCTGGCGTGAGCTATTGTAATGGTGCGGCGTCTATCTATCTATCTATCTATCTGTCTATCTATCTGTCTATCTATCTGTCTATCTGTCTGTCTACCTGTCTGTCTATCTATCTGTCTGTCTATCTATCTATCTATCTGTCTATCTGTCTGTCTATCTGTCTGTCTGTCTATCTGTCTGTCTGTCTGCCTGTCTATCTGTCTGTCTGTCTATCTGTCTATCTATCTGTTCACAATTGTTCAAAATGCTTCTCCTCCGTCATGCTTTCATGTATTTGTCTGAAACTTGGACACAATGTTCCATAGGTGGTGGACCATTAAGGGTGGTCAGGAATATATGGTCCAAGGTCCCATGTGGGCCGTGCGGCCCATTTTATGAAATTCTACAAAATGCTTCTCCTCCTACAGATTATATTGTACAATGCTGATGGTATGTCATGATGATGCTCAGTTATTGGTCCCTTCGGGGTGTTCAGGAATTTTTGGTCCAAGGTCCCATGTGGGCCCAATGGCCCATTATGTGAAATCTTGTTTGAAATGTTGTTTCTCACACATGCATCCATGGATTTATATTTAACTTGAACACAATAATCCCTAGGTGGTGCTCCATCTGGGGTGTACAAAAAAGTTTCAGTCTAAGGTCCCATGTGGACCCTACGGTCCATTTTAGGAAATTCTACAAAATGCTTCTTCTCCTACAGATTATGTTGTACTATGTTGATGGTTTGTCACAATGATACTCAATTATTGGTCCCTTCAGGGTGTTCAGGAATTGGTAGTTCAAGACCCCATGTGGGCCCAATGACCCATTTTATTAAATTCTGCAAATTTCTTCTCCTTCTCCCATTAAAGTGCCCCTTTAAACTGTCTCACACATCTCAAATATCCCTATCGTGCATGAATGATAATTGAGTAATTGGACAGTGATAGTTGGTATGCTAGCTAAAACTCTGTATTGCCCTTAGGTGTGTTGACCAGTATATGGACTTAAAGGGGCACTTTGAGTTGTTTCATGAACTTCAGTTAGTCTTCACAAAACATACCACTTTTAGTAACTGATCAAAATTCAACTAAGAGGGCCCGTTATGAGTCACATGTAAATGACCACTAATGAGTGAGTTGCTAATGATTTAAATTGATTTTGAAAAACTCGTGACCATTTACTTTTCCACATTAGTACCAATTCATATACCCATAGCCAGTACAAACCAATAAGAAAAATTAGTAAAAATTGACAGTTTCCATAATTATTGGACGTGAATAGTGATGCTGATTATAAGCATTGCTATTTGGTAGTACCCATTAAAGTTTTTACAACTTTAATTTATTGACAAAGATCAAACTTATGCACTGTTGGAGCACAAGTTTATGAAATTCTGAAAATTGTGCAGTCCTACAGATTCTCTTGTACAATGTTGATGATTAGGTATAATGATACTCAGAGGTGCCTATGATTTGACATAATGATACATAAATGGTACCTTAGGGATTTTGAGGTATGAGCCTCTGCACCAATGGTGCTCTAGTTTCATCTCTTTTTTTCAATAATGGAAGGAGAAATATGTAACAGAAAGCTTTGCCCCTGCAGATAGTGGCGTCGTAATTTGTGAGCTACTGCTTCTACAACCTTCTAAAAATAAGTTGAAAAATTAGTGTTAGCCTTACAATTAACAAAGGGGGAATGGATATGCCTGCAGTCTCACTTTATGTGCACCACGGTCTGTATCTGAGCCAAAGTTGAGGACACACTGGAAAGATTTTATAGATTTTTTCTTCCTGTGTGCTTGCTTTAACATGACCAAAGTTAGGAGGATGGGCAGAACATGAGAATGACTTTACATACATGTCTGTACAAAGCCACCAATGAGCATTGTATGATGGTTATGAGTGAAACCTGCTGATTAGACTAGATTTCCAACTAGTAATCAGATAATGGACATGAAAGTTAAACATACTAAATGCACATATTTGCTTTCAAATGTTCCTCCACGGTCAAAGACATTTTCGGCACATAGTACTTCCATGACGATCGTTTGTGAATCATTCGGTAGAGAGACCCCGTAAATATGTATAAGTCATCGCTCTCACAAGTATTGTTCCTATTTCAAATATGAATGAAACTTACAAACTTTCCCAGAGCCATTAAAAGAAGAAAACGTTTTCCTTTTTCCTTTCATGTAGAGTTGCTGTGACATGCAACCGTTGTGATTTGTAACTGGGGAAAGGTTCAATCAAAAGAAGGATTACTTTCCAAAAGTGTAGGCTTATATGACAGAGTCGTTTAAGAAAGTAACTTGTTCCGTGTGTGACTAGTTTCTCTTCATACAGTTTACACAACCTACCTGACAACTTTTTGTTTCATGTGTAACTCAGGGATACTATGTAACAAAGTGACATTCAAAGTTGGTGCACGTAGCCCAAATCTGATGACATGAATGGTTTACAACCAGGTTTACTTCCCTTTTGCATCCTTGTGAGTTTGATGTAATCACTTTATATTGATCATCGGGTAATTCAAATAGGGAATGTATCGTAAGGGATTTTTTTTGTCATATCAGCAGATATCAGTAGTTTCAAGGGATACGGGCAGAAATCATGGACAAGCAACGTGGATGCCATAAACTTTTAACCGCTTTAAGCTATTCAAATAAATCATTTCCTGTCTGTTTATCCTGCAATAGTTTCACCTTCATGTTTCTCTTTGTCAGTACAATAGACTCAGGTAACAGCAGTGTGACTGATTGGGTAATCGTTCCCATAGATGTGGTTTCTGGATTGTTGAGAGTCAAAACAGAAATTTGGCAACTTCAGGACAATGGGATATTTCAAAAGAACAACAAATGAATGACAACAACAAACACGCATTCAATCTTTGAATAATTCTCACGCATTTTGTTTTCTCCTTTGAAATCATCGCACTACAGTACGTACTAGCTGTACAGTTCTACACTCCTATCATAGGATAAAAGCTCTGTGCCTCATCACTTGTAATATATCCTAGCAGATCCTAGCTGCAAATTGACCCACTTGTCTTACGTTACAAAAATTGGAAGCTCTGTGCCTCATCAAATGTGACCGACCCATGCAGATTCATCGCACAGATTGTCCCATTTGGCTGATGCTGCACAGCATCAGTAATGAAGCATTCCCGTTATTTCAAATCTCTCTGGGCAAAATGCTTTTTTTTTTTTTTTTGTTGTTGCCAGCCTGCACCTCTCATTTTATCATGCCCTTGATACTTACATGGGGAGCATAATGTTCTCCCGTAAAATCTGATATCTGCAATGTTAAAAGTTGGTGAGTTAGCAACATATATAATTTTGCAATCAAGCTTTATTAGTCCTAAATACCTTTCATTACCTCATAATAAGTGACTTTGATACACTGTGAGTGTTCCAAGGAGTATAACAAGTCTCTTCCAATGGTAAAACGTCCGTCCCTGTGGGTTAGTTTTGGTGGCTCGAAAGTTCTTTTTTTAACGCAGGCCTCAAAGTGACAGTCCAGACCAAAATTTTGGACATGTGAAAGAGGAGCATGAACTATTGACAACCTCATTTGTATTTTATCTGTTATGTTGAGCATTTATAGTTCATCTGAAGTAAAATAAAGCATTTTATAGCCAGGTGAAAGTGAACCAAAGAGACATTTCATTTTGTACACCTGTGCAGATCATGTTTGACTAAAGTTCACGTTGAACTTAACAAAAATTTAGTTCACTAGATCTAGTTTGCAAGATGATGGATATGTCATGCTTTCCACAACAATTGAAGGCAAGCTAGCTATTTCTATCCATGTCAAAGGTCAGAGCAAGAACAAGTAAAGTAAGAAATGAACACAGGTACCCTGTATGTTTCAACTCCTGTCTTGTCACAGGAAAATCCCTTGCATTGAGAATTTGAAAGTTTGTTGAACTTTTCCCAAACTTTATTTCCTCGTAAAGATAGCAAACATAGTTTGCCTCTCATGTACTTTTAATCGTTTCCCTACAAGTTTTTGGAACTGCAAGTTCACCAAGTTTGTGATAATTCAGTGGATCAACTTCACCTGTTTGGCAGAAAACTGTACTCTTTTCTCAACGAACAGCGACAGTATTACTTTCTTCTTTCATCCTTGTTTTCATGTTGAGGTATTTATGCAAAACATAACACTGTATGCAATATTATGATTTTCTTTGAGAGGCTGTGACACCAGGTTGACTTCACTGGGAATGATTATTGTGTTTATGGTCGATGTTTGTTGTGAAATTTGTGAGTGTTTACATCCTGTGTTTAAAGAGGATTACTTTTCTCTCTCAAGGTTCTCCATGTAGTGATTCTCACTGTGTGACTCTTTCCGGCAAAAACTTTATCACGCTCACATTTTTTTCCCTTTTGAATCTGCTTTACCTTAACGTCTTTGATGTTCTAGCGGAAGCACAAAGACAAACAATATGCTTTTTCTCAGGTACAAGAGGTATCTAGTTTGGCAAGTACGGCACTTCTAACAAAAGGTGAACTTTCATCCGCAATAAGATGATGATTGACTCCGCTTATAGATGTCATAATTCCAGGAAACAAATGCTGAACAAGCAATCATGGGATAAGTATTGTCTGATATTACAGTATGACTATTTTGCTTGCCATTTTGAATTTAAAACTCAGGATTTCCCAATCAGCCATCTTTCCCCACCGGCAGGTTTTGAGGACTGAGTGGTTAGATTCAACACAGTATGTGAAGGATGCGTGAATAACGATACTGTGAGTTGTGGTAGACTGTGAGCCCGTGCTATCATATCAGTGTGATTAATACTACATAATGAAAAAAGACTATTGGCATTATTCTGTTTACCAGTTTTGTTTCATACTGCATAGTGGGATAGACTATGAGCTTACATTATGGTTTATGTGTGTTGCTACATAATCTAATGGAACATGGGCATACAATATCGTACCAGTGTGGTCCACATCTCTGACTTTCTTTAATTTGTTCTCCCACTTCTTTTGTTTTTTTAGATTTTTCTGCGTTCTTTGCAATAAGGACGATGATGTAAATTCCCCTCGTTCTTGCTATGATGTCAACAGTTTTTTTCCTTTATATCCTCATACCCAATTTGTGTGGGTGCATGTTTGTCTTGTTCACTGTTTCTATGTAGTCATAACCTGCAAAATTCTAGGGTAAATGACAGCTCCATCTTCACAGTGATAAACATAGTTGATGCATTTAAGAGGTCATGTAAACTGGCTGAGGTATCTGATCAGAGATTTCCCATTTATGTGTTAATGTCGACAGAATAAAGGACATAAAGGAAATGGCCCTTTAAGGAGTTGGAGGTCTTTTAGACCAAAACTGCCATGGCAGTATTTATTAGGATAAGCTTCCATGGATGGAGATTAACTGTGCTGATAAATTTGACAAGGGTGATCGGAGACCATTGGACATGAAAGTGGTGACAGAGGTGCGTTTTGATTGGTTGGTTGCTTGAAACGAAGTAGACAAGTTCAGAACAGCCTCAAACAGATAAATACTATTTCACCTCCAAGGACACTCAAGATTTCAAGTGGTGAATGATACAATGCATCAATGTTTGCAATGTGAGAGTTACACCTAGCATACCTTGCAGCTATGTTTGTATGGCCAGGGAGCACCATTGCTCCTACCCTCCATTTAAAGAGAAAAAGTTATGCTGCTATGCAACTTAAAAGCAGGGACAATTCTTCAAGTCACAAATCTCCCAACCTTCATCTACCATTGTCCACTGACACCGACAGGAATTATTTTGACACTAACAGACTTATTTTGACACTGGTGGAGTAATTTTGACACTGGTTTCACTGAAGTACATCAAAGAGCACTGACCCATACTTACCCTTTAACCAATTTGCTTGAAATGAAATGCAAGAATCAGGGAAAATCGCGTGCTGGACATCTTTTGCGAATTATTTCCTGTTGGGAATTGTCTCACGTCACCAAATGGAACTTCCTGTATTGCTCCATTGTAAGCATCGTTGTTTTCAGTTCTTGCATTTTCATTTTTACGATATTTCACCTGACCAGAAAATGTTTTGTTTGTTTGTCTCCAATTTCCAAAAGGAAACTGTGATTGGCTTTCCTCCTGTGGTTTTTCATCAGGTGTTGAGTATCAAGTTAAGACACATAACAATAGCTCTCCACAAAGTAGAAGTGTGGTAATGACGACATGATACAAAGACATTAGGACTGTGTGGGCATTACTTAACAATGGCACTTCATGCCAGCAATCTTTCTTTCCCCATTTGCAGCCTGAACTTTTATGAATGGGTTTCAAAGTTCAGGCTCGGTGGAGAGGCAGGGCACTTTCACTCCTTTGTGAAAAATGTGGTCTGCTTTTGAAGTTACAAATCGTTGGCATGTATGCTTATTGTATGTGTGCTATTAAATCAGACATCTATTTCTTTTCCGAAGTTCTGTGTGAATTCACAGAAGTCACAAAGATATCAATATAATATGTTAATTACAGCTATTTGTTAATTTTAGAGTTGATTGTATCATTGATTTGTAGATGGTTGTGGGGGGGGAGGCTGGCTGGTGTGGAAAACTGCACTCACAACCTTGTATGAAATGTGTTGCCTACTTTTGGAATTTGTACAAGAGCATTTAATAATCGCACATTGTGTGGTAGTGAAATTCACCATCAACTGATTGCTCAGGGCTGAAGTTCCTGCATTGAGTCACACTAGCCATAAATATAGGGATACAATACTTGAAATTACAGCAATTTGTTAATTAATGAGAATTTGAGTTTTATGTGTCACAGAATTTGCTTTTAGTGTGTCGTAGAGCAGAGTCCGGAACTCTACAAGTACAGTTGGTATTCGTTAAATTTTGTGCAATGAAGTTAATAATGTGATTTCTTTTTAATTTGTTTGCGTTAGCAATGTATGATTTACATGGTTTAATTTTGTTTTCTGCATGGTGTATATTAATCCGTACTTCAGTGTGATGGGTTCCCCCTTCCTGGGGACATGAGGACAGCGGGGGAGACAGCGGTTTTAGGCCACGTTCCAATGACATTGCACATCTTTAAATCAAGGGAGGATGGCAGTTCTCCCTAATTTGCGTATAAGTCGGTAATTTATCGTCGTCGAGGATCTTGAAGCTGAAACTCCTTGAAAATCTCCTTCTCTGTCTGGTAGCTATGATAATAGTTTTCAACTTCTCTTCGATCATTATCATGCATTTGAGAACTCAATTTGGTTGGTGTTTTTTTTTTTTTTTTTCTAATTTGCTGGATAATGTCACTGCAGTTGTGGGAGTGTGGAAAGCTTCGTTTTAGTACAGTTTGACAGAGTTCCTGTGACTGATAGACAACTGCGTTTCGTAACATGTTGCATTGTCAAGTTGTAAAGGAAAATGGTACAGTTGTTAACATGCTTTAAAAGAGTTTCCTCTATTAAAAATAACATTTTAAAGAATTTTTCATAAAAAGTTCGCAAAGTGAGCTATAAGCTCACCGCATGTGGTTTTTCCTGAAAGTTTATGCAAAATAGTTTGGTCTCTGGTATACTGAAGGGGATTGAAAAAAGAAGTGACACCATTGGGCGATTGAGAAATGTGCAAATTTACAACAACAACAACAAAAAATATTCAAGAAACAGACAAAAATACAACATGTCTGATGTTAACATCGTCTCTGTTGTAATGTGAATATTGTTTCAGATTATAAAGTGTAAGTAGCAAGACATGTAAATAAATATAGTTGTACATTATTATTATTATATATCTGTCAGATGTAATCAGCGCATGCTACAATGTAGTGAACATAACTTTAAACAAAGAAACAACAGAGAAAAAAATATATACAGAAAAGGAAACCAACAATTTGAATATTGTCATAAATTCTTGTATTTTTCTCTGTACAAATCACTCATCCCACTTTTTTCACCCACTGGTGCAATTTTTATCGTAATCCCCCTTATCCTTGAAGGAAGTGTACTATTTGTGATGTGCATAGCATTTTGTTAAATATATCTGATGTTAGTTTACACTTTCATTGGTGCAGTATATATATATATTTAGTTTGTCAAAGAAACGGTCATTCAAATCCATAAAATCAAAATACATGATTGGCATTAACTTTAGGTGATGCTCAGTACTTGTAAGACATTGTCAAAATGTTTTGTCATAATTTAGCATGTAATTTCATCAAACAAAATGCTCATATCCTGCCTTTATTATCACCTTTTTGGCATTCATAAACTGGAAGTCTCCAAAAGTTCTCTTGTATCATCCAGTGAGGGTGCATGAAACACCAGTGGAATTATAAAAAGAAAAACAGCCTTGAAAAATAACAGCCTTGCTACAATTTATCAACATTCCATGATCTCAAACAAGATAAAAAAAAAATTACCATTTAAAAAAATACGTACAAAAGTGGCATAAACAACAGGTACAAAGGGGGCCAGCAAGAGGAGCATCACCATTCCAGTTTTTTTTCATCCCTCTAGTTTTTTTCAGCACCACTTTCCCTCTACTGGCTGTATTGTTCTAATAAAGTTGTTTAGGCCATTACAGTGCACAATGCCCATCAGACTTTTATCGCTGATGGGCAAAGGTTTGGAAGATCGTTTTGTACTTTGACGGAACATAAGGTGTAATGTTCAGGATTCCACCTTAAAAACACAGATCCTATTGTGAAGATCTTAGCACTGAAAACAACAGGTTTCGTTATGCTGCGGCGACCTTGTTATATTCTGGAGTTTCCTGCACTGGCCCCGTTGTCAGTACATCATTTAGCTGTGGAAGCCAACCTGTTTCTGTGGGAGAACAATGCTCTCCCTGTCTAAAAAATGTTGGTAACAAGCAGCCATGGAGGGATCAATGCCCCAGAGTTCTTAGAGCCTGCTGAGGTCATTCCATGGCCATTTCAGCTTGATTATGTACTCAGGACACTTTTCGAGCTAAATTTAGTCACATACTGTGACTGTTGTCGATACAGCAGAACTTTGGAATATTACCACCAACCTCGATGTTAGGCGGAAGGTAGCGTTTATGTAATGAGAGAGTGATCTCTTTCCTTCCTCGGCTTATAACAACAGTTTCAAAATTTAATAACAAACTGCCGCAATGCAAGTGAAGATTTTGTCATTAGTACAATGGTTCCTCTTCTTTTGTTATGGATTACAATGGTTCCTCTTCTTTTGTTATGGTTTAAGACAGGATATTGGCCATTGCAGTACAAAATGTTAACTCCCTCGATGCAAATGCCTTTCACATGTATCTAGAATGACTGACCAATAAGAAAAGGACCTTAGTGCATACCTAGCACTGCATCACAATTTCTGTAGTATTGCAGGGAATAATTTAACAAGAGATTTTTATCACAAGCCATTACAGTGGCATGGTTTCAACATCATCCTTTTGGCTTGTGTGTGCTAGTCAGTTTCCATTCTTCAATAGTTACTGTAAATCTGAATTTGTAACAATGTGTTCTTTACCATCAATACAGAAATCCAATTTAACATTTGATCACGGTGGATCTTTGTAATTTGTTCATTAAATCCTGGTGTCACACATTTGTACATTGATATGACCCAAATGAAATTACAGAATTGCAAAGTGGATACCAAGGTGTCGCCTTACTAAAAGAAAAAGAAAAACAGCTTCATTAAAAACACTTCTTTGATTACATCTTTAGAATTGGAAAATAATAAAGGCATTATTTCTATTTTCAAAATAGAATTACTAGCCATAATGCTGGATTTATTCTTAATTGGAAGTAGTATATTAATTACAGCAGTATCACCATCTGGTGCATTTATATTTACTTTGGTAAAGCATGAAATATATTCTGGCCATGTTTTTTTTAACTAATTGTGATGTCAGTAACACAAAAACATCCACAGGAGACAGAAAAAAATCCTCAAGTAATCAAATCATTCCAGTTACATTGTGTTGTGAAATAGTAGCATATGATATTGCCCAAGCAAATGAAAGTCATAATTTAAATACAGCACATGCTATACGCTGATATATTCTGGAAAAAAAAAATCAGGTGACTCAAATTCTACTTGACTTGTTGATGATCATTCAAAAAACATCTTGCAACTAATACAAAGAATGAGTTTCTGTAATGAACTCATTTGGCTACTTCAAGGATAGCCAGTCTCGTTGATAGACCATTCTAAGGTTGTGGATGTAGGTGTTTAATTTTACCGTTCACATTTTTCTTCCGATTCACATACATGCATTCTCACTCATTCTTATTTTTTTTAGCAGTTGATCGTATCTCAAAATAAGGTTCTCTGATGGTGAGAGACAAAATAGATGACAATTGGGAAACAAGGGAACTGGGCGAATTTACATGCTCCCTCATACACCTTGCTGTACATTAAACAAGGAGAAGTGAAAGATTTTATGGTAACATATATGAATTACACATTACATCTGATGTTTTTAGTCCTTGGGAACTGTATAACCAAGGAAAGCCCCGCTCATAGACTAGCCTTACAATCAGTACAATCTGTTCTGGTCCTACCCTCACAAGAAAGTTGGTAGAAGTTTGACTCTTGCACAATTTAGTTTTCTCTAAAATTACATTTGAATGCAAGACTAAAGATGCTCAAATGCATGTGTGTCCCTCACACTTCCTTTTCATTCAATTGATTTTCTAACTGAATGATCGAGCCATGGGCTTGAGTACGCGATCATGCAGTGGTCACAGTCCAGAGGCTCAAAAGATGAGCAGTTGGTGAGGCACATACACCATAATGGCCTACTGGCCCTAACTGATTGTTCCTGAGGAAATTTGTTTTCCTTGTTAACAGGGAAATGAAGGATCATTGCACAGTATTCCAACTTCCTCTATTAGCTTTCTTTGCTGTTAAGGGAACAAAACATCATGAATGCATGCTGTAATCTGCACCATGGATGGTTTTGATCCAAACAAGATACTAGCCCATCGATGGTGGTACTGAACATTGCACTTAATTTTTTTTTTTTATGCCAAAATATCACAAGTGTGAAAAATACACAGACTAGTAAGAACATTTTCTCTTTTGGACTAAAGGCCTACAGTATGCAAGATCAGGTTATTTAGAACTATTGTGCCTAGAAATATTCCTCAACCCTGATATTAAAATCACTTCAGTTGTAATGAAGGTGGCTTTATGATGAGGTTTCAGAGCTAAAGAAGGATCAGCAAGTTATCTCCAGATGAAGGAAGACAGTTTGTCCCCCTTGCAGGGTGACACCGCAACTAACAACTGAATATTTCTATAAACCTGTAACTGCGTGAATACCGTTATGATAGGTATACGGCAAAACAGGTAGATACCATTTTCACACAGAGAGAGTACCCCACTCAGACTAGTACCAATGATCATTAAAGTCGATGTAATCTTTCCTCCTCTCCACTTGTGGACCGTTCATGAACGAGAGTCTCATTCTGTCTCAGTTTCAATATCATCGGAGCATCCAGCGTTTTGCGGACCTGTGCCGTAGTGCAGTGTCTTCGGCTCCAAGGGAGGACTGCAACTACATACCGCCGGACGGCTGGTGGAGACACTTTCTTCAAAATTCGACTGCATCATCTTCCTCTCATGCAGCTCAGTAAACTTTACATCTCAGGTTTACTCTTTTCTTACAGATCCACTTCTGTTAGGCAGTTGTCTAATTTTCTGTATATCATTCCAGCGATGTATGGTGGATCTCTCGCCCAAGCACTCTTTAAAATGTGTGTCATCTGTTAGAAGAGAAATGGACAGATACATCTACAATTAAATTGTTTAATCTAACAAAGGATTACTTTCAAAATACACCTCCATGTCTACGAGTGTCTCAATGACCGACGTCCTTACTAAATATACGGTACCTTACAGACATTCTCATACATGCAAATGTAGTTATCCTCATCAAGTCACACAATCCTGTGCCAGGAAAACTCTACTTATGTAGTCCCTGAAAGGAAGAATTAAATGTGGTGATACGTCCTTCACTGCCGATGGTCCCATCCTCTGGAATTCTCTCCCCCTGTAGAAGCAGACGGACCCCACTGGTTGAGATTTCAAGATATGTACCTGAAATCCCATCCTTTTCAGGGTTAACATGTATGAATTCACCATATTTTTTTGCATTTTTCCTCTTTTTTTGGGGGGAGGGGACAGCCCTTTGATCATTTTGGAGAAGCGCTCTATAAGCACGTATTGTGTTGTGTGTTGTATCAATACTGCAAAGTACAAACTGCGCAGTCGTACTTAATTAGCTACAGTAACTTCCCACATACTGTAGATACTACTGTTGACTCAATGTGAAGTAGTCACCAAACATACCTCCTGAAAAAGTGCTTCGATTTCCCTTTTTTTTTTTTTTTGACCTCAGGATTTGTTGGTACTGGCACATGACGTCTGTACTTCCATTGTAATATCAGCCATGTTTACAAGGCAATGGCAGGCATTGCAGTAGTATTGTGAAAGTGACCCAGGTAATTGGAGTTAATATTAAAGGGGAACCTTATTGGGTGTTTCAGTTTCAACATTTTTTCATGGTGAGTTCTTTCCCAATATCACTTTCAAATATCCTGCCTTTTTTTGTACAGCATGTCCGCATGTTTGAAACGTATGACGCGGTGCACCTCGCCATGAGTACGTTGTGGAGGTGCATATGTGATGTCTTGATTCAGGTAATTTTGCAATAGCAAGGTGATGTACAAGGGGGTGGTAAAGCATATGAATAAAAGCTTCGTACTTTCTTCCACTTGCATTTGCTTTCCTACTAAATGGTTTCTTCTTACTAGCAAAAATGCACCTGAAGTATCAGGGCTATTTGAAAGACTGTAAAATGGTTTTCCTTTAAACTTCAAGATGAGACAACTATCAATCTGCTCTGATGATCAAATATTGCGATATTACTTAATGTCGTTCAAACAAATCTACTCAATCTCTTTTCATCTCCAAACTAAAATCTTTTCTGACAACCGCCAACAAATTAATAAACGCACTGTTATTCCAGTGGTAAATTATAGATGCTGGTAGATACAATACCGCTTTAATTAATCAGTACGAAATGTCTAAAATCCCTACCTTCTCAGGAACTAGCCATGTTTGACTACTTGACATTATAGCTTAGGCTACTTGACACAAACTTCTGATGGTACCGATAACCAGTCGCCTGTAACAAGTAATTGTCTTTTCACGGCTAGTGAGCTGATTGGCAATTCTATCAATACTATTGTCAAAACTGCATCGCAGTTTATGTATCTACTATAGACATGTGATGTTTAGACTACTTGCAATTGGCCATTTTACACTTCCTTGATACTTTCACATTACATTAATGTGGTTTTTCACTTTCGTAGATGTTGCACAATGTGATGCAGCTAACGTCCCCTAAAATACAGAACATTTGACTGTGGGTCGTAAGCAACTACAATCAAATATGTAGCAATTACACATTGTGCTACTGATATAGAATTTTAAGTGTCAGTAAGCAGCTGCTGCAGTAATGTAATAACACTCTGTAAAGTCACCCTTTAAATAGATATGGAACATGAAATATCTTACAGGTCTGCTCATTGAGACATACAGTAATCTTTAAAGTGTGCAGATGCTGTACGGCACATGCATGTGACTTTAAAATGAACATGTACAACTGTACAGTGTGTGTGTAAAAGTTATGGCAGACAGTATAAATTGCAATAGAGAAGCACAGTTTGCTGAAACAGATTACCAAAACTCAGGAGAGACAGAGAGGTTGAGAGAGAATGAGAGGCTGCCTAGTTGCCTCAGCAACGGACTAGATCTCTGCTCTTCCAAATACGAATCCTATTTGCTGAGCTCCCAGATGCATTGAACACAACTTATAAGAACTAACTGTGAATTACCATACACTGTAAATAGTTTATGCATCACCATCTCAGGCATATCAACAGTGTTATTATAACTGTTTGAATGTTCCCAAAATTTAAGAATTGATGTGTATCTTCACATTGGTGGTGGTTATGCAACACATTTTGATTCTACTGTAAACATCTCTCAATCATTTCAACATCTTAGACCGTCAGTTGCAAACAGGCACTTGTGACTACTTACATGTGTCTGATTGGTTGAAGTGTCAGGGGCCTCTTTCTCAGGTGTATTTGCTGGTATGAATTTGTATAAAATTGCTTTCACTGGATTGCCACAACAACTTCTTGACACATTCTTTCAACTTAAAGTGATTACGTTTGTGTGGAAAAAGCGGAAGGATAAGATGATGTTTGATCGTAAGTTTTCCTTTATTTTTTAAGTGTACATGAGAGGTTGCTCCTTGACATCATCGTGTACGTCTTTCAATCATCGAAAATGACAGTAACCTCTTTGAAAAGCAACAGAAGCAGCATAAAAACAATAAAAAACAGAAAGTTTCAGTTCACTGAAAACCGTCACTCACTACATTATCGTACTTTGCACTTTTTGTCATTCTGCTAGAAGACTTTGAAATCATATGGGCATTTACCATCTGGACCCTGTTTACCATCCCAATTCCCAAATTGTCTGAATGGGGCAATTCAAGACTTGCTAAACTTTTGGACATAAAATTTTAATGGTTTCACTTTTGCCGATGCACACAATCACTTTGAGGGAGAAAATTGTTTTGTTTTTACAGAAAAAGGCCATATTGTTGAGCCATAATTTATGGACACAGAATGACAGATTATTCAAAATGAGGCATTGAGGCAGGACAGTAGCCTTCTTTTCAATAGGCAAGTTTCTCACAGATAGAAATTCAATTATTGTATACTCAAGAATACAGTTGCTTATCCAAGCTTTGGAAAACTCAAATGATGCATCTTCCAAAACTCATCTGACAATGCACAATGCTCTGAGGAGATGAAGCCATTGCTGATGTTTATCGGTGAAATTGAATGGTTTAACAATGACTGAAGCTATTTTCTTTGTATGCCATGTTGCAGCAATTTAAATGCAGTATTTCCCTTTAACAGTTGAAAATGCAGCTCTGCTTTTAAACTAAAATGCTACGAACAATATTACACCTTCAACCCCTCGCAGAAGAGTTGGGCTGTGTAAGTACGGGAATTAAACACACCTTACAGTACAGTGAAGGAGCACGTGTTACGTCATGTGCTACTGTATGTTAGAATGAAGCATGACTGTTCAGATTCAACATCATATTACAAGATATCCAGGATACAGTGTGGTCATGCATGCAGCTACGAATGAACTTGGGCAGTTGTGTGGGATTTTGACAAATGCTGACAGAGTAACCGAAAGCTAATGTTAGAAAATAGGGATGGGACTATCTTAAAGCACATCCAAACTTCTACTTCAGAAAAGGAGAGTGACGTAAATGACTAGGACAGTTGTATTACATGGGGTCAAAATTTGATTTTATAATAATCTTGCCCTGAGAGTATTGTCTCCATTTTAGAGAGAAACATCAACAATTGAACTGTTGTTTCACTTTAAGCTACATCCAACAATAGACATCAAATTCTGTGTGGCTTAACAATTATACCTTTAACTACCCACTATTAAAACCAAGGAGAGTTTCTTCCCTGTTTCAGGAAAAGAGAGTTTGAAAACTAATTAGTCCACCATCATCGTATCAGTTCAATTCTGGTGGCACGTAATTTCACTGCACCGTCTAAATTAAACTTCATCAGCTGTATAAATTAGCCAACAGTTAAAACAGAGGCGAAGGCTAAACCATTGGAAGGAAATTTGCGGTGAACAGGTGCAACAAAGATAATACTCTTAACATGAGTCAAAGTGCTTCAAATGAAGTGCAAATTTCCTGCAATTAACCACCGTCGGGTGGAACGGTAGCGATAAACTCACGTACTCACTCCTGACGTAGAACATGCACATCGGTGTCGTTGTGATGAGAGACTTTTCAACAATAATACCAGTCAACTATAGTGGGAGGCATTTGTTAACCCCTAAAGATAGGCTAATGTTAAGGCCACCAATTCTATACCACAGCAGGTTGAAAGTACAGTTAGTGGTGTGCAGACAAGTTCAGCTGGAAGCCACAGTGTGTGCTGTAAGTGCTGAATGTACATGACTTGAAGTGAGCACAGCAGAGCAAATGGATACTATATATGACTAACTGTAGGAATAAGTAACTTAAATACTTACCTGTTTGTACAAACATGTGTCCGTCTTTTGAGATGCAAGCCACCTCATCACCATTTTATGACAGTCTTCTTTCACATGAATGCGGTTCATTAGAGTGATGGCTCTCAGACCATCCATCATACTTAACATCTCCTGGCACTGGAGCATGTGACGGCTGGTCAGGTTGGACGGGCACCTCTCTTCTAGCAACTTCTTGGGTCTCCTTGGTAGACTGTGCTGACCGAATACTGATAAGTCCATTCCAGGGGTGATGTTCGTCTGCGGGAAGTCGCTCTGTCGTCGCGGTGTGGACGACTGGTATGACTGGAGGAGTTTATCCTCTGATAGCACCTTAGATCCCCCTCGGGGAAGACTGTTGAAGTTAGAGGTACCCTCATAAAATCCCCTGCCGATGGCGCCGAGGGGTATGTCGTCCGGTGTGCTCCTGGTGTCACTTTCTGATTCACTGGTGACATGTTCCTGGATGGGACTGCTCCTGTGTCTACTCGGAACCCTCGGGGAGGCAGTCTGGTCGTTGCCCTTGTGACCGTCACTCGAACGAATCACGTAAAACTTTGAAAAAGAGTTTGAAGATCTTGGTAGAGCTGAGGCTGCGCCATCAGTGGTGTCCTCAAGATTGGCGGATTTCACATTTTTACGAGGTACATTCGGCAAGTTTCCTAGAGGATTAGTGTGAATTGTCGGAGTTGGCAAAGACCCTTTCCTCTTTTCATTGCCAGGGGGGTTTGTCGGAGGGGAGTTTGGTCTGTCTTCTGATCTACGATCTTTGGAAAAGCTAGGAAGGTAGCCCACTCTGTCCAGCTCTTCCACGCTGGAATTGGAGCTGTCGGCTACTTCAGTGGTGTCAGTTTCGACGTCTGTCGAAGCCTCTCTGGCCAGCAGAGCCCTCCTCTTAATTTGACTCAGTCTAGAAATTTTCTGCTTGGGACTTGGATCTTTCATCGCTTTTTCCACCTTTTGCCCCTTTTTCGAGAAACTGTTCCCCACACTGCTTCCCTTGCTCCTCATAGAGGCTCTGTTGGATGAAATGCCACTGTCCGAACTGCAGATGCTGTTCCTCTTAGGAGTGTCATTGTCGATGTTCATTTCTGCCGCTGTAGGCAAAGCATCCATACCTCTGAACATGTGACTGTTAAACTCTGAGTCAGCTATCCCCTCGTCAGATTCCTTCTTTCGCGGCGGAGCAGACTGAAAGTCGTATTCGGCGCTCGGCAGACGGGGAATGCTGATTTCGGGCACCAGGGAACTCCGTTTATCCGGGGACATGTGAACGCAGACGTCCTTTGGGAGAAAGTGAAGCCTCACCATCTCCAGGACCTCAAGCATGATCAAAGCAAATGCTCTGACATCATTGGCATACAACCTCTGAACTTCCTCTACTACCATCTGAGCATTGCCAGTGGCTGTGGTCTTGTCATTTGGTTTTTCCCTTGGAGTGTCTATCTCTTGATAAATAGTGAAGTCAGAAAATTCTTCTCTCCTCTTTTGGGTTTGTTTGCTGAGGTCCATTGCCTTTCCGAAGTTGGTAATTACAATCCTGAGGTTCATTGTCTGATGAGTGAGAGAAAACAAATAAACATATCAGAATAAATCAACATGTTACTGGCACAACGAAATTCATTTATTTTTCAAAGAAATCATTCTCCATCACCATTTTTGTAAACTTTGAAATTTCAGATTTGTTTGTATCAGCTTCCTTCAGATTCTTTCAAATAAAGGCTTCCTTCTGCAAATTACCTGAGTCTCAACACCCCAGCCAAAAAAAATTACCCTTGATTTTCAACACTGATTCCTGGACAAAACCATCCCCCCCCCCCCCTCATCTGTTCATTATTTTATATTACAAAGCAACTTTCAGTGTGTTCTTCCTGGGTTCTATTTTACACCATAATCAGGTAGAGAAGGAAAGTTTGTGGTATTTGATCCTAGTGATTTGGGGTGATATATTTATGCCAAATCTGTCAGACAGATTGTCAGAGATCCAGTTTGCATAACAAAAAACATGTACATTGAAAGGATATTACAAAGGCCAAGGGGGCTTTATTTTCAAAAAAAAAAAATTCACTAAGTGTCCCAAATTGGCCAGTGATGAGAATCAGTTATTTTTCTATGGGGAATATAGAAACCTTTTAATTCGCACAGTGTCTTCTGTGGATTACAAGAATACAGATTTCCAATGGCTATGTCAGTATTTTAAGCATAATCTTCACAGATTTCATGTTCATGTTTTATATGAATGGAGAATGCACAGAAGAGTACAGAATTTTACTGTGTCATTCTCTCGAAACACTCCATTTTTTTTCCAGTTTATCTTGCTGGCCAGCTTACAAATAAATTACCACATGTCAAAAACTTCATAGCTACTGTACCAATATGGATTTTGCAGTAGCTATTTTGAGCCATTAATAATGACAATACTCTATTTGGACCCAAGTGTTCATTGGTGTATTGTTCTCATTATCAATCAGTATCTTTAATTGTGTCTGGAACAGCACGGTTTACTTAGCTTGAAGTAGTTACACTAGCTTTATAACATAAGCCTAGGTTTATAGTTAACATGTTCCTTTATAATATGGTTCCCTTGACTGTATAGCTATTCAGGATGGAGTACCATCTGTGAACACCATAAATGTTGTTGTTTAACGTCCTGTGATGGTTATTCCAGAGAATCTTTATCTTTCTGTGTTGTTTAATACACCAGCTAAACAATCCCACTTACGCTGATCAAAACAAGATTAATTTAGAGACTGGTAGCAAAATGATAAGTTAAACGCCAGCTATCAAATCACTAATTGGTGTACTAGGTGTACAAAGAAGATACCCCCATGACAAAAAACAGCATCGCGTAAGCAAATTTCATCGAATGGCTTCCTGAGAATGGCGGCACATATTTCATCCAGGGTGTTTTCAGTAAGAATGTGGGAAAGCTGTGATTAGACTTTAATAACAGATTGCACATGTGTACTTTGAGGGTCATCTTGGCTCCAAATATAGCATAATTGTCATTTCTTTATTCAGAAGCAATTACTTTCTAGTGGTCATCACCTTCTAATTTTTTTTTTTTTTCCCCTCAGAGATGGTAATGAAAGGCAGCTACATGTAGGCAACTATAAACAAGACACAAAAAAAGAGTGGCAGCAATGATGTGCGAAAATCTGACTAAAATGTACTCTCTGAATTTCCATCATTCATCTTTTCTTTCTTTTTTTTTTTGGTTAACTTTTTCCGTTGTGCAATGGCACGTGTATAATTGTGCTTTTCATCCGTTTAGTGATTATTACATGATTTCTTTCCAATCAATGGTTTGATATAAATACGTCACAATTATGGCAGCACTGAAACTGCATTTGGTTTAAAGTCCAGTAAGGTCTTTCAACCTAATTAAATAGGACAAACAAGAGAACCTCGAGGAAGGGAGGGGAATAGCTGATCTAGCTACAGTAAGAGCATCATGCTCACGCTTCCATTGCACCACTGCTGAGCGGCAAAGTTGTTGTCACGCGTCGTTGTTGTCATCACATGCACTTTTGTCATCTTAAAACTCAAACCAACCAACATATTGCAACATATAGTCAACAACAATGCGTGACTATTCAATTTCCTCTTAAGGGCTGGCTGTCCTTCTTTAACAATCCTTTGTCAATATCCGGTTTTTTTTTTTCAATCGCCCAAACACATGTACTGTACATATGGGATATGAATTTGTTGACTATTTTTCCTCTGCAATGTGCACACGTGCTCCACAGTGCTGTGGCCTGATTGTCCCTGCCATGTAAACTTGGTGATCACGTTGTAAAGTACGTGCTGCAACAGTTGGTCTACTAATTCATATTCCAGCGATATTCATTTTCAGAATTCAAACTACATAGGCCTATCAATATCCACCGTAGTGATTGAGCCCTAGCTACTCTTGAATCATGAAGCTGAAGTACTGTACATCCTGGCAGAACTTCAAAATGTGATGAAATTAGAACTTACTGACCCTGAGAGAAAGATCTTTGCAAATTTTCATTTTTTTTTTTTTTTTTTGCCTCTCAATCTTTTTAAATCACATTTAAAGACACTTGCAGTTTCCTATCCATTGCATGTACATATGTATGCTCAGCTGTATATGTGCCAAGCTGTTTCTTCACAAACATTAGCCTTGCAAAGATCGATACTCAACAAATAAATAATTTGCTATGTTTGGAATGCCGTGTGTATGTAGGCATGTACAGTCAATGACACATCGACAGTAATATTGTTGTTACCTGTGCCTAGCAACTGCATGTGTGAGAACAGGTGTGGCAAGTGTCCGCCGCTGCTGGCAGTAAAAATTGATTTTCTTATATATCAGTTTCTACCTGGTTTATTACAAAATAAAAAGTACAGCTCACTATGTGTAACAGTTTTTAATGTCAGACCAACTAAATTAAGCATTATAGTATCTTACTTGACGTTAATCATCTCTCTTGTTCAATGATTCATACTTTGGTTTATTTGATTAAGTCAAAACTGATGACATTTTCCCTTATTGTAAACATGACTTGCCAACTTTCCCTTGAGAGCAAACTTTGTCACATCGTACAGCTTGGTTACTTGTAGCTTCAGATAATAAATTCCCTTCCATGTACAGAGTCTTAAACCTGCATGACATACTGTAGAAGGCCACTTCATCTGATGGCAATATGGCTACACATCGTGCATTTCGCACACGCATTTCCAGATTCAAAGTTAAAGCTGCAATATGAGTTGAAAATTGTTCAAATCAAAGTCACATTCCCCAAAATATGTCACAGCCACTACAAAATAACATTAATTTCCATATAGGTGAATATTCATACCCATTCCCATTGGTCTGTTTGATTTCAAGTAATGGTAATTGACTACTATGCTTCTTGCAGTCTGAATTTTGTAGGGCCCACAAAAAATGTCGAAACAATTTTTGTATTCAAATATTTGGAAGATGAGCACATAGTTCTCTTCCAGATTTTGTGATTTTTTGCCCTACTTTCTCTTCCCTGAAACACTGTTAAAAAACAAAGGTACATAACCTGGCGATTATTAGTACATTGACTCATATTCTAGCTTTAAGACAAGAGGTGATCTTTCTTTCCAGAGAAATATCTGACATGGAGTTAGAACGCAGTGATGTGGTCTAAACCTCCCACGATCAGCGCTTCCAGTGCAATGTAATGAAAGCTGCACAGAACAAATTTGTTCTTTACATCCTGAGGCTGCATTCATAGCATGTTGTCACATGATTGGTAAATATGACTGAGCAGTGAACACACATTACGGTCATAATTTTCACTTGGAGAGGCAATTGGACTCCTGCTGATACAAAAATTAAATGGCACACAGCCAGAATATCTAACCGTACTCACAAAGAACGATCACTGAGTCCACGAGTTATTGTGTGACATTGATTGTGCATGAGTCATGTGTACTTATACTGGGCTTCAACACAGTCCAGAGCCTAGACTGAAGTAATTGTTTCAGGTTCTACAAGTGTAATTACAATCAATAACAGAAGAAAATAGAAAGGGAAAGTTTTTCAGTTCTGAGTTCAAGTATGCATCCATGTCCAGTATGGTATGTACATGTATGTGGCACTATTAATGCAGTGGTCATGGATGAGGCAGTTTGCAAAATAGAAAGCACAATATACACACAGGCTCGATATGCTCAAACTTAAAAGGGTGAGACAAGGTATGGTTTGGAGGGAGAGGCAACCACAGAAAAGGCGATTAAGATGTTTGAAAACAATCACTGAATGCATCATGTTGTGTAGCAAAGACTGCTAATTTTCTGCCATTCTGGGAATTTTCTAAACAAAAATTTGTTAACTAAGTTAAAAAACAAAAACAAAAAACTTCAAGTTGTAAAAGGAGTAAATGGAAACTGCTTTTCAATGTTGCTGATGTCATATGTACAGGTCTCTTTTATGTTCAGTTTATTCCTAAATTTACAGAATCGAGTCATTACAACTTATATGAAAAAAAAAAGTTGAACATCCATGAAACAGAACAGCTTTAAAGGTAACAATTGGGACAGCCATATCACGCCCTGTGATTGGCTCTTACACAGGAGCAGCTTACTGCAACCTTTGCAAATACTTTGTCAGCACCAAACAAATCAGAAAATGGCAGAATTAGACAAAAGTTCAACATATGAAATTTATTGGGAAGTTTTTATGAGTTTTGGAGTGAAAGTAAGTGTAATTACCCAATTAAAGTACAAGTTGCCTGAAAATGATCCCATACTGTAGTGGCTGTACTGCACAGCACAGTGCCATAATATTGTTTCAAACTGTCCTTCATTCATACAGTAGTCATATACACACATAGTCATATACTTCACAATGAAGTGCAAAGTTGCAAACATAGCCTACAGTAGTTCATTACATCATACTGTAGGCCTACAGTACATCAATGTACAGCAACTGAAGTTTGGATCAACTGCTCAACTTCATTGCTTGCAAATATGTCCACATCGTTCATGATTGAGCACAAATAATGCAGGCAGCACTAGGGCTATTGTGCCTCTGCCTCTGGCACTGTCAGTGTGTGTTGTAGTATACTGAACCCATCATCAGTACCATCGAGTACTTAAGTACTTTCACATTCATGATCGCCAAAGTATTTACAGGACATGCAATATTCTGCCTAGGCTGTATATGACGCCATATTGCTTTTGTTTGCATCAGTTGTATGATGTCATCGAGGTGATCATTAGGATCGACAGACTTTCAGTACTTTTTCATTAACTTTCATGCACAGGTCTATATTCTGCATTTTCCCCTCATATAGGAAGTATCTTTGAAGCTATTAATGTCAACACTGCTGCTGCATTTGTTGTGGGTCTATATGCATCAAAATCACAACTATGACAAATCGCAATTGCAAGTGCAATTGTAAAGACAAAAGACAATACAAACATATATATGGCTAAACAATGTCAAACATTTGGTATTATAGAGATGTCCATTTAAGATCATCAAAGCAATCACTCTCGTTTCAATTAGTGGTCTTATCTCATTCAATTTTGCATACAACCAAGATACTGTACATGCATGCAGTTGCAACACTGCTTGTGATTGTGGTTAAAGGTCATGTGACATGAATATGACATTTTGGAGTATTGGGTGCATTAAGCAATGAAAATATCCATAGAAAACACAAATTTCAGCAAAATCTGTCAAAGATTGACATATTTACAGGCAAATTCCTGTCACAGCTGTATCATGAATAAAAATTGTCTAAGTATGCAAATTTGTGATGTCAAGACTCCTATGATAAGTCTTATGTTAATTAATCCTTTGTTTATGTAACCTCTATTTCAAGGACATTTGAGAATTTTGTATGCTCAGAGGGTTTTATTTCGGAAGCATGTATTTCTTCTTCACAGATATCGATATCACTTACCAATGTGAAACTCAGTAATAAACTAAGAGGTAAAATATTTAGGTTCACCAAATGAAATACTGACACTGTGCAACACTCCTCAACATTAGTTTTACATTTTTCTCAAATTTTAAGTGCAAGTTCATTCCAAACTTCTTGCCTGGCAAGTATCATATTCACTGTATGGTGACAATTGAGGACTATCACCCCCCCCCAAAAAAAAACATAATAATTACATGAAACTGCATAAATCATTACAAAAAAAGTGTACTTCCAATACTGTTGGAGAAGACTTTGAATGGCTGATGAGTAAGACTTTAGTCACAAAATGTAGCACATTAACCGAGAATCAAAATAATTTACTTGTAAACATTACATGGATGATATGCTGCATCTGTCGGATGTAGGCCTATACCCACCGCAAGATACCATGATACAAAAGGAGACACAAATGCTAGCTGGAGTAGGTCTATGGCATATAGGCCTGACTGTTGTCAGTTGGAGTTGGGTTTTGCAACTGACTGATGCATTGTTTTCAATAATTTATTAAACTTTCAAAACCATTAATTAAAAGTGATAAGCACAGAAAAAAAAAAATGATCTTCATGGGCGTGTTTTTTGTTTTTTTTTATAGTTTTAGAAAATTCCGCAGGAGTCCCGTGACTCCAAGAAAAGTGAAGTCAATTTGCAGCTCTGAAGTACAGTCTGATAATTACCCGCACAAACCTACTGCCATGAATCAAATGCAATGTAAATATGACTCTATATATTGATGAAGAACTGGCATTTTTATTTGGCTCTGGATCAATATTCTTTCATTTACTTTCACAGTACGTTCGTTTCAAAACAAGTTACGTATATATCATAAAGGCCAATTAGAGGCAAACATTAAGTGTGCTTGACTCATGAATGCATCCAGCTGGCAAATCTTCCATTAACATGCAAAAACAGAAAAACAAGTATTGGTTGCATTCATGCACAGGTGCAGACAATTTCTGAGAACAAAAGAGGCAAATTTTAATTAGGAATACAACTCATGAATGTGGTAAGTATTATACTTTATCTACTGATGCACAATCATTACTCTGATGGGAACATTCTGGAGATTGTTTTCCTTATGTCTACAAAAGCTAGCATACAAGGTACTGCAGCTCTAGGTAAAAGTATTGCCATATGTCTATTAAAATACCAATTTTTCATAGATCTATGTTACAGATGCAGTGAGCCACACTGACAAGCATACTAAACAATGTATCTATACATCCTCACTACACATGTACACATAGTACTGTACATGGATATGAAATCAGAGTAGTAAATAATTCACATATCATACCTAGTTTCACTTGCCTTTCATATGTGGCAATCTTGTAAGTGTGAACTATTAGCTGTTTTATGGTGTACCACACCCACTTCAAGCAATTTTTTTTTTTGTCAAGAGCATTACATGTACATTTCTTGTGTTCAATGCATGGCACAGTGACCATAAGTGGCTCTTTTGAAAGTTAATATGTGACTGACATTCCTGAAGCTTTAAAGATTTAATACATAGCTTAACATCTTCATGGTTTCTATGCTATACGCACTACCTACACTGGATTATGTAAATTACCATATGTGATTGTATGCACACATAAGCGCTATCACATATTTATAGCCAAAAACAGTTCTTTCATTCTTTCATTGCCTTTCAAGGAACCATATCAGACAATACAGTATGTGTACTACAGTGAAGTAGGCAAGCAAGCTGAGCTCAAATTCAGATCAGGAAAGTTCAAAAAGTACTGAAGGCAAGGCCCAAATGAAAACAATTTTCTAACATACTTAAATTTAATGTGGGGCATGAATAACAAAAATGCATAACAAGCACTATACCGTGCTGAGTGATTACTATAGCCACTGATGCACCACAAATCTTACAAGAAATATATCGAGGTACCAACGACCAAGAGTGTTTAGGTCTAAAACTTAAGGGTACTTAAACTGTATAGAATTGATCAATCCAAAAGTGATGACTCACTCCAAAGTCCTTCTGGATTGCATAAATGCAACCAGCAGAATCCCATACATATGAAACCCTGACAGAAGGACAGCAGCTTATGGGTGAATTGAGACAACTGTGTAATGTATGGATATTTACTTTATATTAAACTGTACACCACATTGTTTCGCCATCATGTTTCACCACTTTTTACAAACACTTTCTACAACCAGCTTACCTCTGTAGCACCGTTCATTTTTTTGAGTGATATCATATATTAAGCAGCACCACATGTGCCTGGTGGAGCCTGACCCTATATCTTACATAATTAAACAATTATTCCTGAACTAAACAATACTTTTACAAAACATCTGCATGTTAATATCTGTACTGCAGAGGCAGTGGGGGCTTCATAAGCCCCAACAGCATGTGAAAATGTCATGATACTACCATGCAATGAATATTAGTGGAATGAAAATTTATTATGTGTCACACAATGTAAAAATAAAAGTAAAAAACACTCTATCTGACAGCTATGAAATCATCTACTATAATGTTTGAATTATCTACTATAGAGTTTGCTGACTGATTGAGTACTCGCGATTAACATCTGATTCAGATATACTGCGATCCAGCACGTATGTGCAGTACATGTATTGGCAGAATTAGGCTTCGGGTGGCCATCGGGCAGATTTACCAAGCAAGATGTGGAGACCAGTCCCTGCTGCATCTAACATTTACATCAAATTGTTTCAAAAATATTGGAGAATGTAAAGCCTTGAAAATGTGTAGATGAAGCATCAAATACTCTGAACTATTCTGAGGCACCCCTTTCAGAAGCTGGAAGGTATATCCTATAAATATCACTGGCATGTACATTACTTGCCACTAATACTACAGTGCAGTTTGCCAACAGACCTAGATTTATCTTTGAGCAGCACAATATCACAGTATTTAGCAGTAAACTGTTGGAGTGGTACATTATAAACATCCCACCTACCAGTCAAAATATCCACTTTTTTTTCTTTCAGTTTCTTCTGTTGTTTTTTTTGTTTCAAGAAAAACCATATTGCAACCCACCCTTGATTGTCTTTCATTTCTTCTTCTTTACCATTGTTTGATTTACTGAGGGATTTCTCGTGATGTTTTCACTTTCCACCTACCACCATTAATAACCCCCAGACGGGGAAAATGCTCACAGCAATCTTCCAGGAATCCTCACTCATTTATCGTCAATATGATTTCCTGCTAATGTCATGTGAGAATTTTTCCATCGATTGAACTGAATCATATGGGTGTGGCCTTCTTGAGCAACAGACTAGAGGTTCATTTCCCAAAGGTTCGCCTTCACCGTAAACGAGGACGATCATTGCCATCGTGGACTTACGTGGCAGCGTCAAATTCACAGTCTCCACCCTTCATAATTACACAAACTCGCCTTGCTATCAAATAGAGGCAAATTTAAAGTGCACAGCCTCGGGACAAAATTTTGAAGTTCTAATCCGAAAAGAGAGAGCGAGAGACGGCGAGAGGAGACGATGGAAAGCAATTTGCACGTAGCTACAGTGAAGCACTTGACAATGAGAATAAACACATCAAAATCAGACTCTCGTACTCACTACGGAACAAAGACTGTTCTGGAACTGATATGATGGGCAAAGATAAACAATGAGAATTGCAAAAAGGTGCGTCAAATTGCTCAATTTATGACAACGATGTCATCAGATATACATGTGTGTACACAAAATGTAAAGCGACAGTGAACTGATGGCTGGGGGAGCGACGCGTACGCAATTGAGTGAAGAGGGATTATTCTGGTAATTTGATGCAGCAGCTGATTTAAGGCATATTTCTGGAGATATTTGGCCAAAATGATAATCATCAGACAATAGGAATTTCCTGTCATATTTCTGTTATACAAGTAAATTTGTTATCTCAACATTCATTTCCTGGAAAAAGATATACAAACAAACATCTTTTTCTTTTTTGGGGGACACATACAATTTCTTTGTTAACTCAAATTAAGACTAAAGACGTAACAGGTTGCAACTCTCATGTCCGGCTTTCTCTTGCAAACAATGGATTTGGACACATTTTTCAAAGTCCTAGTGCATGCAAGTCAGTACACTACACAACTGCACTGAAGCTACAGTAGTTAGGAAATTGGGACACACAAAGACTCAGCTGAGCTGCAAAGAAGCAAGGCAAAGTTGACAAGACAAAAAACTATAGGTCAACATGACAAGACTTAGGTTAATTTTAGTAAACTTGTAGCTGTGTGGTTTGAAGAGATGTCTTTACAGCTTATGCAACCAAAACATCTCCAGAAGTCTGTGTTTATACTTCAAGAACCAGTGAATAATTAATCCAGTAAATGCACCTCATTTTGTGTGATAAAATTTCTACACAAATGAAATATTGTGTAGAGCAATTTATGTACATACTGTACAATATTAGGATTTTTCTGAATTTTGTGTCCAATATACCTAAAAGACTGAAACTGCTTTGCAAATTTTTAACACTAGATTGTTCCCTGATAAGTAAAGGATGTAATGCCTAACGTTCTTGTATACATCCTGATAGATAACTTTATGCAGGCAGTACTAGCTGGGACAATCATCTATGAACAATTTTGTGAAAAAGTGTACGTTTTATCTACTATGCAGACCAAAGAGAATTATCAAAAGTGAAAACACTATACAACCTGTTATTCTGAAATTCAGACCAGTTGGTAAATAGAAAGTAAAAGGTAATTACTGATTGACATTTTCCATAATAATTCAAAATTACATATTAATTTGTGACGTAAATTAACCGTGACCCTTCTTGCTAGTGTGATAGTATACGGTAGGTTGGCAGGTCACATGTGCAATTTCATACTGTTACACAAATGCTTGCAAAATCCTTTATAAAACTGCATGACCAAAGAGAATTTTGCTAACTGTAACTACACATAACATCCAATATAAATTGCAAAAGTGGAACACCTTGGCATATCCTGTTCGAGGTACAGTATACGTACAGTATCTACTCACAGAAATTAGCAGTTAGTGAGCTAACAAGTGAGCTTGAACAAGTCCTTGTTGGATAAATTTAAGCCTACTATACAGCTACAGTATCCCCAATCCCCTTACTGATTCAGTCTTGAAGCAACTCCATGGACTTTATACACTGGTAGCTCCCTGCAGGTATTTTGGCCAAAAGTCCTTAATAGTGCAGAAGCCAAGAAATAACAAAAAAAAAGTACGAAAAAAAAAAGGTACAGTATTTGGCGAAGAAACACATTTTTATAGGATTTCACCGCTCCTTTTTCTCTTTCTGTCTGGATATTTATAGAGTTCTACTTCTAAAGATGCTCATATACAAACAGCTTTTGAGGTAAAGAACTGCATGAATGAGGGAAAGCCACTAGGCCTCAATTAAACCTGTTTTAGCTCCCTAATCCAATTCGCAATATATGTCTTGTTTGCCTTTAATATCCCGCCTTATTGCCCAGGGACTGTTAAAAGAACAGTCAAACATCCTGTTCCATTCCATCTATGAATCACTATATGTGATAGTGACACTTTCTCAAATTCATAGATGGACATCCACACCAGTATTACTTTTGCATAGTCAGCTGAATAAATAAGGACCTTTTTTATGCTGTTTTAAAATCATCAATGAAGTCCACTGAAATTTAAAACCCCATCTTTTCATGCCGAGTGATGAGGGCCCTTGGTACTCGTGAAAATGATCCTTTACTTTTTGCTCATATGAAAATTGAGAATACAATGCAGTTTTTTTTTTCTGTGACAACAGGCAAAAACACAACCATAAAATAGAATTACAATCGGTGAATCATACGTGTATGGTATAAAAACTTTTTGTCTGCTAAACTGTTTAACCGCATGAATAATCCGGTACAAAGGTTTTTTTTCCCCTTCTTCAAAGATATAACAACTGGTACAGGTGTTGGTGTATTTTGATTATTCAGAACAAAGATGTCTACTTTACAGTACACAGAGAGCTTCATTTTTTTTTTCAACTTTTACAGACCTCAGCGCTCGTATGTTTTCTTTATACCTCAGTCAAAAAACAAATAATATGTTATAATACTACAACAGGTCCACAGTCTACAGCAACAATTAAAGATGTATTTAAAGGTTAGGAGAGGGTGAAATTTGAGAAGAAAAATAAGAATCAGTTTAATATTATGTGAGAGGATGGATAAAGCAAAAAGAATTGCATGGTCCTTACCTTTGAAGCATTTGCACTAGACACAATAATCTTTTCCTAGTCTTTTAGAGCTGTTCCACCCTTTTTTGTAGCTGCTTTCTTAATCATGGTTGTTTGAAGATGATTAGATGACCATACTTCATGTACACTTCACTCAAACTACTAATTCATCATTGTGATATTCCCATGTATACATCCACTGAAGAACATTTCAATACCTTGGAAGATTAAGTCGTAATTTCATCCTCCTTACCCAAAATCCTTCCATCAGCCTTAACTCTTGACAATAAAGTATGTTTTGCAATTTCTCAGATGCTTGGTTTATTTTCTTCATTCTCCGAGCTTCCGCTCAATTAAAAGTCTTTTTTCATGGCTTGACAGATGTGCCTATTTGGTTCCTCTGACACACATGATCACCCATGCATGAGGCATTACTCACATTTCCTGGCCTCTGCAGTCAGTATCATTTTTTTTTTTATAAGCCATTGTGCCAAGATCTGTGAGGATGATAATTACAAGAGACAGCAAAGTTCCCAGCTACATACAGTAGATCCATAAAACTACTTTTCTAAACCAATGGAGCATGTAATAAAAAAAAAAATTTAATGTAAAAAAAAAAAAGAAAAACAGATCACATTTCTTCATGAACAGGCTAAAGCAACATTAACAGTTAGCAAAGCGTCCCTTTCAGCTATTGCCTCACACTAGGATACAATGGCACTGGCATTGGATAAAACACTTCCCTTTTCTCGTACATAAGTCTTGCAATTACTCGCGGCAGAAGCTGGGAAAGTTAAAACAGTTTAGGGAACTAAAGTGACATTTTAAAAGACAACATGATGACAGTGAGACATGATAAGTAGGCCTATTATTTAGATGAAGGTGATAGTTAAAGTGCAGAGAGTCAAGCAAATGATATGACTGCATTGCTTTTTCACCTTTTATTGGATCTAGATGGCAAAAGAAGTAAGATGGAGCAAACGTGCACTGCAAGTGGCAAACGCTCCTTTACTTTGATACAACAGGCCATGCAGCGAGCTTAATAGTCAGCAAAGTTTAGACTTCACAATAATAATGAACGGAATTGAATGGAAGTTTAGTGGAAGCGTCGTTTGGTAAATTAAGAAATCCCCATTGACATTGAAATGAGCTGCAGAAATGTACAGTACAGGTTTATGGAGAGAAATTTTAATCAAAAGGTTGTGTTACTATACTACAGGCATAAAGATTTTAATATATCTGTCAACAGTGATCAACTTTCAAAATGAAACCTGTAACTATGGTAACCAGGGCAATTCCTCTGCCTGCCATGAAAAGGTACTGCTTGGATAACACTGCAGCAAAATCACAGCTGAACAAAATCAGTTTCCTTCCTGCACACACATAAAAGAATATACCACCTGCAGGCTAAGCAGCATACTGTGTACATTCAAGTCATGATTCTAGTTTGCATGCTTCATGAGGTGTTGTTGCAACAGTATTGAAATTAATACGAAATAAGGTATAAAACTAACATACATTTTTCCGAGAAAAGAAACCAACATCCCTGAAAATATGGCATAGTTTCTCATGACTTGGAAATTTAATTAAGATATCATAATTTATGCTCTGTTGTTCCTTTCTATAGCAATATGCTAAAGCTCAACATGGATTTTAATTAAATGCTGACAGAGAGGAAAATTTTTTGCTAAAACCTCGTAATGTCCACGTCGCCGGTGGTTAATTAAGTGCATTGTCGTTTGCTTTGGCGGTATTTATGAAAACATGACAACACAGTAACAGATAAAAGAAGCATGAAGACATAAAATACTGACAGAGCAGACAATGTCTTTTTGAACTAACTAAAATCAAAGAACCTAGAAGCAGGGAGTCAGATTAATCTATGAGGCAGATTTATGTGTGCTGATCATCTCAAAAACATAGTCATCAAAGTTAGCTCGGATAATTTGAGTCCTGACATGGTAGATGCAAAAGCTTTTAGCGGATCTCAGCGCCATCAGAACCTATCATGTAGAGCAGCATTAGAGTCAAGCAGCCCGTGACTTTCATCCTGGGAGGGTACAAAATCGGCAGGCTAATTTGGTCTTTCAATACGTTGGTCACACACCTTTTTGGTTTTATGCATCGAGCTTCAATTGGGACATATTATGCCACAGAACGGATGCATAAAGTATCCTGAACAAGCTTGTACATAGAAACGAAACGCTTCATGATCACATGGTAAATGTCTTGTTTCAGAAATAACTGTTGGGAATATTTTAGATCAGACCTTTTTGTTTTGAGTGTGTGTATGTGTTTTGTCTGTTTGTCTGCTGGAGTTTTAGTTCTAGAATAGGTCTCTTGTTTTGATCGACCAAATTTTGTATGAGTGTTGATTCTCATCAGGATCAGATTAAAGGAAGACAAACGTCCAGACTGGAAGGTGCTGTAGCACTTTCCTTTTTAAGAGTCAGTTACTTTTGTAAGGAAAGAGTCTCTTAAGCATATATCTTGTCACTACAACCGATACCCTGAAGGGAAAGACAACTTGGAGCAACAGATCAGCTAGGCATAAGTGGGATATTGATCAAGAAATGAGAAATCAACTGGACTGATGTACTGAAATTGTTTTATACAAAAGTTAAACATGATTTACTGTACCACATCCAAGAAGACCATGATCCACTGAGATTTTTTTTTCATGAATGATAATTCATCATGGTGTTAAGCAAACAATATGAACAAAAGTAGCAGGAAAAGTTTCAATATTTTAGGTATCCACTATTCACTGAACGGTATTTTCCATTGATTAAAAACATTGATCTAATGTTTACAAAGATATGACAGACATGGATCACATGAGAGAGGACCAAAACGATGATTGTTTATAAATATTCATTTGTATATATTTATGCATTACTAGTGACTGTTTAACCAATGAGTGGCAGATCTATGGTAACAGCAGGAAACAGGTTCTGTGCAGTCTGCAAGATGGGTCTCATGCTACTGATTTAATACTTACAGGTCAGTGGCATCTAGATATATCGTGTGAATGATATTTACATTTCAAATGTATGCCATGGCAAGGACACATTACTTTCAGGTAGAATTCAAGCAGGTAACTAGGATGACATTTTTACACAGCTTAAAAGGGAAAGAGGCATTTGTTTTACAGAAAGAAAAGGGGGTTCATATACTTTTTAACCACCACAGTATTTGTGGAAACAAGATGATAACTTTTTCAGAATAAGAAAGGGCACTCAAGTGGCCTTCATTTCAAGAAATAAGTTTCTCACAGATAGAAATTCACTTATTTGTTGCTCAAGAATAATTTGTCCACCAAAACTTTTAAAACTTTAAATGATGAATCTCATGTAAATCATCTTGTGCATAATGCTTTGAGGAGATGAAGCTTTCGTAGAAGTTTATTGATTACCCTAAAGCCTGTGTTAGTGCATTGATATACCCCATTTCCCTTTAAATTAAATGAGATTTATTTGTTAACCTGTGAAAAGTGCCTGCAATGCAAGATCAATCACACAGCTTCTCCAATTTGACACATGATTTTAGCTTCATACATGTCGAAAGTCCCATCTAAACTTTCAAAGTACCAACTGGCATGTCTACACACTATCATGGAATTTACATATTTCTGAAAAGAGAGCACCTCACTATAAAAGATCACACAGAAATGGAAGACTGCTTACCTCAATTTTACCACCAACGTGAATGTTTTGAGCACTCAGATCCTGGTGAGACAAATTATTGTCATGAAGATATAGGATTCCTTTGGAAATCTGGAGCAAAGTGTTGTGAGCTAGGTTCTCTCTGAACTTCTTTGGGTATGCCCTCAGCACTTCTCTTAAGGTACCATGGGGATAAAATGCTGTACACAGATACCTGCATAGTGAAAAAACAGATGAATGTATAGAATTTAGCTTGAAATGTTCTGTTTGATGAAGCTGTAATACAGGATGTATTTGAAGCTGAACTGTTATATCTTCAACCAATAGTAACACATCCCTTCCTTTCCCTCCCCCCCCCCCCTTCCCCACCAGCCATCAAGTGCAGTGATGTACACTGTTGAAAATTCTGAAATAACAACCTGTGATAAAAGAGACTTTGAAAGTTGTTACCTTTCAAGCTTGAGATCATCAACATTGGTTTCAGTACCCTGATGTTCAATTCGACAATTTGTGCTGGTCGTGGCCCACAAGAAGTCCACTATGTTGTCGTGATGGCCGAGCCTGTTCAGTTTAGCGAGGGTGCTAGACTCCCACGTCCAGTCCTTATACTGCTGTGGAGGATAAACTTTCATCAAACCACGCCTGGGCGAACCATTTGCTGTTTGCCATTCCACTATTCCGTATCTCTGGAAATGAGAAAAACGTTGAGATGAACATTATCTAGTGACCTTCTCAAAATTAACGCCCACTTTGATAAGACAATGGACGAATGGAGAGGTTCCATGTACCCAAAAAGTATGGCAGATGCGGTCATTCTCACTTTATCCACATCACATCAGGCTTACAATACCCATTCCTTTGCTATAAGTCATCTTCACTGCAGCCCTTGTTAGCAATCCTGTTCATGTTTTTGATATTCTTCTATTTGTAAGGATCAGCAGTCGCTGACCTCATTTAAAAATCCCTCATTCTTATTCTCATTCCTTACATTCATCTTAGCCTACATCACAGAAAACTTCGGACTTATTTTAAAAATTTTATACTTTGCATGTTGCTTGAAAGATATTGACTGACCCAGATCTTTCACATAGAAGAGGGTGTCATGTTCTGGAGCAATGCACTTCATTTTACAGTGTATCAAAACAGAGTGCCATTGGTGAAATACATACAGAAACATCACTGAAGCTGACCAGTATTAAAAAAAAGGTGTCTGGCAGATGTGGAGTGAAAGGAAAAGTGTGAAGGGTCTTTACTTATACAGCAGTTTCAACAGTCTTTTTATGAACATCAAAACAAAAAGACTGTAAGCTACATGTTGTGATTAAAATAGGTTTTCTTCCTCTGGTTCTCTGTTTAAGAGACAAGGCCTGAATAAATAACCTTGGAAAATAAGGTCAGTGCCACTAAGATAAGCCAGATAAATTTAGCAAAGTTCTAAAACAGTTACCTCTTGATGAGGAAGTCATGTCCACAAGAGCAATAAGGAGACCACAGTGAAGTCAATTGTAATCTACCAAGTGCTGTATGGTAGAACTACATACGTGACTACAGTATGAGGTCAAGGCATCAGTACCGTGATACTACCTTATGCCAAATACCACATAATATTTAAGCAATGCCATAGCTTCCGGTCCCAAGGTACCACTTTAAAAGCAGAGCAACTGCTTGTTGAGGAAATTTCACGAGTAAGCGTGACTTGAATTGCTTATTTGTTTGGCAATTCAAGCAAAAATGGTAATACCACTGGGAGCTGGTTCAGAAGAACTTTAAGACCACAGAGATCAATATAGCAATGCATTGATTGAACTAATTTTACGACTCTGACACAAGGTTAAAGCACTGTACTGTTTGTCATATCTACATCATATTTGATTAATTAATGCATTAAGGTCGACATTCTCAATAGTAATCTAGAGATGTTTCAACCATAACCAAACTTCCTGGACCATATTTTTCAATTTGCTTAATGAAACCAATTCATTTACCCTGTGTCTTGTCATATACTGATTAAACTATTAAGATTCAATGCAGATGCAGATTTATATATAACTGATACTGACCCCTTGAAATTTGTCCGGAATCAGTATATCTCTGATCCAGCTGACCTCTCCTGGTACCGTACCACTGAAGAGCCTCTTGAATGACTTGTTCTTTGTGGGACTCTTGTCGTAGTTCACGACCGAGCTCTCTTCATTTGTGGAGGAATAGAAGTTAGGCGAAACCGGCTGATTGCCACTCAAGCTTTCCACGGTCGCTTCGTATTCTAAAAGATGAGAAGGGGTCAGTTTTGACACTAATTATACAACTTCGGAAGGATCGATCAAGTAAAACAATGTGAGTTGTATACCAGTTGTACTTATTTCTTATGGATAGCAACTTGACTTCATCCATTAGAGTGGTTTTCATTACACACAAGCTGAGACTAGATGGTACAGTAGACATAAAGCTCAAGGTACAGAGAAACCAAAAATGCACCGGCAAGAGATGGCATTCAATGAAAGAACAGCTCAGATGAAGGATTGGCAGGGAGCAAAACTTTGTCACTGTATATGTAACTTGGGGAGCGGCTATCAATAGCAAGTGTATGAAAAAAAGAAATGAAAATGTGGTGTAACCCGATATAAATTTCTGAAAGACAGGAAGGGGAGTATGGCCATGAGGGTACATGGCCAACTCCCTTTCCCTTCATACACATGTATGTAAAGGGAACCTAGGCATACATGTGCACCATTTGCACCAAAGGCCATGATTTTGGCAATTATTCAAAAAAACATTCACATGTTGCAAGGAACATTTATGTCACCTGCAGCGCTCAGCTTCACTTTGAGTTTGAATACTGGTATATATGTCAATGTGATTCAGCCAGGTCTATGGGAATATCAAATATACAAACCTTTTAGGCAATTAACAATTTGCATCTAGATACACAGAATCAAAAGAGATTTCCAATTGGCTATCTAACTGAAGTACAATTTTCTGCAATCAGATCATGTTTAGCTGGCTGGTAAACAAATAATTTAGTTTTCATTTCATCTTGTAGTCAGTAGGCATGGTATACTTATAATACCTCTTGGTCGAAACTTGAAACAGCGTTTCTGCATGGAATTCTTGCATCCAACCATTATCAGATAGAGAGAACATGCCACGATGCCACCGAGAGGTAGTATGAAACCGTACACCCACTGAATGGTCATGTCCGATATCTCTATGCCAAGACTGATCCCGAGCAGCACTCCCACGCCGGGCAACCGGAAAGCTAAGACGGTGAGTAGGAGGAGGCCGATCCTCTTGATCTTAGTGGCCTTCTTTCTCAGCACTCTGGCTTCCATCGGTATCATCGTAGATATAAGACCTTGTTGGTGATGCATACAGTAGGACACATACACTAGGATGACAATGGTGATGACGGCCGTCAGTACGTCCATGGTTAGGAGAGATATGGTCCAGACTTTCATGGCAGAATCACTGGTTGCGTTTAACGGGAGGCAGAGAGTTCCTTGGTTGCAAGCATATTTTAAACTGCTTATAGGCAAGCATGGTATAGCAGCTATCACCAGCAAGAGCAAATATTCTGTTAACATGGATAATTTAATAAAGGTGTGCTTGTTTCGTTTGGACGTTTCCGACTGGACTTGATCGTAGAAAAGGTGGAAGGCAAATATTAAAGTGGCACCAAGCGAGCTGGTTATCGCAAATATTCCGACTGCACCGACAACTTTGCACCATGAGTCAGATTCATCTTTCATCAGGGTCTGGTCCTTCTCCACCAATGTTTTTAATATAATTGCTATCATTTGAAAAATTGCGTATGAAAGGAAGGCAAACATCATGTTACACATCAATATAGTGTCTTTCATTGTCTCCCTCTTCTTGAGGAGACCAATCAGAAATACAAGTATCACTAAGACCAAAAGTGTCGTACTCCCTATCGCCATGGCAATGGCTAAAACATCTGAATAGACCATGTCTTCCATTTCTGTTGTTTGGTTGGTTAGGTTCAGAGAAAATGAATGAATGAAATCCCTGCAATTCAAAGAAACATAAAATAGAATTTACTGTAATGGCTGGACTCTGAAGTCTCATAAAGCAAAGTGTTACTGTAATGTACAAAGGGCAAGCTGAACATGGTCATGTTTAGCTGTTGCCCATTTTGTCACAAGGGTAGGTAAAAGCAAATTATCATGCTGAGCTCAAACTTGACAACACTTGTTACTAATGTTCCAAGGTAAAAACTACTTTCACTAATTTCTTTAAACTAACATGGAGAAAGACTTCCACAAGCTTCCACTTTCTATTCATAACTTGTGACAAGAGCCCAACAGCTGTTTCCTGTTAACAAAGAAACTTTCACACAAATTAATAAAGGCTTGTGGCGTTTCTTCAGGTATGGATCCAGAGTAATTGTGCAGTGAACTTGAAGATAATGAACAGTTTACCAGTATTGTCTCCATGGGTAGAACAAAGAAGAGACACAAGTCCTCACTGGTATACATGTGACCAGGATATGACTGCATGTATGTCAGAAAATTCCCTTTCATTCAGTCGATGTAAACTTTGTATCACATGTCAATAATCCAAGAATTATCTAATGTATATGTAGTAAGTCAGAACTTATTTTGCAAAGTGCATTAATTGTAGTTTCACAGGTAACTGCAGTCTGCACCATCAGTGTTCAGTAAGCGTGTGGATAACTTTTTTTATTTATTGTTGCAATATTACTAGAGTCAATATCACTAGAGTTGTCATTTTCATCTTGTGGTTTCCCGTCCACTTATTTTAAAATTTAGCTTTATTTCATTGTTCGTTTCATTTTTTTTTACTCTTGAATTCTTGATTTTGTCATCATTTTATGTCTCACAATATATAAGCCTATCTCTTTTTTTTAAATTTGATGCTTATACTGTGATAAAAAGTAAAAAATGAATTCAATCAGTAAATCACGCTTACAGATAAATTAACTGAAAATGTTACTGCAATTACAGCACTTTTTGAATTATTGCTAAGCAAAATGCTATGCCCAGTCAAATGGTAATTGTAGGCTTAGGCTAAAACCAAATATGCAGATACACCTTTCAAGATGCATGACAATGATAGAGCATGCATGGTTTGCATGTAGCAATCAGTCCATACATATGACATTAACAACATAAACACAATAAAATGAATGTGTCTCCCTTTCAAGATGCATACCATTGACAGAGTAGGCCTATGCATGGTTTGCATACAGCAATCAGTGGGTATATACATTAACAATATAAACATATCAAAATGAATGTGTCTAATTGTAAAGATATGATTGCAATTACTTGCTCATGTAGGGAAAACTTCAGCAGAAACTGCGCTTATATCTCTGGTAAAAAATTCATTGAAATTTAAAAGAGTTGCTCTTGTGGCATTCTAATGCACATTAAACATAGGTCAACATATTATGGTATAACCAATGAAAGTCAACCTGTAGGCCAAGCTTAAGCCTTTGCATCTTACATTAATAATAAGACCTGCAATCACAATACAGTTGCTAAGAGGCAAGCTGGGTGGAGGACTAGTCTAGACCTTAAATTTCTTGCAACATAATCATTACCAAATAAAAATATTAACCAGTGAATATATATTACACAGTCCTGATCAAGTCAAGCCAGTACAGGCTTTACATTGGGCTTTAGTTAAAACCAAAAAAAAAATTTATGTGCACTGTGTCATAGTAATCATACACAGGCTAACGATAGTCATTTGTGCACATGGGCGATGAAAAGCGCTTATTTTTTTCTTGTCGCAAGTGCAATCCTGCACTCTTGTCCTTACTTGACTTTGATTACCGAATACTTACTAAGTCACACCCTATAGTATAAAAATATTAGACGGTAGAAATATTGGATACACTAAAACGACTGAAGGTTATGCTTGAGTGGACAACGTAAGTTAGACCCAACATCTGCAAAACATTAACAAAATTCAACAAGTTTTAAAGTCAACAATTGTCTGTGGCTAGTTACTCTTAATCTTGTGGCACTTAAAGTACAAGATGATGTTATAAGGAATAACATTAGACAGTAGGAAACGTCCATGCAATTGCCGGCTTGGAGTTTCGATGCAGTGTCAGATTGGAAATTAAATTATTCAAATGTAACCTTCCCTAAATCTATTGTGAAGTGCAGCAACTGCAGGCTACTGAGCTGTGTTGTAGTAGAACTTACTTACAAGAGACAAGCTCATCAAGCGGTAAGGGTGAGGCAGAGAATCACATAAAACACATCCCAGCTCACTCCTCGTTTTTCCTCTCTCTCAAAAAAGAAAAATAGTCCAATAAAACTCCGTTTTATACAGCCATCTGTAGTCTTCTGTATGCAACCTTGCTAGCAGTTATAGGGCACATCATTTGCGCTCATAATTCAGCTTACACCGACATGTTTGGCTGATCTACTCCAATTACAATGTTTACATCAAATATATCGTCTGCTTAGCGCAACATCTCCCTGACATGTGTATACGTTTACTGCATTATACTGTAACACACGACAGACACGCGAGAGCTTTCATTCACTAAATGGAGTCATCTGATTGGTTTAGAAGTGAGGCGTTGCATTAGCCTGTAGCGATATTTGATTGGCAGATGCCATCACATACGCCTGCTACAGAATGCAAATTGTACATGGTCATCGATGTTGTAAAAAAATCCTTGAATCCTTTAATTTCTACATGACATTCAAGACAGGTAAATAAACCCGGTTTTGTTTTCTGTGATAGTGGATTATGTTGAATTTACTGTTCAAGTTAGTCACCTGTGTCCTTACCAAAGACTTGTAATTCCAATTACTGTGTAGTTTTCCATGAAAAGCATCATAAAACAGTTAATCACAAATACACACAAAGTAAAAGTAAATCTTTGGCTGGTTCATGGATATCCCGTGCCCCGTGAATAATAAAAAAGATTAAAAAACTATAAAAGGTTGGGGAATAAACATTCATGTGCATGTACTTACACTAATTGGACAGAGTCAACAGTAAACACATGAATAAAACGGTGGATCTTCAACAACGCTACATGTTACAGGTTTGAAATAAATTGTACCAACCAATGTGCCACACTGAAATCAACAAATATTACTAAGTACATAAGGAGATACAGTTATTAATGCATTCTGTTCCCATCAGTCCCAATGATACATTGCTTACTGGTACCAGCTATAGGTGGTCAGTTTAGTTTTCAGTCCATCATTACCCCTCCAAAGGGAACCTCCCTCCCCCTTCTTTCAAAATACAATCAAGTTTAATAGAATTTCTTTCAAACGTTTATTCTTAACCTGAACACACAGGAACAGTTTGCATGCATATGTCAGTATAGGTTGGCGTAAGATAACTCCTGTGTAATATTAGTTTAGTGAAATCAGGGCTGTAATAATCTGAAGTTCTCAAAACTCACTCAGATTTAAAACTGTTTGGGGGGAATGGTAACTGGTCGACCTTAATACTAACAGATTGCTGAAATGCGGTAGTGGATTTCCATTACTTGATGGGTATTTTTTTTTTCCCACCATTTTCTGTTTGTGCAATGTTCACGCTGAATGCATACCAACAGGGGGCTGCAGTGTTAGCTGTCAAGCGTTTTCTAGGGTATGGGTTTTGCATTTTGCAGCAAGCACACAATGAGTCCGCCCACGTTACAAATTTACTGTGCACCTGATGAATGAGGATTTGTAATCTTTTGAAATGTAAACACAAAGCGATGATACACTCCAAGGAAGGAAGCATCGACGGTATTTTTTCCTAAGCAAATGTTTCCCACGGCTTAAATAGCACGCAATAATTTGCTCTTCAAATGTTCTGATTCTTCTGAAAAAAAATGAAAGAATCTGTAATCAAGAAATTATGTGTCTGCAAACTGATGTTGCTTGCCTGAAATGTTTTGACGTGTTTGATCTCAGTGTGTACCAGAAGCATACCTTTTGTAAAGCTACCTTTTGTTTCTCAGAAGCTCATACTGCGAAGCAAAACTGTAATTAAATACATCTGTCAACGTAATGGTACCACATTCACTGACACAAAGAATCACTTATTCGGTTGTTCGTATGTTCGGTAGGGAGCCACATGCTTTTGTTGAGACAAAACGCAGTTTCCACAAGAACTCTGTCAGATGTCGGCAAGATTAAGGAGCCCAAGATGTGATATATGTTTGATCTAGTGTAATAGCAACATGATCTCTTTTTGAAGCAGTTTCAGTTTATTTTCATGAGTTCCGACTATCCTGATCGTAGAACCGGTATAACATAACATAACAAGTTTAAGGGCAAAGGAGGGCAAAAGCCCCATAAGATGCCCTGTAATCCAGACCCCCCGCCCCCAAAAAAAATAGTTCTAACCAAACGAAAATCCAATAAAAGCAACTACAGTACTGCAGTTGTATCAGTGACTTCCTACCTTTACACAAGAAGTGGCAGGGGGTGGGGAAAACTGCAGCAACACCAGGGGGGGGGGGACTCCGTGAAAGTGAAAAGGCGTCTGCGAAGCCTCGGAAGGTGTAGACTCTGCAGAGTCTACTTGGACTGGAAAGTTTCTGCTCCTATGTCTTGGTTCCACCACCTCTGAAGGAAAATCTGTGTATTTACTGTACTGCTCTTCCAGGAGAGCATTTACTCCCCCTCGTTGATCGCTGTCCTCGCTTTCCTGCGGACGGCGATCACAGGGAAACGCGATTTGCTAGATGAGTACATATCCTATAGGTTGGAAATAAGTAGGGGCAGCTCAAATTGTGAGGAATGTATAAAAGGAGGGGAATTCATTCTTTCGAGAAATACTTTGCAAAGTCTAGGGAAGGTGGTTTTCGGCAATCTAGGGGGTATATTTATTAAAAGTGTTTTCTGTCGATCAGCTCCCCATCAACCGATGGTGGCGCTCCTCTTAGAAAATATCACAACTGTAGCTGTCAAGTAGTAATGATGGACGTCACTTGAGTCTCTTCCGCCCCAGAGAGGATGCACCCACGTCGCCACTGCAGCACGGAGAGATGAATATTCATGTCGTCCGATAATTCACACCGCCCCTTCAGTTTCATCCCTTTTCCTCTGTGAATACCCCCTCCTCCCCCCCCCCCAAAAAAAATAGACCATAGCAAAACAACCTCCCCTTCACCTCCTCCCTGTATAGACAGTAAATTTTGACAGTTCATGTCTTAAAATGCACAGAGCCATTTATAGGTGTGTTGCTCCCATTTTGTATGGTTACAATGATAGTAAAGAATACTTGTGCCAGGGATACTATCCTTCAAAAAGCACGATGGTGTCTCTCCACTGACCAACTCCCTGGCCAGGGCCATTATCAACCCTGGCTGTGGGGATGTTTCCAAACGTAGGCTTTCCTCGACGAGTAGGGTTCAAGTTAGAGCAAGGCCAACAATGTAGACCTGACTACCCGCGATGACAATGATTTAACTGAATATCATTACATGCAATAACTTACCATATGGTCACTGCATCGATATCAACAATTCTAATATGAACATGATTAATGACAAGCCACTCCAAGTACTGCCACAATATGGTGCAATAATGTTAATCCTGATCGTCAAATTTCAGCAATACTATATTTTTTTTAATTGGGTAGAGATCATTTATCCGACATTTTCAGTGCGTATCATAAGTGTGGCGTATTTTCAATTGCTATTTCACTTAAAGTTTAACCAGTGGAAGGCTTGCTACCACTGTGCACTACGGCGTGTGTCTCCATTCCTTGTGTGATATAAACCGGCGCTGACATTAAAAAAAAGTAATTTCAATACATATATAACCCATATATATGTATATATATATATATATATATATAAGGGTGTGTGATATCTATGCCCCTCGCAACATAGATTCCCTCTCATATGACACAGTGAAATCATGAACGGCATCTCGTATAGGCTAACCGAATGTTGGTATTTACGTGCCAAACTGTGGAAGAAACATATTGCTTGAATTCAGAGTTTAATCATAGTGGCAAGCTTCGTTTCCGTCGTTCTTTTATTCAGTTAGGCCATCTGCATATTTAGAAAAATATTCACAACCCATATTCAATAATACCGGTAACTAATGAATCCCACGCTTTATCGTTTCATTGAACATTACGAACCACATCTAGAGCATACTGACACAGGATATTAGTTTCGGATATGTCAATATGGCTATAGCTTGTCACTATACCGGTTGGTGCAAGCACTGAAGAAGCACGTTCCTTTCTGAAGCACTGCCGAAAAGAACGTAGGCCTATTCACACTGCATTTAACTACATGACACAAGTATAAATTACAAATGTATACCGCAATTCTGAATAATGACTGTCCCGAGCCTTTGTTTTTCCTCCCGCACAAGGAATCATATGTTACATTAATTATACAAGATAAAAACTAATTCCTCTCTATATAGAGCTTTCAATACGCGTGTGATTGCTGTCCCTGGAGACTTAATGTACGCACTGTCTAGCAGAGCAAACAAGTGGTCTAATTGATCGTTTTTATTCAAAAACATAGAAAACTCCGCCTATATGAGTCATGGCAGTTAAATAAGGTGTGTGCGGAATCCTCGCTGCGTAATATGTATACACAGCGCGGTATGGCAAGCTGGCCTGGGAGTAGCTATAGGTTTGTGTAATAAAGGAGTTTCGTGCTGCGGTTTTGCGAAGTGAGTGTACCAAGGTGTAACCTGTATGACACGTGGAACAAAACTATTTGGTTCTATGTATTATTTGTTCGATTTGAGTCACAAAAACAGGGTAAAAGGGTGTCTTTCGTGTAATCAAATCTCTAATATTTTTTTTTTTTTTTTTGCAGGGAATCCCTACCGTCACGTCAGAAAAGTGAGTAACGTACTTTGTTACAGGTGTATCCACTATAGGTTGCATTATAGGGCTAAACATTTTCAGGTAAGATGTTTCAGGTTTCATCATTTCAACTTTTGAATTTTATCCTGCAGAAATCGTGTAATTCCTCTCTTCTGGCTTTTTGTTGGCGTTATTGTTCACTACAATTCCATAAACTTTATTTCAATCTTTTTTGAACTTAAAACTTTACATAAGTAAAAGAGATTGGAGAGTGGCAACAAGAACTCGCAAGCCCTATACACAGAACAACGAATTCGTAAAATTTACAAAACAGAAAGCAAAAGAGTCAATCCAAAAGAAAAAAAAAAGAAGAAAAGCTTATCAGTGAAAATCCATGACGAAACGTGGAATAACAGTACTGCATTTTGTTTTACCTCTTTTTAGTTATTATTTTTTTTTTTTTTTTTTTTGCTCTTGCAAAAATGCTACAGAAGCGCACTTGGGATGATATAGAATCCCCCCCCCCCCCAACGACGAAAGTCTATAGTCACAAAACAGTAGCAAAAGGAGATTTGATTCAGATAAATGTGTCGGTGACTGACCGGTCGAGACCTTCCACGTGACCGTATATATGGCATGAACACGTATTCAAAGTACTTAGACCCAAGTTAGATCTCCTAGCTTTTGTAGTCCTATGGTTCTGTTTCAGTGGACCACCAAAGTTATGGCATCCTGCAGGACGGAGACTGCAACTATAACGAGAGTACGCTACACGTTCAGTCAAACGGCTTGATAAAGACGGTGGTGTATTTTGACAGAGGGGAAACTGATAGCGATCGTGAAAGAGTCTTCATGGCACGGTGTCGGTATAGTGAGTCGTTAGTTGAAGTGTCAAGCCAACAGCATTTCTCTCGAGCGACGTCGTATCTTGCAAGGGGCTCATTTTTTTTTAATGTATTAGTAGAACAAAGATCATTCATACGCATGATTGATTCAGATCAAGGAGCAATCCATCTCATACCGACCCCCCCCCCCCCCCACTTCCTCCCTGCTCAACATTTTTCATCATGTAGAATGACTTCGAACTGAAAAAAAAAAATTCAAATCCAAATCATAAATTTACGCTGGTGTATGTCTAAGCGACACACTCTTTACTCACAAAATCAACTGAAATTAACCTGTCGTGCATTTAAATGTAACCCTAGAAATGATAAGAACAAAAAAGTCTAATTTACAAACAAGAGGCAAATCATCAGCTCTTTGACATGTTCGCAACGCATGACTCAACCGTACCGTGCACTCCGCCGCGATATATATTGAATTTACTCAGTGAACAAAAGTATACAGACAGAGCCACCACACCCTTGTTTGCAGATTTAATAGACCCATGTCTGTTTCTGTGATGACCTGGGAAAACTCAGTACTAATAATACTGTAATATGTGCTTTTCTATAGACAATGTGCTAATTCTTTCGGAAAATTGGGACTAGTTGAGGATAATGACATATACGGTAGACAATGGTTTGCTTCAAGTGACAGTTTTCTTTGAAACAAGTCAACTAGACCTGTTAGTCATAGCTGATTTATTTAAATGCTGGTTTACAATCACGGATACTACACACAAAGAGGACGCAAGTTGCAGTTTGCAAAGAAGTTTGGTGATGAAGAACAAATGATAAGAAAAATGACAATGAATGCATCCGAATTGGCGTGTGAAACCAGACCTGGGTCCGGATCTTTGAAGACAATGGTATATTGTGTTTAGCACACTCCACCTCTCTCCTCTCTTCCAAGGGAATCCGCTTGGAGTTTATCGTGACTCAACGTAGGATGAAAGACGGTGTACAACTGTTTTCTCTGGTGTCTTAAGGATGTTTTTGTTTTTCGCGCGTATTTATCTGACATTATCTAATGCTCGAAGAACAGGGCGACGAAGTGCGCTATAAATAGGTCCTATCACAATAGATACTTAGCTGATACCATAATCAGTCCAAAGTGAGAGAGGAGTTGGGAGTTTACTGAATGAAGGTTTTGAGAGAGTGAAGCGGCCAAATGACCCTCTTGGTGGGTGGATGGTTGGCTTTGATTGTTATGCACTGTCTTGCACTATTTTATCATGGAACTACTGTCACGGTAGTAGTCCCATGATCTTATCAAGTCACCAGATCAAATAACGATGGAACCATGGGGTAGGGGTTGTGGTTCCATGTTTCAACAAAGCAGTTTAAGGCGTTGCTGGAATGGGAAGGGGGGGTAGTGTGGAAATTTGATGACCATTTCAGTGTGCGGCGGATTCACGTCTCGTCTGCTTCAAGGTAGTTTCCCGATACAGCTGTACATTTTTGCGCAGATGGACAAGTAGTCCACCTATCCCAGACTTCGGGAGCTAGTGACTAAAAACTTGTGAGATGCACTTAAGTCCATTAAACGTCGACGTGAAATGGCTCTCCCGGGGGGAGGGGGGAAGGTTGGGTATGCATTGGAATTAATTGGTTCACCCCTTCCCTCGTCACCATCTGAAGTTGCAGTTCAAGTGTCGAACAAAGTAAGCGAGATCCACGATCGAGATCCACAAACGAATTGTAAAACGTCACTTACGAGCCCAAGACGGGCACCTGATCAGGAAACCTACTAAACTAAATTATGTTGCCTCATTTCAAAATTTTGGATGGACAATTAAATGTCACGCGTTATCCCCCCCCCCCCCCCCCACACACACACACACACCCCTGCACGTGGCACTTCTACGGAAGATACCCAATTAGCAAGTGACACTTCACAATATCCTCCTCATTTTTCTGGGTGTTAAAGAATATCGAGAGGCGTCCTTGTTCGAGCTTCTACTGCATTCGGCTACTTACAAGGCTGCACTGACATTCGAAGCCTGAGCAATGCATTTTGAATGCGGTACTTCGACGATTTCCCACCTATATCTAATTTAATAATTTATTTATTGGAAGGACGTCAGCGTTACCTATGTTACAGCTTCGCGACTACATATCAGGAGGGGCGTCGGAGATTGGAGTCTTCTGACGTCTCATGACTTTGCAGCTGACTTATGTAGCTGACATGAAGTGAAAATGACTTGAAATTTCAAATCCCCCGCCTCATGCTGTTCGATGGCAACACGCGGTCACGACATTGGAATTGGATTTACACATCATACACTATAGTTACGTATTTTGAACCTCAAAAGAGGTACATTGAACAAGTTATGGTTATGGGGACTGGACCGTAACGACTTATAAACATTTATTTATGTCACTCCCCCCCCCCCCCCCCACACACACACGCACACACTTCCTACCCAAAAGATGATAAAGTTATTTCATCTGAGTGAGCGCAGCCCTTTAAATGCCTTATGAGGATTTAACACTGCAGTAAGTAACAAAAGAAAGTGTAAATTTGCAAAGTGTTACACGATGCCGGGGCCCAAAAACTTTAGATCAACTTCAGTGTTGCCACACGCTACTACCTCCAAATGAAAAGAAGTTGGCATGGAAATAGTTGAGTGATGTACCGCACTTGTCTGGCATTATGACCTAACATTCCCAACAGTTGTTGGTATGTAGGGCCGTTTAACGTAGGGCCTATAAACTACGAACGCAGTCAGAGCTGATGCATGAGCACTACTAGTCCGTTACGCGGGCTAGCGCTCACCGGGAACTCAAGGCTTCCAAAATTTTCGGAGTAACCCTCAAAAGTAAGAGTTTCGAGCTCATCTACTGTGCATTTCAACAAAGCAGTACTTTTTGAGGGTAATTACCCCCCCCCCCCCCCGCCATCCCACACAAATGGAGTACAGAACCCCACCCACTCCTCTCTTCTTTTTGGATGTTTTGCCTTCAATGAGTAGGCGCCATGATGGTAAAAAGAAAAGTACCCTTCAGTACATTGTTCGAGTGGTACTCAGACATCCAGTCAAAGTAAGGACCATCCATCGTAATAAATTAGAACAGAAGTTGTTTTTTATATTTGGCACATGTTTTCTTATGGGATCAAAGTTTGAAGAATCGATTCGCCGATGTTTGTCAGGATCTACCATGACCGCATGATATAGGATCAATATATTTTGCTAAAGGGACTCTAAGCTAAGAAAGTTAACCGTCCGACCGAACACAGTGCCAAACAAACAAATACGGTAGCTCTGAATTGACTGTACGGTGATGAAGCCACTGTTCTATACTTTATAGAAAAATTGCCGGGCAAAAAGAAAAAAAATGCTCATAAAAATAAAACTCACCACATCCGCATTTATGCTAATATGCATTTTACACGTATCTGATAATGATTCAATTAGAAAATTCCAAATCCTTACGAAAAACTATTCAAACAAATCACTGAATAGCGGTTTGTGACATAAATTACTTCTTAATACTTCAAATAAGTGTCAAACAGCCGAAAAACTATGGTTTGAAATCTTTTTGGGTTTTTTTTTTGGTTGTTTGTATATATGTAGCTATGTATGTTTGTCTGTTTGTTTCATTAGGTTACTGTCCTCAGTAGCTCCATTTTGACGACACGTTGGAGAATCACTGTCTGAGGGTACATCATCAGGCGTCTCTTCATACTCTTTATCATTATCACGAACATGATCGATAGTTCATGAATAAAAGCAATTAATACAATTACATCTTTACGTAGCACAATACATGACAAATACGGAAACTATAGATTAACGAGACAGGCAGTTGCTGATTTAACAACGACACTAACAATGTGATATAAGTTTTGTAAATACAATAGCTCCCTTTGGCTATGTGTTAGAGAATACAAAACAAACTCGCAACGAACAAAGGAAGACGCGTGACTTAGTGTAAATGACCAATTCTAACTGTAACAAAGAAGTATCTTGGGGAACAAACTTGAAGTTTACCTCTTTTTAGTTCATGCATGGTCGGACAATTAATTCATTATAGAGGGAAAAGCTAAGCTTTACAGTGGACAGTGCCTTCACGGTTTCCGCGTGCAGGTCATCAAAATTAAATTTCACAAGTTCCTTCTACCATTGATAGTTGAAAAGGCTGCAGCAAGTTTTATACACGCCTCGTGGATTAAGGCTTGTGACCAATGCAAATGTCTGATTGGATAGCGTTGGTTCACTGTTACACGTTACGGTTACCGTGAACTTGCTAATACGGTTATACGGCCTTGCAGCTCTATGGGCGCCAGACGTCCGCTGGGAGCTTCGGTGCGAGAATCAATAGAGGACCTAACGCTGGACTTTGTGAAGTGTATCGATTTATTTTTATACCCTGTTAGTGAGAATTCAGGAGCGTATACAGTATCAGTGAACACATGCCACTAATTATATGACTAATTCATTAAACATTTCATTGCTGGTATAGTTTATCAAAATATGCGGTCTGTACTTGTGGACATACTGGGTTCGATAGATATGGCTGTGAACACCAGTTCGAAATTAAAGAGAAGATAAGGACAACAAGTAAAAAAAAAATCATTGTGTAAACTACCGAATTCATTGTCAATTCAGTTCTATAATAAAATGTAGTATAGTTCCGTTAACGCAATTATGTCGGGTATAAACTATAACAGGCTGAATAAGTGTCTTTTTAGTCTTAGTTATAAATGTACAGTTACCCATTGTACGGTTTGAAAGATCCCGACAGTCCGTGCGGTTCACATAGTAAGTGTCATGATAGAGAGGAAGTAAGCATTTCAGTTGAAAACATAGAACATGAAGTAGTCATGACCCATGCCACGAGGGTGGAAGGGCTATGTTTATAGGCCCCCCCCCCAAAAAAAAAGTTATAAGTGTTGTTTTGACCCATACAAAGTGCCCTGGTTACACGTATAAGGAGACTTTTTCAGAGCAAATTTTTTTTTAATTTACCCTCCCCCTAATTTGTATTTTCAAGGTGCCCTTTTAGATATGTACCCCTCCACCTGTAAGAGGGTTGAACCGCCTGCCTTGATTGAACAATGCATAACAATTTCAATACTTCTGTTGATACTTGATAACACTGTCAAACAAGAAAATCTATAGCGTAATAAAATAGAACACCAAATCGCACTGCAGGCCATGGTTGCCTACATTCTTATACTCATCTTCATCTCATGATACTTAGCATCACCATGACCGCATTCAAGTTGTAAACCCAAGTCCACCCCCGTCAAAAGCAGAATAGGCCTATGGGTTATTGGAATAGAAGGAAATTACCTGTACATATTATCACACGAGCCCAATCTGACAATGTCAAAAACCGATAGATGCAATGTGGATGAAAAGCAAGTTATGTTATGTTATGTGCAGGGTCGGGATGTTTTGGATAAGTGTGTTGTCATGAAGGTTGTCACGGGCAGAAAATTTGACTACTAAATGTTTACTACTCCTCCATACCTTGTCAGGGGTATCCAGGATTTTTTGCTTAGGTGTGAACTTGTTTCATTCATTATAGTATACCTGAGTGACTTCCATCTAAAGGATTTTCATAAAACGAGCGCCGTCAATAAATGGTGTACTGAGTTTCTTTACTAAAACCGGGAAGAGAAGAGCATATTGATATGTCTGCTATAGAATATTAAAGGCCCAATTGATCATTTTTTGGAAATTTGGGAACTCACCCTCTCCCCTCCCCCTCCCCCCCCTCCCCTCCCCCTTCCCGATCCAGCACTGCACAGCCTACGCCGCATACACAAATATGAAGGAGTTCGATCATTTTAATATAACTTGAAAGTAGACTTACAACAGGCCTACCGTGACGTTTACCCGTAAATAAATGGACTCAATGAAATTGAATGCTTTAGACTAAAAACAATGAAATGTGCTCATTCTTCGAAGGGAAGGCTACAAGTACATTACTACCGTAGATCATAATTCTACCACCACAACGCATGTACGTACTATACCTGTAAGATTATGTATAGGCCTAATCATATTTCCGTTCTTTTTTTTCATATTTCAATATTCTTCATAATCGGCTATGTAACTTAAGTAAATCGTTCCCCAACGCGGAACGTCACAAACTGCTTGAGGACAGAGGGACCGTCGGAACAAAATAATAGCAGTGAGTTCATTGAAAATCTGATTAATCCCAATTGGGATGTTGTACGACGTAAAATAAGACAAACCGGCAAGCAAGCTGGCACTCGTAATATCGGATGTCATGTTAAAAGAGGCCATGGAAAAAACGCGATCCATTCAAGAGAGAAAAGTGGAAAAGAGGAAATGTCAACTAAGATATCCATAGAGAAAAAAAAAAGTAGATATAAAATGAAAGGAAACTTCTCCCTTCAACTTATCACTGGCATCGTCAATGCATGGAGGAGAGGATTACTTCACTAATTAAGAAAGTCAGACAAGAGACTATTAAGGCCTACTTTAAAGGTCGAATTTAAAACAACATAAGGAGACACAAAAGCAGTCTGAGGGGATTCTTAGAAATGAGATATTAACTCTTCAGTTATCAACTTGAAACAGCAATGTAAGACATGCAGTCTCGAGATAGTTTGTTAGTCCACCGCGAACATGATTTCCTTTAACCTCAATTGCTTCCGAGTCGGTACAGTGCGATATGGCGATACAATGCATGCACGTTCAAATGCAGTTTTAAGGTGTGGAATGTTCAGTCGTTTACAGTAACGCGTGTGGGATTTATAGAATTCCATATGTGTCCAAGAACTGTGTTGCAAAAATCAGTAAATTCTCATACAGCCACTTCAATTTGTTAATTGTCCTTAAGGAGCCAAACTGTACAGTACCTTCATGAACCGTGCAGAACCGAACTGTACTGTGCAGCGACCTCTGTAAAGTACAGAGAAGTAGCTGCCTAATTGGTAGCTCAATTTTTCCGTTGGTGATCCCTCCTCTTTCGAAAAACTCTTTCCTTAGCTTAGATGAGCAAAATGAGCATTACCATATTATTGACTGCATATTTTACACTCCAGTTTTCCAGCATAATGGGATACAATTGCATTGAAACAAGAATCCACTCTCTAAAATTGCATCAGGACACGTGCCCCCATCCGCCCCCACCCGTCCTCTTCCGGTAGTAACCGCTTTGCAACGTCGGGATCAAATTTTAGATGCACTTTCCAATGTATTGTTCACGGGTGGAAGATGATAAGAGCTCTTTTATGTAATAGCTCCATTGTCGGGAGTTCTGCAACTCATGGTATGCACCATGCGTAACGTTCAGCTACACACATTAGTTATATATTAGTATTATTTATTATTATATTACACACTTTAGTTATGTATAGGTATGCACATGTAGAGAAAGAGGTCTGCATAAAAAAAAAGACTGTAAAAAATTCCTCAAGAATACATTTCCATTTGATGTTGCCTTTAATATAACATCTGTTTGCAAATGTAAGTACAACGATTATAACAAAGTACTGTCGATCATGAACCCAAACTTTTTATTGAAAGAGGGCGACAAACAAATTTCAAGGAATTTGGGAAACAGTTGATCCGTTAGACAGAAGTACAGGTATGGTCACCAGCTGTAATGTAGAGTTAGATAATGAATCTGTATTTACAGATTACTAATCTGTAATTTCAGATTAAAAATTTGTAATGACAGATTAATAAGCTGTAATAACAGATCAACAATCTGTATTAACAGATTATTAATCTGTAATTACAGATTAAAATATTTATATAGATGACACGAATAGGCTTTTGTAATATACACCTGCATCTGGAGTTATAAAAAAACATGTTGAAAGAAAAGAATGTTGTTTCCGGGCAAGCGCGCGATATCACAAATACTTCCACTTTGCAGGGGGTCTGTAACAACGCCTTGCTTCCAATTTCACAATATAACGCTATTGTCTAGAGAGACGTTCCGACCCGCTAGGACTGATTTTTTTTCTTTTTTTGTAGGGGGGGGGGGGGGAGGAATCTTTCAGAAATCTACGCTCTGGAAAAATAGCACATGTTTGCTGAAAATCGAGTCGTATCATATAAGTCCTCACTCACTGCAATTCTCTCCGACCTTCGTGTCGTACTGTAGCGCGCTGTTCGATATCAAAGAAAAATCTCAGCGTGTGAGGCAGGTTTAAGTGCAAAACAAAAGATTGCTCCTGTAGAGCTGCGTCCAAGACCTGCATTGTCCATCTCCTGTGCCACCCAACATTTATGCTGCTCACCAACTACGTCCCCACTACATTTGTGAAACACAACATTTGCGCTGCTTCAGGACCTACCGAGTGCCCGAGATCTAAGCGTTCTTGTGCTTAAGTTTCTGTCTTACTGTTGAAATGGTTTAGGCAGAGCACCATAGCTGTATTAGGTCCATCTACATATATTGTGCACAACTCCTGCGTATACGACGGCCAATAGAGAATTGCAGTGTGTGAGGGCTTGTACGAAACAACACGATTTCCAGGAAATTTCAGTGTTATCGCATAGTAGCGTAGATTTTTTTAACACGATCAGACTAGTAGAATCATCGTATGAAATACGCGCGAGAAAGTAGCGTGTGAGGACAACTGGTCCGCAATACAGACTTGCGTATGACTTAGACTTTCACAGATATCTCGTCGTGTCGTATCGTAGGACAAAAAAAAAAAAAAAACTCGCAGCGTGTGAGACGGGCTTAAAACGTGAATGAGATGCAATCATAATAACTTCAAACTTACATATTCTGCTTTCTGGTAATTTCTGAGTCCGTCTTTGTACCATCAACCCCCTCCCCACATCGAAAAGTATACACAAAACGATCTTATGCTGATTTTATACCCACATTTTTAAATTGTTCCAATTAAGGTAAGCTTAATCGGCTATGCTCGAATGATTTGTCTGGGTGTAAACAACTCATGAAATGACGATGTTATTCCAAACACATGATTTGGACCGCTTCAAAATTTAGTGACGTCATAATTTGGGGAACTCCCGCCCCAAATTATGCTCCACATCAAGCCCACGCCCACGTGGCTTACAACAAAACTATAGATCGTAATAAAAACAATTCTTCTCCTCCTGCTTCCTATGACACTCAGCGCCCACAAACCCGTTAGCCGTGTAAATATTATTAATCCTCCAAATAACATAAATTTGGGTGGCAAAACGCTTCTTGCCCATAAAAATCAAATTGAAGATTTACAAGACCTAAAGATACACCATGCTCCCACACACTGTAACACTTTTTTGAGGTTCATGATTGCAACTTTTCGACATGACTCCCTTCTGTCACACCTTCGTCAGTTTGTTCCGGACGAGACGTTTCCCCAAACTTAGATGTTGGCCGCGTTACACTAAGGTCTTAGAATTCCTTTTTTTTTCAAACACAATGATATTTAGGTGAGATTAACAAATGATAGTCAGTTAAACCTAAAATGTCCATTGTTTGGGTGTCACCAATTTTCCAGACATGCAAACTTGCTAATCTCAAGTTATACCTTAAATTAGTCTGAATATCAATCAAGTAATATTAAAAAAGGTAAGAGAAACAATCACGCAAAGGTTAAACAATAATGAGAATTAGACAATAGTATTCGCCAAAGTGTTTGCATCACTTACCTAGACGTCTGATTACCCAGTGACCTGGAGATATCCTCTAGTAGTATTCTCAATGATATCCATGATTTAAGGCTATATTTGTTTCTCTTCTTTTATGACGTTATCACACGAACTTGGAACTTATATTACTCCAGCAACCGATTAAGCATTTTCGATGAAAGCATCTTTCTGAGTGCTTTACTTAAGTTGTTAGTGCTTCTTTCCATTCATTAAATGTTGTGTCCGTTTTTTGTCTCACGTATCAAGATGATATATAAAATTGGAAGTCAAATGACAGTCCTCCTGTGATGCGAACTGCTCCGATAACACAATGAAGGACAACAAGCCAGGCATTTACATAAATAACTAATGCATGTTTGGATCGACATAACACGTTAATGAGCCCGTGATTCGTAAACAGCTTTGCCCTGGGGATACATGACCTATACATAGCTCTCTCTATTATCTCGATTGTCTAATATTATTCCATCCTATAGCCTCGGCACCAGTTTCTTTCAATAGCCCTCAAATCAAAGTTTGGGAAGTGTTCTTTTGATTAGACAAACCTCGCTGTTAGTCTTCGGTATCGAGAATTTCTTTGAGTAGGACAAAAGAATTAACGATTTCATGAACAACGAAAATTCGGATACCATTATTTCCTCTCTTAAAAGTCCTCAGGGCGTTGATCGATAACCTTTGCCTTCCCGAGTCCGTCCAAGTTGTTTGTTTTTTCCGTCCGACAATCCTCCCCCTTTTCCCTTTGTCAGCTGCTCTCTCTTGGCAGTTTGTTGTTTTATTCCTTTATTCTATTATTTTTTTTTTCGAATTTGTTTATCTGTGATTTTTTCGTTATAAGTGAATTGACAAAAATAATGGGTAGGTCAAAGCTGCTAGTTACCATCAGTCCCAAATTGTAGAATTGTTTCATTCATGAAAAGTCGGTGATTTCAGTTTCTTTTTCACTCTAGCTGTTTGTAAATGTTCAACGGTAAGCCAATACATTTTTTTACTCTTTATAGACTTTTGGGTTGGATGAACGTAACCGGTGTTTTCTTAACTTTGAGTACATGCATAATAAAGTTCTTTGTGGGGTATTGGGTATGCCCCCCCTCGTGTCATGTTGTAGATATATTCACCAGAACCGCAGTCGCTAGGGGGTGCATCAATCATTATGGCACTCAAGAGCCGTTGCATGTGGTATAAGCAAGGTAAAGTCAACCACTGACTTAAAGGGATCAAGTGATGAGGAAACATTTCTAACTTTAAAACGTTTTAATACTTTAATATCTCTTTCGCATTTCAAAATAATGTGTATGTCTCTGCGAAGCAAGTTCTTGTGGAATCTGCGTGAGTTGTATTTAACTTAAAATGTTTTAGGATCAGTCAATTGTAGGACAAATTGCCACTTAGGATAATTTGCTTCAGTAGTCAAATTGATGAAGTCATAAAAATGTTGAAATAGTACAGGCCACCACATGTTAGTGCAGGTAGTCCGCTTGCTTTTTCAATAGAAGTTACTCATAAAAACCACCCACTGATTGGGGTGGACTTCCTGCATACTGAGAGACGGTGTGATTGGATGGAAGGAGTGGTGAGCGGAGGGACTGAGGGGGAGTCGCCGAAAGAGTAAAAAGGGCACATGTGGAGCCGAGGGAAACAGATGGTGTGAAAAGAACAGATGGTTTGAAAAGTAATGCAATTGAAAGAGATTTAGATTGTTTTAGAAAATCGAAGGTGTCCTAGTGATACTTCTGTCCGAGAGCCTTGTACTATTGGGCTAGAGCACCTCTCAAACTTTCTAGCTCAAAATCTGAATGGTTGACATACGGAAATTGTTAAATGCCATGATAGGAATCTCTAGTCTTATATGACATACGCATCCACGAACGACTAAGTTCGCTTTTTTAGTGTGTAAGTCAATGTGCAAGATTAATGGCAGTATTTGGCCTGCCCGATAGCAAAAGTGTACAACGGTTTTTTTTTTTCTTTTTTTTTCTTTTTTCGAAGCTCACTCAGAGCACGTTGCTGGAATCCTGCTAACATGAGTCTTCACTGATATTACCACCATACAAAGAACAATAATCTCACCGTAGAAGGAAGTATATTAGCTCAGTTTTCAATGAGGTCTAAAGGTTTGAATGTTAAATGCAACAGTCATTTTAGGAGCAATTGTCTCATCTGCACCCTGCATGGTTCTGAGCATGCGTGCTTGTGAACCTGAACTTGTCCGTTGATCATAGCTGAATGAATATATTCCACTGACAAGTTTACAGGTTCTTAAATGAAAGGGAATATTTTTTTCACTATAGGCATTTCAAATCCCACGCCAATATCTTGTTTATAACTCAAGATATTCCTCCTTTAACTGGAAGACTTCTCTGGTCAAAAAACTTGATTCTCAGCTGTCTCGTTTCATTATATTCAATGCAACATAAATATAAAATATAAAAAAGGAGCAATGAAAAAATACAAAAATAGAACTATATTAAAACATTTAACATTAAAGCAATAAATTAGTAGTTGAAAGAGAAAATAGAAACCTAATAAGTTGTTTAACTTTTTCCATTGATTGGATGAAAACATATAATGAACATAAATCAAAAAGCATTTGGAAACAAGTGTATTCTATACCAGTTGGCAAAATATTTGGATTTACTTTATTTTTTATTGCACAATGAGACTAAGGAAAACATGTACAGGGTAATGTGCAACATTTTTTTATAAGCTAAACTTTGGAAGATGCATTTCCACTGGCAGGGACCAGGCAGGGATCCATACTTTACGGGGCACCATGGTTGGTGACGCGTAGAGCGTGGTTTTTCATAAGTTCTTTATCCGAATTTCCTGTGGTTGTGGTTGACCCTTGTCAAGGATTTTTTTGTTGAAATTTTACTTGACTGATTTTATCGTCGGCATAGTTTATCACTGCAAGAAATGTGTTTGTCCTGATATCATTGTATATATTGTGAAGAAAAAAATTGAACTGCAGTTATACTCTTGCGGACTACCTGATGCCCCCCCCCCCCCATAGGTTCTATCTATTTTTCATGTAAGTTCTTTATTGGCGAACTGCTTTATTTTTCTTGTCAGTCAAGGTATTGGCCACTGAAGACAATTGACAATTTTCCTCTCTTTATTGTTGAAAAAGAATATCTCAGTAAAGCATGTTCCACTTGGAAGTTACGGTATGCATTTTAAAAACGATTCATTGATTTTCAGGAAATCTGTAACTTCACCCAGTCACAACTTCTTGAATAACCTTTGTATCTGTTTATAATGCAGACTGTCCTAAAAAATGCAATAGTTTAAGGGAGGCTGAGCTTTAATCACCACAATATTTTAAGGTAAATCCACAATATACCCACTATAAATTTTCACGAGTGTCAAATTTCAAGGTTTCAAAGAAAACGAAGAATTCTTGCTGTAATTAACGCTGTTAAATGTTGCCAAGTTAGAAATAATCGCATGGAAACAATTTGGCAATATTTTTCCCGAGATGCCGAGTTAGCGTAAGTCGATAACTCGACAATTTTCAAAATTTTGTCAAGATAACAATTAGTTATTTGTAACAAGGTATCTCGACAATGTGGTAATTTTTTCGGGATAACGAGTTAGTGAAACTTTGGTGGGGGACGTGGCAACACCTCACGGAGGGGCACGACCAGTTTCGACGGGGGCGTATTTTCCTGCATCTTTTCTTTGGGGGGGGGGGCTACTCAAGTGGGGCCTATCGCCACTTACATACTAGGTAGATGTACTAGGTGATGATGGGGCGCCACTGCAATCGGTTGGCGCTAAGCGCCAGAATATTTTTTGATGACAGGTACCCCTAGATCGCATGATGTTGCCTTTATTAGCGCTCTTTCAATCTTGCAAAAACCCCAAGACGATGACTGAGGAAGGGCGGAGGGGACCGTTCAACCACTTGGTGCAATGTGAGAGGTGTCATCATCGTCCTGGGTAGACCCACCCTGTCTCTAAGTGAGGCAGAGGGGGGTCTACCTCATTCTGGAATGAACTCAACAAGTTGTCGCTACATGGGGTATGATGTTGAAATAAAAATCAGCTCCAAACAGTACTAAAAAGAACTAAAAGAAAACTTGACGATTATTGTCCGGCGCGTTTCTTAAGAATTATGGCCACAGGAAAGATAAATAGCTTAAACCTTTACACATCCACTTTGAATGAAACGAGTGTCAGTCTAAGCAAAATTTAACTGAAGATGAAAATACAACATGGACAATATTTTTTAAATTTCAGAGAAAAGAGTTACTGTAAAAAAAATACGTTCAGACAAAGTGATCATCACCCCAGACAGTTTCAATTCTCCGAACCTCTTGTAGTCCCTCCCACAGCCTGTCTAAAATTCCTTCACGTGTGTAATTAAAAGAATTATGTGTGCTGTGTAATATGAGCTACTCTGCATCTTTTGAATTTGCTGTCATTCAAAGAGTGCTGTAACTTAGAACCAATGGAGGATTTTGCTTTCTGGAAAGTAAAAATATAGTTCAGGGTGATAAACTGCCTTTAAGTTTGTTATCACTTTTGCTCTTTTTGCTTTTGCTGGAAGTCATACATACCATGCTATACCATGCTCCCGTTAGCTAGAAATAAAATTTTATCCTTTATCAATATTCCTCACGGGGGGACACATTCTTCGGCATGGGCGGGGGAGTGGTGTGCACCTGGCTAGTGTACGGACCTGGGTACTGTATACTTATTACCTCTTCGAAGTTTGAACACCGTGTACAGACCTGTGTTTTGTGCACTACCTGGCCGATTAATGCCAATTATTGAGCCGAATATTGTAGCCGCGATTTGGCAACGTATTCTGACCATTTATTTACGATCACAACAAACCTGATTGAAGGTAGCAGACATTAACAGCAGCCATTAATGGCAGCCACTAGTGCATACGTAATTGTGTGGACTGCCTTGGCAGCTGGCCAAAGATATTAGTGCACTACGACGTGGGTTGCGGACACTGTGTCAGAGATGTAAACAGAGCGGCCAATAAAGTAGAAAGATTCCTCTTTTAATTACGTAGTATAAGTTTAAGCTAGAGCTTACCGATCGGTAGGAGTAACAAAACTAATTTTTTACTACTTTGAAAAAAAAAAATCATTTAAGTTATGGAATTAGTTGAAATGGAGGCTGCACAATCCTGTGTATATAAGGTTAAATACATACCGTAATATATCGAAATGGATTTTTTTTTCAAAAATACTTAATTCAAGTTATGGAGTTACTTTAGATCCATGAATAGTACCACCAGAAAGTAGAAGGGTTCTATTTCATGTGGTATGGGTCTACCCTTGGTAACAAAACTTATTTCTTGACCAAAGTGACCATGACCTTTTTACATGTAAATGACCGCTACACAATCCCTGTGTATACGGTCACGTAATACATCAATATTGATTTTTTGTTTTCAAAAATAATTACTTCAAGTTATGGAATTACTTGAGAGGCTTGACTAGTACCAACAGAAAGTAGAAGGGTTCTATTTTCATGTGGGATGGGTCTACCCTTGGTAACAAAACTTATTTCTTAACCAAAAGTGACCATGAAGATTTTCCATGTAAATGACCGCTACCCAATCTCTGTGTAAGCGGTTACGTAATGCATCAAAATGGATTTTTTTCTTCAAAAATAATTATTTAAAGTTATGGAGTTACTTGAGAGGCTCGACTAGTACCACCAGAAAGTAGAAGGGTTCTATTTTCATGTGGTATGGGTCTACCCTTGGTAACAAAACTAATTTCTTGACCAAAAGTGACCATGAAGTTTTTCCATGTAAATGACCGCTAAGCAATCTCTGTGTATACGGTTACGTATTACATTAAAATGGATTTTTTTTCAAAAATAATTATTTAAAGTTATGGAGTTACTTGAGAGGCCCGACTAGTATCACTCCGTACCTCGAATTAATTTAAAAAAAATATCCATTTTAATGTATTACGTAACCGTGGCGCAGAGATAATGTAGCATGTCATTCACCCGCAAAATCTTAGTGGTCACTTTTGGTGAAGAAAAAGTTTTGTTAACAAGGGTAGACCTATACCACATGAAAGTAGAACCTTCCTACTTTCTGGTGGAATTAATCGGGACTCTCAAGTAACTCCACAACTCGAATTAATTAATTTTGAAAATGAAAAAAAAATATTGTGATATATCATGTAGTGGTTATTTTTTTTTAACAAACTCAAGGACAGTTTTTCCCTAAAAGAAAAAAAGAAATGCTGATTTGAAAAAAAAAGTACCGATTGGGTAGACCTCCGTAATCATCTGACAATGTATCGTAAACTTGGTAACCTCCATTGACTTTAGCACTGTTGTCGGTATCCTATAGCATGTCATAGTGTCCTAGTGGCTGCCTGTTATTGTCTGCGCTTAGTGGCTGCTACCTTCAGTGTACCCCGCGTGGCGGACGAACTTTTTTCGCCCATCTTATCGCTACGAAAAAAACTCTCAGGGCGGCAGCCTAAGAGAGGTGGCAGCCACAGAGGCGCTACATAGGCTACCTTCAGTGAGGCTCACAACAATCCGGGTCGGTCCAGGAACATGTGGGACCAAGGCCCTTGCTAGGCACGAGTCGGCTCCATGCCGGGACTACGGTATACAATTTCACGTACAGTACTGCTGAGAGCCTCACAGTCACAACATGAGAAGCTTGTCAACGTAGAGTATCTAACTTGGGTCAATTGATCCAGGGAGTTGCTATGATTATGAATTGATCCAGACCACTGCTCAGTGAACTCAAGTTCTATCTTTCCTAACGTGTTACTGTTATAATGTTAGGTTCCACTTATAAGCTAGGCTACAACCAAAGTGTGCATCAGTAAGTTAGGGGCTAGTAATAGCCTGCTGTAGGCTTTGTGGCCAGAATTCTCTGCCTTCGACAAAGCTAGGGCATCATCATGTCGAAGCGTATGACCAATGAGTTGACATTTGAACAGATTGATAATTGGTTCCAAATAGGTGGAGCACCAACAGTCCAGACAACTTATATCCCTCGATCATCAACCAAAGCTAATATCCACAATGGGCAAAGTTCATTCCTGGCCCAAGGATTTGGAAGAGGGCTGACCAGACCGACTTACACACCTGGCCAACATAGGTTAGCATTTTCATATTTTGTTGTAATGTACCAACAGTATTACAAGCATTGCTGTATTCCAAACTGTATTTCTTGTTATGGTAAACACAGTGCAGACAGACAGATTTATCTCCGTAGTATTACTGAATACTGGCTTGAATTTAGAACTTGTAACCACACGCACACAATAGACAATGATATGCTTGCTTGAATAAGCACTCGCACAGTACATGCATGCTAGCTATAGGGTTAGCATTTTTACAGTATACATTTTCGTTTCATTTTCGTTTCATACATATATATTAAAGGGTTAGGGGATCGGAATGTATTGTATAAATCTTCGAATACTGGTCATACTGAGTAGATGATGCTCCCTACTGTTTTAAGTTGAGGTCAAAAGTCATTCGAGGTCACTAAAGGTGTTGTAAACACTGTATCTCTGAAAGGGTAGCAGTGGGGGGGGGGATGGCATCTTCTATTTAGCATGTGGATTGCCCATATTGAGTAGATGACACCTACGTGATTTTGATGGATGTCAAAGGTCATTTGGAGTCACCAAAAGTGAAATGGGCAAAATCCTGTCAACTAGTACATATCTCAAAAAGAGAAACTATGAGTGATCTCGTACTTGGCATATGTCAATCACTCATATTCACTAGTTCAGTATTTAGTAGTCAAAATCTTGTAAACCCTTTATCGCAAGAAATTTAATTGTGAGGGATTCCATTCTAAGTGTGTGCACTGCCCATGTTGAATGGGTGATTTCTATCAATTTTTGCACCTTTATGTTTGAAGAGGAGGTGAAAGGTCATTTTATGTTAAAGGTGTATTAATATGGTGTTTCAAGAACAGTAACTGTTGTTGATCTCATACTTGTCATGTGGATAATTCATGTTTGTTATAATATAAACATACTGCAAGGAAACACAAAGCCTTTTTCTTTCCAATTTTTTTTGTGAGGGGCAAAATCGACTCATCATCCCTATTCTTGACAGTCATCCTTTGGGAGGGGTAAGGGGAGAGGAGGTGTTCCCCTTCCAGGGCATAAGCCTAGATTTGAACTCAGTCAGTCGACAGGTACATGGCATGATTAGAGGTCTAAGGGGATGGGGCATCCCCTCCCTGTTGCCTGAAGGGAAAATTTTACCTGTATTCATTGCCTGGTCATGGTGCAAAATTGACCTTTTCAAGGCTGACAACTGCACCCACGAACCTAAAATATAGGTTACGCGACGAAAGAAGTATTTGAGGGGGTTGAGTGCCAGCAGAACTGCTACCATCAGTTGGCGTCGAACGATGCAAGAAAATGTTTGGCTTTCCAAACCCTCCAGATGGCTGGAAATAGCATTTCCAGGGTGTTCCAAGCTGCATGTACCCAGCCTTGAAAGTGCGATCTCATGCCTGCAATTTCTCAGTTTATGAAATAAAACTAACTGTAAAAAATAAATGGTAATATATATCAGATGGGTTGGGTTGAGATAATACAAGAGTCAAAGTGAATTACGCATCATGTTTCATTTATTCTTTGAACAGGTGACAAATGGAACAGGGGAGAAAGCTGAGCATACATTTAGTTCCCACTTTTTTATTGGTTGATAATGACTCCGTTTAAGCTTAAAAATGAAAATTGGGGTACCTGCAGGTGGCTTGAAAATTATCTACCTTAACAAAGCAAAGCAGAACCCAATTGGAAAGTTTTTTGGGGAAACACCCTGGCAAAAAGAGTGTGTTGCATGCATCCTTAGTGAAACATGCTCAACTTTTTTGCTTAAGAAAATGAAAATGATATACCCTTAAGGAGTAGAATTAACATACTTTTAAGTACAGTAGTAGTAGAATTGACCTTCTTTTAAATAGTACTACTGTATGACAGATTACAGAGTATTGTTTAGTATTGTCAGTAGCCTTATTTGAAATTGAAAACCAATATGTCTTGAAGGTTACTTTTTTTGATTGAACATTAGGGTTTGAAAAAAATAATGTAGAGGAACATTGTTTTCAGAATCTATGACATCATTAATATCCAAAGATTTGATTGACTTTTTGGGAAGGTACATCAATTGCCAATAAGTAAATATGTCAACCGTTCTGTTGTGGATTTCTTCCCCTAGCTGCTCTCTCATGTACTGTGTGTAAGCAACAGGTGCATGTATGACCAATCAAAACCTTGAATCAATTATATTCACACCTTTATGAATACCTTATTTGTGTTGTTAATCTGTTTCATCTTAGTTTTCAATATCATAAAAAGATCACACTTGTGAAGCCAGTTTCCCAGTCTGACCCCCTTTACAGCTTTCCTAGTTCTCCAACTCCATCAACACACAGTATCATTCCTCTCAAGCTGTCCTTTATTTTTCAACATTCAAGCCATCGTGTCCCCAAAATTTCTGGGGGGGGGGAATTCTGCCCCCTCTCCCTGCTCCCGCTGACTACACCACTGCTCGAATGTAGTATCTGTGACTACTACTACATGACAGGCAAAGATAAGCAGTTAAGCGTGAATGAGCACTTACTGTACTTGTGGGTTCCCCTCGTTGTACTGATTTTATGGGAGCCTGCTCGGAACAGTGTATAAAGTTAAGGGATCGGGTTAAGTGTTGTGATTGTGGGATAGCGTTAGGGGATAGTAGATACTTATTTGTTTTTATTTTTTGTGTTGTAATGTATAAATTGTACATGAATAGTAGCAATATTGCAGTGACTATGTTGGATTGCATGTATTGTATGAATTGCAAACACCAATCAACCATATGTGCTCATGTAGTGTAGTGGGTTATTGTTGAGGCTTAAGGTGTGACTGTTACCTTCTTCAGTCTGAGTTTTTCACTAACCTCTTTCCTTTGCAGGTTTAGCTTTTCTCAATTCTTTTCACAGGTTTTCGCTGTTGTTCCTTTCTCAGAATATCTACTTAGCGACAGTGTGGAGAGAAAAAAAAACACACATTCAAAATAAAAACAAATAAAAGAAGAGACATAAGCGTTTATATAGAAACCCTGCACTAACTATTTTAGGTGTCTGAAATCCTCGTTGACATCACTTCCAGACACAGAAACAATAATTCATATTTAAGCTGCTCATATCCTTTCAACTCTTGGAGCGTTTGAAAAAACAGATGCCCTTTGTGGCATCCATTCGGGTTGAAAAGAATGAGTTTCGGATGTATTTTCTTCTCAACTGCAACTCTCTGTTCAGACAACATAATCACCAGGGTGTTGAACCATAGACAGACTAATATTAAGAACAAAGGGTCTGTATTTAGGGGGTTCAGGGGGTTTGTCAAACTCCCCCACAAGGTCTGGAGTTCAGCTCAGCCTATGATAGTAGGTCTAGGTTAGCAACATATATAATGAGTTTTAATTTGTTGGACATAACTGTAGGGTAAAATGTTCCACTTGTATTAAAATCAAAGCCCCCACTGAAGAGCTGCATATGGGACTGGAAGTAGCTGAAACAGTTTTGAAGTTTGGCATTTGCTTCTAAGTGAGAACAGAATCCATGTCATATGGATCGACTTTCCATTAATAGAGAATATTCTCTTAAACATATTTGGGGATTAATATTTCCATACATTTTCCTGTGTGTGTTATATTTAAAATTGAATTCATAGCCTTTTCTTCTGCATTGCAAGTGTGTCACACTGTCCACTGAATTGCTACATTGTTTTTTTTTCTTCTCATATGTTTAAACAGTCGTCCTATTGGAGTCTCAGGGAGGACAGATTATGTCCAAACAGTATCGTGAAGCATTTGAGAGAGAGCAGTTTGAAGAAGATTCTGATGAGGAAGATGACGACACACAGACAGTGATTAGCACAAAAACTTCTGGGCGTAGCCTGTCTGGTAGGAAACTTTACACTGATGCAGTAAAGGAAAATTACATAGATCTGTTGTGTTTAGTTTAATGGATACATGATACTGATTAATATTTACCCATGCAGCTGTGGAATTAATGAAGATTGGTAACTTTTAGAAATTTTGTGGCTTGTCATAGTTACACTGAAGAACTTATTGTAGTCAAATGTTGCATAACTCAATACCAACCTGGTTACCCCCAGTGAAATGGCTTTGACTCAGAAGGAATTGATACTTCACTTCCACATGAAGATTTATACTTAATTTTCTCCCAGTTTTGTGGTTGTTATCATCAAGTATCATCAACTCAAGCAACATTGCAACATCTTTTAAGAATGGTGCGACGACTGTTAACTTACTGTAAAGTGGTTATTCTTCTTTCAAGACATTGAAAGCTCCAGCGACCTAGCATCTTTACAGATAGGACCTGATGGCCCTTCACCTCCAGAGATTGCAGTTTTGGCTTATCAGAATTACAATTTTGATCATGAATATAACCAAGACTTACCAATTGCTGCTCATCATGATCAAGTGAGTCACCCCATCAACTCTGTTTGCTGTGATGCTTAAAATTTGCTCTTATAGAGCCAAATGGAGAAATGATAACGACAAGCATAGCTTAATTCAACTGTAAATATTACATTTCAGGTTAAACTTAAGTACTAATAATTGCTATAGTTTGTAAAGCACATATATGTGCCAAAGACAAAAAATATAATCACTTTGAACCTGTTACATGTTTGTGGATCACACATTGTTTCCACATTCCAGTCATTTTGTTCATAACAGTGTTCTCATAAATATCTCTGTGCGTGTCTAAATTTACAGCATATCTGACATATAGAACAGCAAAGCATTAGTGCACTGTGTTTTCTTTTCTGTCTTTGAAAGTCATTTTTACAAATTTATCCAAAGTGTCTTGACAGAGAGAGTCACTTTTCCTGAATGTTGCTGTTTTCGTAATGACTTCAGTAGCCACGAGCACATGGAATGGTTGTTGATGTAAATAGACGGTGGTCCGTCAAGTTAATGCCAGAAGTTGCCCATAGACTGCCATTGGAGATTCCATGATCTTTATCATATCATTTTGTGATTTCCAACAGGAGCAAGGAATTTGAAATTCATTTCTATCCAAAATCTTGTGACGTGTCTCAAAAACAGTTGCTATCGAATACCTGCTTTTTGTATGAAAAATATGATTAAATATATAAAAAAATGTGGAATCAACAATTGTCTCAGCTAAACAAAGAGCATTGGTACAGAGCACTGGTTCAGTACATGGAAGATACCTTACCAGATATCTGAACCCATACAGTAATTCTCATCATCATGTAAGTCATATGACAGCCACAGGTGAATACATGATTGCATATACAATCTTTGCCTGTAATGAATATGCAGTGACTTCTCTCCCTGCCAACTCCATCGCAGATTGTGAACATGGTGGAATACAACCGAGTCACCATCATTCAAGGAGCCACAGGAAGTGGCAAGACTACTCAAGTACCACAGTTTATCCTGGATTACTACGTATCAGAGAACAGACACTGCAACATCATCGTCACCCAGCCGAGGAAAATAGCGGCGATCAGCATCGCCAGGAGGGTTTGCCAGGAACGCCAGTGGCAGTTGGGTACCCTTGTAGGCTATCAGGTCTGTTGCTTAAAGGACGTGTGACATGCTTCCAAAAAAGAGCTTCCTTCATGCAAACGTTACAAAGTAAAACCCTCAGTGAAAATCCGTTGGAATTTTGTTTATATCTATTACCATTTTTGAGATATGACTTTTCAAAGTTTGAAGAAAATGCAAAACAGATGACGTGGAGTGTTGCACAGTGTCAGTTTTTCTTTTGTTAACCCTATATATTTTGCCTCTTAATTACTTAATTACTGAGTTTCACATTGTTGCGTGATATCGATATTTTTGAAGGAGAAAACGCATGCTTCCAAAATAAAACCCTCTGGGCATATAAAATTCTCAAATGACCTTGAAATAAAGGTTGCATAAACAAAGGAGTAACATGAGACATATCCTGGGAGTCCCTCTCCTGACATCACAGATTTGCATATTTAGCCAATGTTTATTCATGACACAGCTCTGAGACACTAATTTGCCTGTAAATTTGTCAATTTTTGACGTATTTTGACGCAATTTGTGGCTATTTTCAACATTTTGAATGCCTAAGGCACCCAATACCTCAAAATGTCATTTTCATGTCACCACACCTTTAGGTTTTTTGTGGAACCAAGTACTTCCTGTAGCAAATTTTGATTGTTCAGCTTTATTGATGACCAGATATAAATACTAAATGTCAGGTGATAAATTCCCTGTGTGATGGATGTTGCAGCCAAATGTTTAGGTAAATGCTTTGTTAGTTGCTTCACATAATTAACATAATTCTAGCAATATTTCTGTCGCTTAAGTTCAAAGACATATTTAATAGCCTAAAATCTCAAAAGAAAAAGTCAAGTAAGTAAAGGTGACATTGTGACTTATCTCACTTTGAACAATTTGCAAACTGCTTTTATATTGCTGCAGTATTTCAGTGTCTAACTTCAGTTGGTAGTCCTCCAATTATCAATCAGGATTTGCATCTTACCTACATTTTTCTCATCGTGGTGGCTTTATATTGATGCTATCAATTAAGGGATGGGAAACTGTCACAATACAAAAAGTTTGCAGATGGCAAACACTGCTTGTAAGAAGGTAATAGGGGCTCTTAGACAAATGATCCATCATGGTGTTGGCAGTGTCTAAAAAGAGATAGTAGGTACCCACAGATTTCATGGAAGTTTTGAAGTTTCACAACATCCTCATTCTTCAACAGGTTGGACTGGAGAAGAAAGTATCTCAGGACACACGATTGACATATGTGACCACAGGAGTACTGTTACAGAAACTGATCAACTCCAGATCTATGGCTGAATATACACACATTATACTCGATGAGGTACAACAACATATGTAAAAAAGAAATGTCTGCTGTGTAAACCTCAAATGTAGTATGCCAAAAGTTTCTTATATTAGAATATTTGAATTGCCTTGGTTTCAAAATGACCTCCATGGCACCAACGTCAACCCAGTCATGAATGTACATGTAATCTTTCCTTTTTCACCATCCCTACAGGTTATCAGAGTTCTCCAAAGATTTTCAAAAGAGAGAGGGATGGTTGTGCACGAAGCATCTACAGAATCGCAAGGGAGGAGTTTTGAGGGAAATGTGGCAGAAATTTGTGATATTTGAGATGCTAAATGATGCAAATGGCCACGCTAAGGGACAATTTCTTGCTACATTTGAAAATAGCAGTAGCGTATTGTCAAGTTTTGTGAAAGACAGGCTGGAGCTTTGAGAAGGGGGGTGGAATCTCATCTTAGGGGTGGTTGCTATGTCAGGGTGGTAGCAATTTTTACTTAGGGTTGACCAGCTGAACTGAGTGAACTCGCCCCCACCTTAAAACTCCTGTGAATAACACTGGTGTTCTCTTGCCACATTAACACTAAGTTAATATCGTTGTCATTGAGCAGAAAATTCAGGATTGCTTGCCTGTTAGTTGGAAGATGGTTTAGTGCCAATATTTAGTTGCTACAGAGAGTATCAGGTCACCACATGATCAAAACTTCATTTTCTAGTTGTTAATTCAATACACACCTACATATATGTATATTTATCATTTTGTATCATTATATATAAAAATTAATTTAATATCAATCATTTTTTTCTGACAATAATTTATCTGATGTTTTTCAGTCTGCGTACAAACAATACCATGGTACTGAGACCTCTCTTATTAGGGTTAACAATGATATATTGACTGCATTAGACAATGGAATGATCACTGCCCTTGTTTTCCTCGACTTGAGTGCTGCCTTTGATACTGTCGATCATGACGTGTTAATATCTAGACTCCGGAATCATCTTGGCCTACGGGATACTGCGCTCGACTGGTTTAAGTCTTATCTGTCACAGAGACCACAACATATCTGCATCGGTAATGCCATATCCAGGTGCTGTTGTTCTCGACCACTCTGTTCCACAAGGCTCGGTTCTGGGTCCTCAACTCTTCACCATCTACACTTATCCAATTCGCGACATTATTCTCAAGCATAATCTCCAGTATCATGTTTATGCTGATGACACTCAGATCTACTTTTCATTCAAATCCTGTCAACACAAGCTGACTCATCACTCAGAATTATGGAAAATTGTACACAAGAAATTCGTTGTTGGATGCAGCGAAACTTCCTTAAACTGAACGATGACAAAACTGAATTTGTGCTTTTTGGATCTCGGCAACTACTTTCAAAGATCAGTCTCCCGTATATACGTGTTGGGGACTCACAAATTGCTCCTGTTTCTCAAGCAAGAAGTCTAGGAGTGGTTTTTGATTCTTACATGACGATGAAACCACATATATCTAATGTTATCCGTTCATCCTCATTACACATTCGGAACATTGGTAGAATTTGAAAGTACTTAAATCGTGACGCCGCTGAACAAATCGTTCATTCATTTATCACTTCTCATCTGGATAATGGAAATGCCTTACTCTTTGGTTTACCACAATCTCAGCTCTCGAGACTTCAACGTCTTCAAAATACAGCAGCTAGGGTTGTAACTTTGTCAAGAAAATCGTCCCATGTAACACCTATACTTCGTGATCTTCACTGGCTTCCTATTTCTTATAGGATTATCTACAAAATCCTACTCATTGTTTTTAAGTCACTTAATAATATGGCTCCTATTTATGTTTCGGAATTACTCCAACTGTGCTCTCCATCACGGAATCTTCGTTCAAGTAGCACATTTGACCTCCAGGAACACAGGTCTAAACATCTATTGGGTGACAGGTCTTTCAAGGTTGCCGCTCCACGTCTTTGGAACACTTTACCTTATGAACTGAAGTCATGCACCAGTATTGCAACTTTCAAGAAACACCTTAAAACTCACCTTATGTGTGAAGCTTTCAAGTAGTTCTTTTTTTTTCCATACTGCACCTTGAGCACCCTGTAGGGTGGATATGTGCGCATTATAAATCTCTGTTATTATTATTATTTTTTTTTGGGTGTGAGGATGCATCTTTCCTTTACAGATGGCTTAGTATGGGGGTTAATATCCATTGTACATTTCTGAAATTGGTACCATTAAGATTGCATACATCACATTGTAACTGCAGGTTGCAGTTTGGTCAGTTCTGTACTGGCAAACAGTAGGAAATCATTATTTCCAGCTTTCCAGATGCAACAAGTCATTGTACGTCACAGTGTCCTGCCTGTATATCTTTTCTAAAATAAAACAACATGACCTTTTAGGAGGAGAATTTTAACATATAAAGGGTAAGCTTACACATGTACTTGTTGCCTTGTGTCAACAGGTTCATGAAAGAGACCAAGACACAGACTTTTGCCTGTTAGTGGTAAGGAAGCTGCAGAGGTCCAACTCAAGACATGTCAAGGTAAGTAAATCTGTCTTCCCTCTACCAGTGCTGTCATGAAACAAAAAGCTTTCTGAAAAGACTGTGCACTGTAGATAAAACAGTGCAAGTAGGCGGTCGTAAGAACACAGACGGCATAAATATGCAGATACGTATGTCTGTGCAAGATCATCATCTATGTGTAGGTCAGTGTTTGCACAGAGTAGCCAGGTACAAGACTGACAATGGCATGACCCAGTTTTGAAATTGCTACCGACATCCAAACTTTCACTAACGTACATTGTACACGTGACAGAAATTCAGCCATGCATGCCCAACGAAGAACATTTCATTGTGTCATGCTTGTATGTAAGACACATGGTGTTATATTAACATACAAAGCAAAATTAAGTGCTATTTTGGGGTACCAGACTGACTGCTGATGGCAGGTACCCCACAAATTTTGGACCTGATGCAAGCACCTATGTAGATAACAACATTAGCCTGAGGTTTATTCATCTGGTAATGTGATGGCTTTAAATGTTGAGTGTTATGCTGTTGTTAGCATCTGTTTGGTCCACACTGAGTCCAATTGTTAAATCTCACACAGTCACTCATTAGTTTTGATTCCTTCATTTGGGAAGTTGAAGTCTGTTGGTGTCACTGTTATTCCAAAGTGACATTCAACAACAGACTCGTTTTCTCAAGTTGACCTAAGGTGCATTAAAGATCTCTGTTTAGCTTTATATTGTCAATGAGATTACCTGGAGACTATGCACTTTGAACAGTTGTAGCTAGTATGTACTTTGGTAATAATGTTCTTCAGTTTGCCATCAAATTTAGAAGTTCTCTAAGGAAGTATCAAATTCAGAATAGTGTATGTATTTATCCTTCATTAGTAATGGATCTACAACACATAAAGCCGCATGAAAAGTTTGATCGAAGTTGATAGAAAAAGGAGGAATTTACAATTTAGGCTATACTCCTGATCTTTAAGCATTTGGTGATGAATGTTTCAATAATATCTTGTTATACAACAATATATGAAAGGTTTAAATTGCTGCAGTGACCCTTTAAAAGAAAAGTTTTTTTTATTCGGCACCAGGTGGTCCTTATGTCAGCTACCTTCGATACCAGCCAGTTTGGTGATTATTTTGGAATTCCGATCCAAGGACGACTTCAACCGCCCCCTGTCGTCAACATCGACGGACGACTCTTTGATGTGAAGGAATACTACACGGACGATCTATATCATATTTCAGAGGTATTATAGTTAGTCAGACCTGAAGTCCAGTTAGACCTAAGGTCTCAAAACTGAAATGTGTAAACCATTCTCTTTTCCTTGGAGTCATGTCTGATCAAGGCTAGTCAACTCTAACACACAGTCATTTTGAATTTTCCATATTTTACCGTAAAAAATATCATTGCCATGTTTTCACCAAACTGCTTTTTGCCAAAATCAATTGAGTGATTTTGGCAAATTGAATTATGTTTGCCCTGTGGTTAATGTCTGTAACAGCGTTGTTTTCAAAAGTGGACCTTCATGAACATAGAAGGTACAGTGAATTGCTGAGGGGACTCTTAAGCATCTGGGAGATGGTAGGTGCAATAGCAATAGTAGCAGAGCACTGAAAATTTGAAGAAAATTACAGTTAGTTTGCTCACCTAACTTACACTTACTACCCTCTAGAATATTTCTTCTTTTTACCTTCATTTTCAACATTTTTTTAAAAAAATTTTGCAGGGGGGAGGAGGAAGATGTGATTGAAAAATTCATGCTAGTAAAAGTGTACTCCTTTTCCATACCATGCCTGAAATAAATTCTATAATGGATGATGACTCAAGGTTAACTTATCAGAAAGATTCACTCTAATTTAAAAGAAATGTTTGTTAAGACCAAGTTAAGCAAAAATGTGCATCACTTTTCCTGCCAAGGAGGTGTTATGAATTGTAGCAGTTATTCCTTTCAGAAACTACTCCAATCAGTAGGTATTCTCACTGATACTGATTGGAAAATCTTCAGGTTTATTGTAAAAACAAGTAACAGACTTTGTGGTATTTATAGAAGAAGAATTAGTATCATCTTTGGGAATTAAGAACCATAATTTATGATGTATGCAACAGGTGCAAGTGAAATGAGAAACATTTTGCAGTTCAAGAGTTGGCCAGGCTTGTAGTCAGGGAGGCCAGGGCAACTGCCAGTCTCCCCCCCCCCTCAAAAAAAAATACTCTCTGTCCTGAATTTTTTTCGGTAAAAGAAAAAATTATGAACATTCTGTAACATATGCTGCTTCCCCCACCCTCTACTTCCTTTCTAGTCGCACCTAGGAATCTAATCTGGCAAAGGGTCTTTGGTTTCCAACTGAATGTCATGTTGGCAGTTATTAGTCTGGTTCATACCCTGCCTCAGAATTTGCAAGTTTTGTGGAATATTCTAGAAACACCTAGCAACCTGCTCGCTACCTTCAGATTTAATCTGAGGACAATGAAAGTTGAATCATTGCAAAGTAAAATTGTTGGACCCTTTCTTTGCTTTTTTTTTTTTCTGTCATCTCTAGACACCTTTCCCAAAGTTAGCTGATCCTTCCATTCAACCGGAGACCTATGAGCTTGCTAAACAGCTCATCCTGCACTTTGACGATTTGGAAAGAGAGGAGCAGGGGTGAGTGCTGGAATTTATTTTGCCAAACACTCAAGCATCATTGCAACAGGGAAGAAAAAGTATGCAGCCTAGTGAAGTCTGTGGATGTCTGGAGTTTCATTTAATCATGTGATGCCGTTATTTAATACATGTGGTAGTTGGGTCTTTTGTTAATTTTATCAGAAAAGAGCTTGAAAAGTCTTAAAATCAAGCACTTAATGCCCATGTCATTGTTTTTTTTTTCCACTCAGAATAAGTGATGATTCCCTTCCGAAGCAGAGAGGTTCTGTGTTGGTTTTTCTGCCAGGTATGTTCAATCAGAATCTTTGGTTTGATGTTGATAGATGGCCTGATGGCCTGATCTTCTATTTAGAAACACATTTGATTTTAAGAACATTGTTCTTCTTGGTGTCAACGATAATCATAACCTTTGCATTCATGCTGGCATGTGTGTTTGTATGTGTGAACTGTGTGTTAAGGTGTGTTGGTGTGTGTATGTTTGTGAATGCCTACCTTGTAAACATGATATCTCAAGAAGAGAAGCTTGGACAGATCTCATATTTGATATTTAGGTGTATGTTCTTGAGTACAAGAAGCCTGTTGTTCATGAGTCAAATAAGGGTCAAATTGTGAAAACCTTGTGAACACAATATATCAAGAAGAAAAGCTTTGATAGATCCCATAACTGGTATGTAGGTGGTACCGTTATTGAGTATAAAGAGTCTATTGTTTTTGGTGGGGGTCAAAGGTCATGTGGGGTCAGTGCAAAGCAGGCTATATAAACCTTGTAAACATGATATCTGGAGAAGAAAAGCTAGGACAGATCTCATATCTCATATTTGGTATGTAGGTGTACGTTATTGAGTACAAGAAGCCTATTGTTTTTGGTGGAGGTCAAAGGTCATTTGGGGTCAACACATCCTCACCTTATGCAACATGCCACCTTCAGAATGCTCATGAGCGAATCATCAAAACCACTATGCCTTTTGAGTTTTTTGTTTGTGGTAGTAATAGGTCACTTGAGGTCAGCAGGCCCCAATCACAGAAATCTTGTAATTCTGCATTGTGATATCTATACAGTTATTTACTGATAAAAGTCTCACTGGTGACAGACTGATCCAGGCTGAATATGGCTTCGAATTGTGTCAATGTTTGTAGGCTGACTGCTGTTACTGGTGCATTATGAGTTGCACTTGTGATGTGAGATGCTATTGTTTTTAGTTTTCTCAATGCGTGGCCATAGTTGTCTTATGACATTAGACCTACGTACTCAACTCCCACTAGCTGAGGCAATCTCAGTTTTTGTCAAGTTGGCATGTTACTCTGCACTAGAAGTGAGCTTATTATCAATGGTACAAAGATAGCATGTACAGTATGATGGATCTTTTTTTCCAGTTTTAGCTTTCAATCAACCTTCATTTTGTTGACATGTTCTCAAGAGGAAAAAGTGAAAGCAAGATTGGTCACATATCTGTTTACAGCACATCCTTCGAGTTTTCATGGCAGCTTGTACATTCTAAAACCCCCGACCATTATTGAAACATTGGCATTTTTTTTTATTTCACTGTCGTTTTCTTTGATTGCAAGGATTGCACGAGATTTCCACTTTGGACAAACTGTTAACTGGAAATCCCAACAGCAAGAGTGACAGGTGAGTCATTTTTCATCTGCACAGTCAAGAAGCACTTAAACCTGCTTCACCCACTCCCTCCTTCCCACCTTAATGAACCACCAGGCAAACATCCCAAATGACTACGATAGCAAAAGAGTTCTTAAAGATGTCAGTGAGACTTTTCATTACACAGGTCTTTACTTGAGTATTACACTTCAGTGGCCTTTGACATACTTCCATCAGTTAAGTTATGAATTGATTCTTTTAATATGTTCGTACTGTCTGTGTGTCTATCTGGTTAGGTGGATATATGTATGTGGGTTTCTTTGATGTTAGAAAGCAATACCCAATGAAATTTGCTACATGTTATCTTTTTCCTGAAGTCAGAATTGTGAGAAGTTTTGTACTTGAAATGCAATGCTGGTGGTGTAACATGATCAAATTGATTCAAATTTACTTTTCATTACAGTTTTGCATTTTACCTTTCCATTGATGCATCGCACACATTGATTATTTTTCTCTGAAAAATCATGTAGACCTGGACTGAACCTACTCCTCTTTCAGAAAAATCTTCCAGTTCTCATAAAGTTCATATCAAGCACTTGACAGATGGTCACCCTTAAACATCGTTATTTGGAGTCAGTTGTTTACAACTTTGGTTCACCCACTTAAGTCAACACTGAAAGTGCATGTAGCAATGTAACAATCTAGTATTTAGAAAGTTGTGTTACTGTACCACAGAACTAGCCTTGATTCCTTTCACCCAACGTAGCTTCTAACTTGTACGCAATTTTCAGGCTTAGTTTTCACCCCAAAACATAGGAATACAACCTTGTTTCTTGTTAGATTTACTTGTGCATTCTCTTTGTGAAGATGGGACTTAAAACTGTTACTTGATTGTGGCAGAACATTACATAACATTATAGCATTATAGCTGTGCTCTAGAATGTACAACTGAATGTGCCGAAAGGCATTCTTTTGTCTGAGATTTGGTATGGCATACAATAGAAAATGCATTTCAATGAGGGCAATAGCATCCATAAGCAAAGAAATTTCTGAAAGATGTCAGTTTTATTTTCAAGGTAATGGAAAGCAATTCAATTTATTCATAATTTGTTTAGGCCAGTATTCCATATTACTGTCAGACATTCAAGTTATTTGTACCTAATATTTCTAGCCTTTTATACCTTTGAGAGGACATCGTACCCTTGAGTGGATTGAGCAGTGTGATTTGAACTGCAAGTTGCAACTGATTTTGCCGTAAATTACATGCTCAGTGAAAGAGTGAGGGTAATTAATGTTGTTACTCCATGAGAAGTTTGTGAGAGCCCACTGATTTTACTAAGAGCCCATCACACGTTTCTCTGACTATGCATTCGATGTCACTTGGTGACCTGTGTGTAAAGGTGCTTTTCCAAATTTCATTCTGGTTGCATGGATTCTCCTACTATTGATCCCAAAATTTCACCAAATTCCCAACATCTTAGCACTTCATGTTAATTGCAGTGTTTTTTATTCTATGGTATTAGTGAGTGACACCAAAACAATGTTATTTAGCCTCCAGTTGTGCATTTTAAAGTATTATGTGTTTATGCAAGTATAGAATAAAACAAGCTTCTTTTCAAATTTAAACAATGTTAAGTAAGAGCAATTTCCCAAGTTATTAAAGTCAGGAATGATTTGGTACCACATTTTAAATACACATGATCATAATTGTCGAGTACTTATCAGTGTGGATGCATGAAAGATTTTAGAAATCTTCATTTTAAATGTTACTTTAGAAGTTGCTTTCAAGCAACCAGACAAAGATATTTTGGGATTAACCATTAAACATTCTCTCACTCCATTTTCAGATTGTGGGTTCTTCCTCTCCACTCCTCTATCACTAACCAGGAACAGAGTCAGGTCTTCAGTAAAGCCCAGGAGACATTCCGCAAAGTCATTCTGGCCACCAATATTGCCGAAAGTTCCATCACAGTCCCTGATATCAAATATGGTGAGACCTTTACGACAAGCAAATTGTCTCATAACCCTTTGACACTTATTGTTTCTGTATATGTATTTGATTACATATGATACATATGTACTGTGATATCCTTACCAGCTTATAAATACAGCTCTTCAAAATTATCTTTCAGTGCTTTCCTGTATGGCCCATTTCTTTTTTAAATTTTGAGAGCATAGAAAAAGCAAGAAAGAGCAAGTATTTTATTTTTTAAAAAGTCATTCCTGTGTTGTTTTGTTTGTCCTTAGAGCAAAAACTTTTTTTTTTCTAGTTTTGCTAACATTTCTGGTAACTCTTCGTGTGTGGTATCAAAGCTTATGTCATGGACTAGCTCATTGTGTGACAGAAACCCCAATGTGGACTCGTTAATGTTACAGCAGAAGATATGTTCCTATATTTTCTTTTTCAGTTATCGATTTTATGCTGACGAAGTGCATGGTGAGAGACTTGGAAACCAATTTTCAGTGCCTTAAGCTCAACTGGGCATCTAAAGCCAATGCCATCCAGCGAAAAGGTAGGCATTTTCTATCGTTATCTTTCTCTGCTCTTTGTGAACCTTGCACCTTTCACGTAAAATAATTCACGCTTTCATGAGTGGGGAGAAGCTTGAGTATCACAGAATTACCATTCTTCTTGATATGAAAGGCTGGAATAGAACACACATGACACACCACACTGTGTAGACACCGAACCAAGAGTGTAAATGTTTGTCTACGAAACATTCCTACACAAGATCACTCTGCACTACATCAAAAAAAGAAAGTTTGTAATGTTGACATTTGGAAGAAAGCATGACAAACTCTTAAACTTGAAGGTATTAATGATTCAATTTCCTTAAATATACTTAACCATGTAAATTGTCACTCCTGAGTGGGAGTCCAGTGTCTGACACAGTAGCAAACATACTGTATTAGTTCTGGAATTTACATAAAATAAGACCTTCTTACCCAGAAATGTGGAATTGGGATAACTTTTTTTTGAAGACTTTTTTCGACACATTTTACTCCTCCTCTCATTGTTTGCTCCCACAGGTAGAGCTGGCAGAGTGTCCAACGGTCGCTGTTACAGACTTGTCAGGAAGTATTTCTACAACACCTGCATCCAAGAATATGGCGTTCCCGAAATGCTAGTTAGTTGAAGTGTGAATTTGTTGAAATTGTCTGAATTTGTGATGGTGTCTTTAAAATTTTTCTTGGAAAACCTCGTCACAAATCGATTGCTTCAGACAGTTTGACTTGTTAATCTGTCCAGTGGTAGTGAATAATATATTTGTTTCCTTGACATAAGCATGGTGGCATTACTTGGGAGGTATGATACTACTTTACATAACGATACTACTGGATACTATGATATGACTTGATGTTTCTGTACCATTTGGTACTATTATGATACTACTTAATAACATGACTTGATACTTCTGGTGCTACATGATACTACAATACAACTTGATAGTATGATATGATTTAATATACTATGCTTCTTGATGCTATGATGCTACTTTATAGCGCAATATTACTTGCTATTACTGTGCTACTTGATGCCACCATACAAATTCATAGCGCGACATGATTTGATACTACTGTGGTCCTTGATAATGCAATACTCAATATGTTGAAGTAGTATGAACAGAGCACATTCTTTAAGACGTTGGAATTGCCTCGGTTTCTGCTTTTGAGTAATTTTAGTTACAATTGTGATTCAGCCTTGATTATACTGTTAAACTGTTACAATTAGACTGTTACCACAGACATGAATTTGCAACTGTTGTCTTGCCTGTTTAGGGAAAAAACACTTTCGCTCACTTCATATAAGGCTATTAAAATGAATTCCAGAGTTTTGCAAAACTGAAGCAAGGAACAGTTTTGTGAAAAAATTCTCTACCATTGACATTTCCATTCATGAGGCAATTGCCAGAATCTCAGTGAAGATGCCACAGAGCCTGATGGGAAAGTGTGAGAAGTGTAAGAACTTCACCTATGGTGATGAAATAGAAGATTCTAGCATATTTTAGTCCATCCTGTGGTCATGTGATCTTCTCAAATTTGAACTGCTTAGTTTTAAAATTTCTCCTCATTTTCCTTCAGCGTTGTCCACTCGAACAACTGGTTCTACGAGTGAAAATTCTGGACCTCGGAGAACCGAAGGCGATCCTTGCCTTGGCTCTTGATCCACCAGACTTAGAGCACATTGAAACTACCATTCTGCTGTTAAAAGAGGTAATCCTTTCAAATTCACACTTCTTCCAAGGATAGGGAGACAGGCTACTCCATGAGAAAGCAAAGTTCTTTTGATGGGAGGTCAGTGATGTTAAAGTAAAATTTGATCTTGATGAAAGAAGACAACAAAGTCATCCAGTAGTGATTAAATTCTGATGAAATTGTGATTGTCATCTTTCTCTAGGGGAGAACCAGCTATGCTAGTATCCCTCCTTAGTTGGATGTAGAATGAAAAGATATTCAGATTCAAAGATTTTTATTTGATTTGAAATTTAAAATCAAACTTCACACATTTGGAAATATTTTATTGAGAATGTGCAGTGCAAAAATGTCTTCAGGAATTATTGAAGTTATGATGTGGGAAAGAGGAGTATGTTTTTCAGCTTGAAGAGATTCAAAGAAGATATATAAAAAGACAGACATTCATGGATGTAGTTTCTTACTTTGTCTTATTTAGTTGGAACTCCTACAGTACAAACCAAAATGTCCTCAACTTTTTTTCATTACTGCTCTTGTAGCCACATGTAGTCTGTATTTAGCATTAAAATAATTATTTTCCCTTGCACTATTTCATACTTTTAATGAAGGTTTTGTGAAATTAATAATTACATGAAGGAAATCTTGTATATGTTTCTTTAGTAATTGGTGATATTTGCTACTCTCTTTGAATTCTTCAATCTTTTCATCCTTGTTGACCTTATTTCCGGTATGTAGGTTGGTGCCTTGACGACAGTGAGCTCTTCCAATGTGAATCCGCACGACGGGGAATTGACCTTCTTAGGTCGTATTCTAGCTGCCCTTCCAGTTGATGTCAAAATTGGAAAACTGATTGTCATGGGTTATGTATTTGGCTGCCTGAAGGAATGCTTGATAATAGGTGAGAATCAGGGTTATCTTGAGTTAGAAAATTCTATGCTTTTAAGTTGTTATTGGGGAGCAGGGTACAGTCTGCTAGTCCAGTAAGTTTTATGATCAGGAAGTCATTTTCAGGCACGTCAAGGATCGTGAATGAACACTGGTGAGATTTATGTACCCTTTTGGGCTAGTGTTCAGAGGGCGACAGGGCCAACAAGTGTGAACCAGTCAATACAAAACCAACGTTAACCCCCAACTCGGTATTTATTTCCGTACGGACCGACAAGAGTGAATCTCCTCCAGTTCTTAGCCACTCTTCCAAAGTCTGGGAGGGGTGGAGGGGGGGGACTTGGCCAGCTCGGCAGGTTTAACAGCAGCAAAGAGCAATCTGAAACTGGTGAAACCCAAATTTGACAACAGGAACCCAAATTGAAGATTCCTCCCAGAAACTTTCCAAATATGTCCACCAGAATTTGATCCAGAGGAGTACAGATTGCAAGATGGACACCCTATAAACCAACGAGCCAACGAATCCACATGTGCTCCTGTACTTCTATTGTGAGAAAAGGACAGAAACATGGCAGAGATATTATGTGAAGTGTGACATAAGTGCAAATCTGTTTTTGCACATTGTACATTTCTATTAAGTTGCAAGAGATTGGGAAATGGAATGTAAGTGAAAATGGTTCGGTGGGAAGTAGGTCATGGATGAGCATGAAACGTTGCTTGAGTAACGGTCTGTTGTCGTGTACACAGTGCAGACATGGGGGAATTGCTTCTGTTTGAGATGAGTTTGAGATGGCAACATGGTGAAACCTTTGGTAATTAAAACATCACCTTATTTCTCATCAGTTCATTTGCTTGCTCCTCCAGGTGCTTCTCTGTCTCTCAAGAGTTTCTTCACTTCACCGTACAACAGACATCTTGAAGCCTACAAGTAAGAAACAAGGACTTCCAACATATCCTAGTCATCTGTCACTTGCACAATTATATTACTTCATCATTACTGAAGTCAATCACAGATATGCAGTGCTTTTGGACATGATTTTCGTATCGCCTTTGGAATTTAGATTTTTCACCATTTTCTCTGTTTGAAATAATCTGTAACCCTTGTGAAATGCATGTGCATTAAAGGTGATTGGTCATCTTAATAATATTTCATGTGATGTCAGTTAACCTCTCGTTAACTCTCAGCAAATGTTACTAGTATATGGATACTCTTTGCATGTACTCAGTAAATATTGACGTTTGCGGATAGTTGTCGATAAGAGAGTGAGGTCACATGAGTTATTGATAAGATGACCAAATCACCTTTAAAGGGGAAATCAGGGTTTGACTGAGAAAATTCACCTTTGGTTGATTTTTCTTTCTAAACTGATTGTTCACCGAAATATAGAGATGAGGTGGGAGGTGTTTGAAGGTAGAAGAAACAGTAATTATTGCGTTAATTACTGTTGAATGAGAACTCTTAATATTTGTAGGGTACAAAAAATAAATGTTCATGTACAAGACAGGACAGCCTCCTCTATACGATGACCAATCACAGCATAAGACTGAAATGATGTTATATGAATGAAGATAAACAAATGCTTACGGTTCCCATGCTGTTTGTGCATTGCGCAATGATAAGAAAACAAGAGTTGATGATACATAGTGATAGTTGATGATACACACAGTGATAGTTGATACATACAGCACACGTAGGCTACGTATGAAACTGTTCAGCCACACCTCCTCATACCTTGAAAAGGCGATAGTATTGAATATTCATATTTGATTCAATGAATATGGATGTTACAGACTTTTGGAGTTCTTCAGCGATTTTTTGCGAATTTGAAATTGTCCACATGTTTTGAGATAATCTTGATCATATTTGTTAGTTATAACTCATTGTCCGATACCGGTGGGAAATTGTAGTGAAATAGATTGTGAAAATAAACCCTGATTTCCCCTTTAAAGAATGACAGGCAGTATACATCTGACATCATGAAAGTTTCCACTCAGATTGATGAATCAATAGTTGCCTTATATTGAATTCAAGTGAAAATTATATGGAATTCAAGTGTCTTTGGGCAGCAATGTCAGATGTCGCAGCATCACAGAAAAGTAAGCAATTCATAATATAAGAGAATGTAGTTTGTCAAGGACAGGAGGAAAAAATGGACTGACGCAAGTGATGTCACAGTGTTTTGGTGTACAAGCTATTCCAGTCTCACTGTTCGGTGTCAAATAAATTGCAGTGACAGTTCAATAACATTCACTGCCGAAAAGATGAGATCTTCACTAGCCTAGTATTAACATAGTAATGAACAAAGTGTGGTCGTCCCTTATGTATATTCATCATTAACAAAATATAATGCATATTCATCATTAGTTAAATAATGCATATTCTTCATGAGGTGAAATACTCTGAAAAAACACATTCAACCAGATACTGCTGCTTCTACTCATGTTACATGCTACTCATTTCCTAATGTCACTTTTGATTGTAGGTCAAGGATGAAGTGGGCGAATGGTTCTTTCAGTGACCCTATAGCCATACTCAATGCCTTCCTCCAGTGGGATTATTGCAGTCACTCAGGAATGTTCCTCAGAAGCAAGCATGTAAGTATCAAGAGATGAATTCATCTACTCTTTAGGGTGAAAACCCATCCAAGGAGCTCCGTAGCCGACAAATATATCATTATTTTCTTTCCTTTCTGTTTTGATCATTTTTTAGAGTGAGAAGGATTGGTGCAAGAAAAATATGATCGAGATGACCACCATTAGAGAGGTAAGTCAGGGATGACATCTGAGAAAAGTTTTGGGGGTTTTGTACCAGCAGAGCTGTTTGCCTATGGACAGCCATCATCATACAGATGGCTCTCTGGAATGTGTAAAATGAAATTGTTTTGTGGTCCAAAGCAACAAATAGGTCCCATTTCTTGGCTGTCCATTCAACCCTCAATAGAAAATGTTGCTTACTGCCCTGAAGTGTGGGCTGCCTAGTGGTTTTGGTATGGGAAACAGTATGGAGCTTAGCATAAAGCAGCGTGTTCCCTTGGCAATTCGGTTGAGATATCTTATTGACCCATGGGCATTGTTTTGGTTGTCTTTGGTAACTATGATTTGGTAGTCATATACCTTTGGTTGGTCTTTGGTAGTCTGTGTGCAGTTGCATATGATAAGTCCATTGCTTACCTAGCTCTACATACCTGTATAGTTATTTTGTCATCTAACCAGTCATTACATACATATATATATTTCTACATGACCAGCCCCATTGTTACATAGATAATTATACTTGCATGTTATCAGACATTACATATAGTCAAAATGTTATCACATTCATTGTTTCATTACATTGCCAGATATATCCGTGTGTGATCAGTTTTATCGTTACATAGCTATGTATGGTGAGATGTCACAAAATGTATCGTTACACATCTGTATTTGCATATGATAAAAGACTACAGTTTTATATAACCACACTGTGCTTGCCTTCTCATTACATAACAGTAAGTAGTTGTATGTGATTAAATCTGACACAACTATATACAGTTGCATGTGACCACTGCCATCATTATGTAGTTTATATGTTAATGTTCAATCAGGGACTGGTAATACCTGCGTAAAGAGTAATACTAAACACAGCGATATGATTTCCTGCGAATGACCACCTGATGTTAATATATATTTTGTTTTATGTTTTCAAGTCATATATGTCCCCTCCAATTCACAATGGATCTTGTCATTTGCCACCTCCAAAGTCGTGTCATTTGACTCTCTGGTTGAACCTTTTGAAGCAACGTAGGAGGAGACTGAAAAATAGTTTTCCAGTGCCCAATGTTCATGGACAATTTTGTTTCTCATTTCCCTTTTGTTTGTTCACTTTCCTTGGTCCAGGTGGCAAAGCTGATTCGTGAATTAGACCAACGTCTCCAGGGTTTCAACATTTCACAACCAAGAGATAACTCTCGTAGCAAGTCAGAGGCTGATCAAATGGAGGACATGCTGGTTTTGAAGGTCAGATGCCCGCAGAGACGTTGTCGATGATTCATTTCAACAGATTGCGCTCGTTGATGTTGATTTCATCATTATTGATGTGTCTCCCCTGATTGTTGCAGTTGTGTCTGTACCACTCTAAATTGTCATTCACTTAGTTTAGATGTCTCCAGTCATTCAAGTGAACCGTGTAAACCCATAAAAGCCTGCGCTAGAAAATTTGGCCTGTAGTTGTTGCAAGATGCCTTTAAAACTTGCAAAAGAAAAGCTATAATTTGTATTGATTTATTTTTGAAGTATGAATAAGTAAAGGAAAATTGCAAAAACACTTAAATACTGTCTAGCTTCATACTGCTTAGCTTTGTTTCAGACTTGTCATGTGAAGATTTTCATAGTGCACACTGGATACCCCGGGTGCCTATGTCTGGAGGATGAGACAAGTGAAATATGAAAGTGGACAAGGAAAACTAATGTAGGAAATACTATATATTTTTCGAATATCAACCACTAGTACTTTGGTGCTTAATCGCCTTTGATGTATAAAGATCCACCTATAATATACTATGAAAAGGCCTATATTTTGGGGAAAATTAAGCTATTTATTGAAATTTTCTATACATGTGATACCATTATATAATTAATGTGCATCATTAGATGAGAGATATATTGTTTAATCCTTACACTTTCATGTGCTATTTCTACCCGAGTTGTTGCATATTGCGGATACATGTTTCGTACATATTTAGATGGTGTTATCTGGTGCTATGTATCCAAATCATATTGTGCGATGTCTGTGGTTACATATCATAGTTACATGTTTCTTGCATATGCAGATGGTGTTATCTGGTGCTATGTACTGAAATTATATTGTGAGATGTCTGTTGTTACACATCATAGTTACATTTTTCTTGCATATGTAGATGGTGTTATCTGGTGCTATGTACCCAAATTACTTCTCTTTGGTGTCAGCCGATGATTCAGAAGCCCTTAAGATGCTCTCTGGAAGAGATCCTAGTACAACAGTCATGGTAAGAAATTGCGAAAACGAGGTAATCTTGTGACTCTGTTAAAACTACAGTCTTTGTGGTGTTCATTCGTTTCTGCAACTATTCAATATTCTTTCTTGGAAACACAACATTTATTGATGGTATTATCATACAGGATGTACATCCTTGTTCAGCACAGTTCTGTAAATTATTAATCATGTAGACATATACCAATGCAAAGTCCGAAATTTGCATAGAGTTATTTCCTTCATTGTTTCAATATTATTGAATAATTGTTGAAAGGTCAGAGAACCAGACAGGCTACAGCAAAGCTAATGCACAGTGGTCTTCCAACCTTCCAAGAAAAAGTCCTTTTTTTTGCAAGTAATATGATGAAAGTTATATTTCATACTGTCATATTCTTGATGTCTTCTCACAGGTTAGGAACGTACCCAACTATGGCTATCTCTACAGGGAACCAATCGCTGCACATTTCACAAAATGTGGGAAAGGAAAGAAACTTTTCTTCGAAGGTTCCAAGTAAGGAACACTATGTGTTATGTAATTTTAATGCAGATGTAATGTGAAACAATGAACAAGAAAGCAGCACCACTTGCTTTCATAACAATTGTCTTTAACAACCGTTGTCTTTGCCTTTAGGAGTACGGCCAAGCTGTTCCATTTCCATCGCATATAAAGTATTAGACTGCTGTGTTGTGTTTGACAGTGCTAGTGGGCAAATGACTGAGCAAATTCATGAATATATTTCACATACTTGGATGTATAATAAATTATGATCTTTGGACGTAGTATTGCTCTTTGTATGAGCATCATTATTTATGAGACCGATAAAAACGTGATCTTAAGATCCACCAATGAAGGGTGATTTTATTGCATTAATGAGCAGCGGATGAAGTTAACTGCTGCTGCTGGTTACGAGATGACAAAGAATTGCATCGATAATATTCTCTGTGTTTTTTTTGGTCATCTTATACTCTGGTGGATGTAACTGTAATTATGTTGTTATGACAGAAGAAGCCAAAATGGATAAAGGTCATCATGAAATTGAGGATTGGCTAATACTTTTAATCTATTCATTTCCATGTAACTTAACCAAACTGGTGAACATATAAATACAGGAAACATACAAATCACTTGTCATTTTGCTTCTATTTTTAGGTGTTTTGTAGAATTTGAGAAGCCCCATCACTCAGACCCGTTGTCCTATGGCTGCCCTATCCTGCCTGCTGTCTTCAATGCCTGTAAAATGAGGTTGGATTTGTCTCTGTAAAGTTTTTCTCAACTCTTTTTCACTGTGATATTTTTACTTACATCATTTATTTCATTTATTTATTCTTGTCTCTTACCTCTTTAAGATTTTGTCATAACTCTGGTTTCTAAATATTGATGCTGAATTCTGCTCTGAATTGAAGGCTTTGTTAATTATCTTCAAGTGACTTTAACTGATGCTGATGATTATAATGCTGGCAGTCAATTCAATACTTCAAACAAAAGTGAATTTAATCACAATGATGCTACTTGTAGTCAACTCATAACTTCAAGTGAACTAAATGTTCTGACACTTACGCTTGATTTGTTGTACAGTATGAAGTGAATTCTCTACAATTATGTTACTTATAGTCAATTCGATACTTCAAATGAAGTGAACTTGCTGACAATTATGTTACTCATAGTCAACTCGGTACTTTAATTGAACTGAATTCTCTTACAGTTTCATCACTTGTAGACAAGTTGATACTTCAAATGGAGTGAATTGTTCTGACAGCTATGTGTAATACTTATAGAGAGCTCAAGTGAATTTGTTTAAATACCTCTTCTTAAGGTGAGGACGATATTATATTTTATGTTCTGTGTGCGTCTATCATGTTGCACTCCTCGTGTTATTTTGTCCTCTTGCGATGACACTTCGTCCGTTTCTTTCGTTTTTTTTTTCCAAGACTTTTGCGAATGAACCTGGAAATCGAGGAGTACGACATCGATGCCGAACAGGCTCGAGCTCTTGAGGATATGCAAGAGAGCCGGAGGGAAGGAACTCATCTCAAGACAAACAGGTATCATGGAGTAATGTTTAATGTACACATGATAATGACTCAATGAATCAGCTCAACCCCCTCTGCCAGCACTCTAGTCCTTATAGGTACTCTGCCAGCGCAACTTTCCAAATTTTCTGTTCATATGCTTCTTTTCGAGATTGCTAGTCAAATTTACACAATTTATCAGCCATTTCAGACAAAAAAAAACATGAACATAACAGAGTGGATTTCCTTTATATTTAATGCAGTACATTTTGAAATAGTTATTATTTTCTGTGTGGCTTTCTCGTACAAAACTGTATCTACTACGTTTTTGTAGAAATGTACTTTTTTAAACTTGGGAGGTTCTTCAATGAAATTAACCTGGCAGTGCAGTCTCCAACACAAGATTATTTTGATCCGTTCCTAAGCACTAGCCTATCTCAGAAAATTGTAGCAAATGACAGCCACCTGTATCAAAGTATAAACCATTTTCCAGATTTTGTCAAGGTTGCATGGTGGAGATTTTGAAGATTTATTGCTGGGGTGTTCATGTTAAAGTCTGCTCAACTTACATTCGCAGACTAGACATAATTTAAGAATCAGAGGAAAAGTGTGAGGTAAGTGGACTTAACTCAAGCAACATCCGTGGTCATGATACCATTACCGGGACCTGCTAGAGGCTTGAGTACAACAGGTACCTCAATGGCAGCTGAACCTAGTTTCATCAAACAGGGGCAATGGTCAGCTTGGCTGGATATTTGCACTTTATAAAAAGTTAGCATTATTTTGATTATTATTCAAACAGAATTCCCAATATTGGAATGTATAAAAAAAAAAAAGGATCTTGGGTTAAGGGTATCATGGTATCTGAAGAGATTAACTGGAAACTAGGGAGAACAGGTACGCTCTTGTTCACGTATTTCTTTCTTGCGGTTCTGCAACATGTCAATGTATTGTCACACTAATTTATACTGACATCCTACAACTTTCTCTGTTTACAATGTTACAGGGTGGAAGTGGCGATGAACCAATTGGGATTCGTCAAGCAGGTCTCCCTCCCCCAGGCTGATCAGTCCTGGCTTGACCTCAAGGTCACAGAGGTAAAGTTACACAAATACTCAAGGGGCATTGATAAAATAAGTGGAGATAGCAAATCTCTATTTAGACCAAACATCTGCACAGGGTTTTCACTGGTCCTGGGAAACCTTGAAAGCCGTTGGTATTTAATCCATCCATTTTCAGGCCTGGCAAGTCCATGAATTTGCTCGTTTCCACAAAGTTTTTGGAAAAGTCCTGGAAGATTGTTTATCTGAGATCTATAGTAAAAAACCCAATCTTTTACATCTGATAAAAATCGCCATATTAGTACCTAATGGTGGAGATAAGTTGGGATTTATAAGACTGGTGATGACTGGAAAATGAAATCTACAGCCTGGAAAACTCTCCAGAAAATTTTCTGTAAATATGTGTAAGAACCCTGTTTCCAATTCTAAAACTGTTTGATTTGATTGGATTATGCTTCCATATCCTGCACCTTTTGCATAATTTGAAAAATTCTTGAAGTCACACATACCTTGTGAAATTGTGTCAGAAATATTATCTTTTAGATGTTATCATAAACATTTGGTCATAAGTGCACTGTAGAATACCATTGCACTTAAATAATACTATTGCACTGTAGTCCATTTGTGCTTTTTTGAATGCTAGTGTAGTATAGTGTACTATTGCATTTTAGAATTCTTGTACTCCATAGAATACAAGTGCAATGTGGAATACTTGTGCATTGTAGAATATTGGTTTACTGTAGTATACTGTTGCATGTAAGGATACTGGGACACTATAAAGTACAAGTGTACAAGTAATATTGGCTACTTGAGCACTGTAGAATATTAGTTCACGATAGTATACTACTGCACTTTTTTGGCTCTATAGAATAGAAGTGCAATGTAGAATACGTGTTCACTGTAGAATGTTGCATGTTCGAATACTGGCTCGCTGTAAATAACAATTACAATATAGAATAGTTGTTCACCATAGACTACTGGTGTACAGTGGTATACTATCACACAAGAAGATACTAGGGCACTATAAAAAACAAGTGTAACATAAAAAAGTATGGTAGCCCTTTTTTGTGCAACAAAACTGGTAAATAATCTGTAATTTTCCAGTTGACATAGAATTGAATAGAAAAGAAGATATATGATGACATTTTTTGACAGCTTTTGGGACCGTATTCGAGTTGAAATTTTCAGCTGATTCTAAAATGTTTGGGAGACGATGAAGTTAACATCTCATCACCCTGTGGACAGTTTGTACAATCCCTTATTTTTATGCATGAAAGGGTGCACTTAACCTTGGGCCTCTATGACTAGAGACATTAGGCTGTAGACAGAAGGACATTTAAAGAAGAAAAATATGGTGATTTTATTTGGTGATCTGTCATGATCCAGAAAATAAGGGAACATTCATGTTTAAAAAACAAAATGTATTATTTATAGTTTCGAGTGAAGCAAGTTGACCTTAAATTCAGTCATTTTGAATTAAAGTCATTGTGGATCAGTATAGTACTGAAAGCTTTTTCTGCAGGTATCCATTGCCATGCACACGTTGGCACAAAATAGGGGATGTATGAAAATATGGAATCATACTATATTTATGCACTTTGCGATACAAGTGTACTTACGTCAGTATACTGGTGTACCATAGAACACAAGTTCACCATAGAAATTGCCATTGCATTTTGATAAGTCTGTGTACAGCTCTCACATCTTTTGTTTTAAGGTTGTCGATGGCAACAGGTTTTGGGCCAACTATGCTGATCAAGATGTTCAAAAAGATCTTTTACATCTCTTGAAATTGATCAACACAGGGGGACCTGCATCACTGAAGGTAAGATCTGGCAGGTCTTTTTCAATTTTCAAAAGGTGAAAGCCCCTTATTTATGCTGGTTTCCATCTGTTACATCAGATATGTTTCAAATTGATAGCATACCGGCACTTGCATAGGTTTTTTTTTCAAATCACATGGTGTATACGTGACACTGTTTTTCTAACACAAGTAAAGAGAAAGTTCTTCTTTACCAAGCTTTAACTAAATGTTGTTATCTTCTCAAATGAATCTAACCTGTCCTTGAGCTCTCAACTTTGGTGAGCAACTCACCATTGTTACAAGTGAAAAGTGAATATTTCAGAAATTGTTTCTTTTGGCTCTCAGAATTTGCAGCATCGGGCCAAGGTCGGCGATAACGTGCTGGCTCCATTCAGAGACAGATCTGGAGAGTATTACTACCGGGCCAGGATTGATAGAATTATAGATGAAAGACCACCGTCTGCCATGGTAAGGAAAATTAACATTCCAGTAGATTTGTTTCATGTTCCTTACAATCAGCAATTATGTCTGGCTGCAAATGAATCCTGTTTGCTTGCATCCCCCCCTCCACAAAACTACAGTAATCTGATAAGTTATTGGGCGCTGGAAACTCGCAGATGCTTGAACTAATGGCAGCGAGAGCATAGGTATCTCAGGGAGTGGATTGCCAAGTCGCAAACACAATTATCCATTATTAACAATGAAAGTGCAATCTTTGCTTTCATACCTTCACTTCTGTTATACCACCGTTTGTGGTATTGATGAATCATAGCCTCAGTAAAAATCACTTAAATCCGGAATTTAAATCAACCTGCAGTACTGTTGTGCTATTGTAACGTTTTGAATATTCACGAGATTTGATTATGTATGAGGTCCTCATTTGAGTAGTATGCAACAGTTAGTGTACAGAATGCAGCTGAATGTTACATAAGCACCTTAAGGGGTATACAAGTAAAGGCACCCCATGTGTGCAGTCCCTTCTCCTCCACCACTGTCCACCAAACAATGCGTAGTTTTTATTTGTACTTGTTATATCTTCTGTGTTCTTTGTGATTTAAAGGGGTTGTGGAATACCAAGTGACAATAGCCTATTGTCATACCAAGTGACAATAGCCTATTGTCATACCAAGTGACAATAGCCTATTGTCATACCAAGTGACAATAGCCTATTGTCATACCAAGTGACAAGAATCGATCGTCATCTCCTATTTTTCTCTGTCCCAAAGTACTCTCAGCATGGCTTATAATATGCAGACGACTAGTGCGTGAAGTTTAAAAGCAAATATGTCACTGTTGCTGTCGATAGATCGCCTATTCTGTTTTCCGTTGTACCGCCAGGTGTTTTTTCTAGATTATGGTAACATATCTCAAGTTCTTGTCAGCACATTGAAAGAGATGTCTGAGAGACACATGGAACTTCCATTCCAGGTAAGCTTTTCACTGATATCATCAAATTTGTATGGTACGTTAGAGATATACATGTGCATCAGAAAGAGGGGTTTAGCCAATGTGGTCTTTATCTGCCAATCAGATGGCCAATATTTTTATCACAAACATCAGCCAACATCAGGGCAGACAATTTTTGCTATCCAGCATGTTTTCTCCTGAAAATTCTTTTTGTGTATGATGTAATTGCTGCAGTACTTTTAACATGATTCCCAAATCACAAATTTTGCAGGTGTACTTTTACTTTTCCAGATGGGAAATAGCCCTCGTGGGACATTTCCCAATTCCTATCCTTGTTCATGGATTAACAGGTCACTGGTGCAAATATATTTTCAGGTCGTTGAACATCAGCAAGCATCTGCATCTAAATTTTCCCAGTTGGATGTCATACCGATAGTGCCGAGCAACGGCCTGATCTTCTGTCTGATCTGATTATCGGTTGATTCCTTGTCCTAAGATTGTGATAGGTTCCATGAGATATATGTGGCATGGCTTTTTTTGAAGAAGGAGAAAAAGGACCACTGAGACAATGTAAATTTTTAAACTACCACTTCAATACAGATTGTCACCATGTCAATAGGTCAGTCTGTGTATCACCTTACAAAGTTTTGTTGTACCTCTTGTAAAGCTTGTGATATTCTTTTCTCAAAGACGCAAGTTTGTGATATGGTATGTATCTTTCATTTTCAGGCAGTCGAGTGTCAGCTGGCAAACGTCAAACCAGTCCCGGATGTCTCTCGTGGTCAGTGGCATCCAGCCGCAAGGGAATGGCTCATGAAGGCTATTTTAGAAGAAGAAGTTTTAGCAAAGGTGAGATTTGCCAGTGACAATCACCTGAAGTCGTTGATTGTAAAGGGATTTACTGGTGAATACGATTGAAATTTCATAAAATAAAGTGAACTTTGCACTCTCTTTTTTGGTGAAACCATATCTGAATAGCATTTGGATATTAATAAAAATTCTTTTCCTAAAGTGGTGCATTGCACCATGGGAAATCAGTGATGTCATGCCAGCCATACCAATTGCACATCATTTGCATTTTTTTGGAACGTTGACAGCCGTAGAATTCATCACAATACTGTATTAAGTTGTGACCTTTATTTTCACCTTGTAGGCTCCATCTGTAAGGAATCCAATATAATTTTTCGATGGTACTAAATTTCAAGATTAAATAGGCAGTTGAAGTTCAAAGGACAAAAAAGGAGTCTTTGCAGTAATTTACCAGCATGTCGTATGACATTTCGTAACCTTGGAGCTACTGGAAATCTTTCTTTGGCCACTTCTTAAAAGAGCAATACGTTCAGTTGTGAACAAGATGTTGTAGTGGGATGTGGAGAAATATGAACAGAGTGAAAAAAATTTTCGCATTTTTTTAAGATCCCCTGAATTGTCACAGGAATATTTCGTAAATGCAACCAGTTGTCAGTCATACCAAAACCTGTGGGTGAACCTGTGAATATCATAGAAAGCCATGTCGTCTTGAGCTAAGCATCCCTCAGGTTTGTACTTAGTTTCTCCTCTTCTATTTTTCTGCTGTTTTTTTTTTTTTACAAGGAATCGTACATGTAAACTACTTATCGATCGTGTGAGAACAAAAGCATCTTCAGGTGTGTTTGAGACAGAGGTTGATATAGGTCTTCACTAGAAGATTATGATTGAAGATTATGACAGACTTTTCTTGAAAATCACTAATTGGTTGTATGTTGGCTCAGTACATGATGTGTGGGGATGAGGTATTTTTCTGAGAAAACATTAATGAGCACTGACTCATGCTTGTCATAATGAGTGGTATAAAACAGTGGGACATAGAACAACAGGTGAACAAAAGAGACAGACCAAACAAAAGTTACGGTACAGAGAAGGAAAGAATGGCAACTGTTGTAGATACCCGCAGCTGCATTACGAAAGTCATACGTTTGTAAGTATGGAAAACAGGCATAGACTGATTGAAGAAGAAGAAGGGGGCTTAATATTGGTAGACAATGGAGACACGAAGACAAAAAAAGAACAGAGATTCACAAACAATCGTGTGTTAAATAGAAACAATAGACAATCAGGAACGATCCACATCCATATTAACATACAGCAGTCGTGAATATGCACAGATATATATTTGTAAAACTTATGTCTTTGTTGTACACTTAGTGATACCTCCTCTCATATTTGTTGTTCTATGATCCACCTTCATGTGTCTCACTTTCTTAGTTCATGTGTCTTACCTTCTTAGTTCATGTGTCTTACTCGCTCAGTTCATGTGTCTTCCCATCTTATTTCATGTGTCTTACCTTCTTAGTCCATGTGCTTTACCTTTACCTTCTTATTTCATGTGTCTTACCTGCTTAGTTCATATGTCTTACCTTCATAGTTCATGTGTCTTACTTGCTCAGTTCATGTGTCTTCCCATCTTAGTTCATGTGTCTTACCTGCTTAGTTCATGTGTCTTACCTTCTTAGTTCATGTGTCTTACCTGCTTAGTTCATATGTCTTACCTTCTTAGTTCATGTGTCTTACCTGCATAGTTCATATGTCTTACCTTCTTAGTTCATGTGTCTTACCTGCTTAGTTCATGTCTTACCTTCTTAGTTCATGTGTCTTACCTGCTTAGTTCATATGTCTTACCTTCTCAGTTCATGTGTCTTACCTGCTTAGACCATGTGTCTTACCTGCTAAATTTCATATGTCTTACCTGCTTTGTTCATGTGTCTTACCTGCTTCCAGATTTTCTCAGTTGTCTCTGGAGTTCTTCATGTTGAGCTTTATCAGTGCATGGTGGATGGACAAGAGATGGACCCACCTCTCTTCATCAACCACATGATGGTAGACAAAGGGTTTGCTGTTTCCTGCGAGGAACCTTACATCTCCAAGGTAAGTTCATTCAAAATAAAAAGCCAATCGATACTGTGATGTCTTGTGACTGAGAGATTTAGTGCCTGTTGTTTCTTTCCACATTTGTGAACAAACTTTTGACATGAATTGTGATGGTGTGGTATTATGGTTGAACTGATTGAGAAATGACGACAAGAGGAATATAGTTTCGATTAGAGCAGTAGTTTGCATCCGTCACTGTGATTTTACAAACCATTGTGACTAGAATGCCATAACTACAGAAAGTGTGAGCTTTTCTAGCGAATTCCTACTTGAAAGAATGAAGTAAATGTTGAGGTATTCCACTTTTCCACTTGGCAGTTTTAGAAGCTGCATTCTGATGACTCTGAATAAGTTATAAATCTTTAAAATAAGTTCATGTCGTTGAATAATGGAACCAGCTTCTGAAGTTCTAACTTGGCATTGATTGTCCTCCCATTTCACATGTGTAGAACAAGCTAGTGTGCTGATTGTGTCTGTAATACCAACATAACACGCAGGAGGATTGTTTATAAATGAATCTTTTTTTTGGTGTTGCTGATATGGAAACATCACATCAGTGATTGATTGCATTCGAAACAGTTGTTGCATGCGATTAATAACAACGTAGTCGATTGGGAATTTTCGACACTTGCTTGTAAATCAAGTAGATACCTTTGTTACTTTCTAATTATCATTCTTTAGTGAAAAAAAAAACTTAGTGAATGTCCTAGTTTCATAGTTCGTGTAAGCATTGAACTGCAAACTATATGGACATAAGAAAGTGCTTGAATCCAAATCGCTGTTTTGAAAACGTGAAGTCACAGAATGAGAAAGAACATACCATTTATACAGAAAGTCATCTTCCACCTATTCTTTTCCAAATGTCTTTTAGTGTAAAAAGATAGTCAGTCTATATCAGCTAGAGTCTTGTCCACAGGATGCTGCACCCTCTAAAACAGATCGTAGAGTTTCGTCTGGTAATAGTTGTGTTTGCTGCGAAGGAGATAATAACTCCAGTACAGTCACTGTCATTCACCCTGATGAAGAAGATGGTGGGAGGGTGCTTTGCTACATTATTCTATTTAATTTAATTAACATATCTGACAACTTTAGACATAACGTAAACATACGTATGAAACGGGAAGCTTGAAGTCACAAGTACTGTTTTAGACTTGTTATTCTTTCCTTGAAAGTACAGGATCATTTTTTATTGTTTTTGCTGATTTATGCAACATCAAAAACAACATATATCACACTCTTGGATGTGGCACCAAGAATTTATTAAGTTATGGTATCATTTAGTTACCAAGACACAACTGAAACATGGATGTATATGACAAAACCGTTTTGTTTGTATGTTTAGATGTCTCACATCCAGAGAGAAGAGGAAAGGTCGTGTAGATCAATCAATCCTGATTGGATGGATGCACCGTTGCTTGATGAAAGTCCGCTCAAGGACCTCAGGGTCAAACGAAGGGTAAGCCTGTGTGTTGTTGTTGTTGTTTAGTCTATTAACCTCCTTAATACCGACCAGGTGTCATTATGCACCAAATTGATAGATTGTTTGCTTTTGTTAACAAGAAAGGGAAGCAGGTAACATTATGTGACGAAGCCATTTTAAATTGCATTCTGTTTAGCTAATATCCTTCCATTTGTACTTTTTGTTTACATATGCTGTTCCTCTCCTTTTTGACGACTCGTAGGTCAAGCTCCAAGGGCCGTTCAGTCCCTACGAGATCAACTTCAGCAGCATGACCAGAGTTGGAGGACTCAAGTAAGTCACCAATAATCTTGTTTCAACAGGTTTTTGTGAATAGTAACTCTCCTTCTCGAGTCTGCACTGCTGCACTCATGCCTTTTGAGGAACGTCTCGAATGGCTGCTATCACCACCTTTTTGAAGATTAATTATGCACAAGACTTTTCTGCTGTATTGTAGACACATATTGTACATACATTGCTACCACCAAACCATCAAATATGTAGTTCTACTACCATGTCAGTTTATACATATAGTTTTCTCTGAAGGGAGTAGTGGCTTCACTTGAAACTAAATGCCAAGATGAAATGCCACAGCATTTTGCTTGTCTGGGATTATTGGTGAAGACGTGGGGGTCTATTCAGTAATTTTGTAGGCCTCATATTTTGAAATCTCAGACTTTAGAATGCTTCAATTCTCAGATTGTCATTTCCCAGATATTTGTAACTTCATAGCAACTCATCTGCATAGCACAAAACCAGACAGTATAAAGATGAAAAATGACACAGATATTAAGGAATACATCTTACGAGTTGAACAAATTAATACAGAAAATAGCACATGCTTTGAAAGGCACTGCTTCCATCGTCGGGTGAATCTCAACTTCAAGACAGTTTTCAAAGATTTTTCTGAAGCCTCAGTTGCACTGTTAAATTTTTGAAATGAGGAGAGGGAGAAGGGAGGAATGAGGATGGAAGAGTAAAGGGTGGCAAGACACAAAGCTGGCCATTAGATGCAGCTTCTGTAACAAAGTTACAACATTTTTCATGTCTGTATTCAGTTTTTTTACTTTGTGATGAGAGGCTAACATTGTTGACCAATTATGGTTCTAAGTTTGTTTAGTATGATGACTAGTCATCTGTAGTGCAAAAACAAATACCCAAATTTGCACAATTTTTGAAAGGAAAGTACCCTTCTTTGAGAACCTTTTCATAGACACTCAACTACAATGTTACTTTTTTTTAGATATTGCAATTTGTATGAAAGTTATGAATTGTTAAAAAAGAAGGCAAATAAGTTGAATGCCGAGAATGTGTTATGACTTCACACTGAACTTACAGGCTGACGAAATTTATATTTTAAGGTACCCAAAGACTAATCTCTTTGTAGAAAACTTTTTTTTTAGAATACAAAAATCACGGTGTAGATCCATGAAGTTTGGCAGCTTCTCTGTGTTAGATCCTATGAGACCCCAGACTTAAGGTTAACACCATTTGATAGCATCCCTGGATCATATTACCCTTCACTTTCCCAGAGTTGACCTTCAATTTCATTAGCATCACATTTGTGGATCATATTACTCCTTCACTCTCCCAGATTTGGATCGATTCAATTTTACAGTGTCACTTTGGTGGATTATGTGGCCTCTCTTTCTCCTAGAGATGTCCCAGTACCATGTGATAACTTCATTTCCATGGACTTTATTACCCCTCACAAGTTGGGTCATACAATTTGATAGCATCTTTTCTGTTGATCATAATAATTCTCATTCTCCCATATTTGCGTTGATTTAATTTCATAGTATCACTTGTGAGGATCATATCACCCCTCACTGTCTTAGCGATGAGTCACTTGATCTTGTAGATTTGGGTTCATGGCATTTCCATGGACTACATTACCACCTCTTTCTCCTTAAGTTGGGTCAATACAATTTTATAGCATGGTTTCTGTGAACTATATTACCTGTCACTCTTGCAAAGTTAAGGTTAATACAATTTTGATAGCCACATTCCCACATTCACTCTCCTTACGTTATGTCAATACAAATTTGATAGCATCATTTCTGTCAACTGCATTACCCCTGACTCTTCCAAAGTTAAGGATAATACAATTTTGATAGCCATATTCCCGTCTACATTCCTACATTTGCTATCCTGATGTAAGACCAATACAGTTTGATAGCATCATTTCTGTCAACTGTCTTATCTCTGACTCTCCCAAAGTTATTGTTAATACAATTTTGATGGCCATATTTCCTCCCACTTTCCCACATTCTTCTTCCTTAAGTCGGTTGGGTCAGTACAATATGATAGCATCATTTCTGTGGACTGTATTCCCCTTTTCTCTCCCAAAGTTATTGTTAATACAATTTTGATAGCCACACTCCCTGTCCCCTCTCTCTAATCTCAGGACTATCAGAGTGGAGAAGGACAGCGTGAACTCTGTGGCTCTCTCGGCAGACCCCCAAGAGCACTACGATAAGATGATGATCGCTTCTAACATCAGAATCAATAACGATCACAACATCCTCCTGGTACGTGACTCCACCATCATGCCAAACATCAGGGGTCTCCCCGCATTGTGCTGCATGCTCTTCGCGCCGACGATCGAACTCAGGTGAGGAGCCAAAGCAAAAGAAAACAAATGTCAAGTACCTCATCCTTAGCCATTGGTCCCTGTATAGGGGTAGATCCAGGAGTTTTGTTTGGGGGGACACACATATATATTTTTTTTTATTCACCCATTGTAGGAGAGTGTCGTCTATCTGAAGGATTTACGTGAAAACAGCGCCCCTGGTATGGTGTGTGAGTTTCTCTACCAAAAACGTGAGGAAAAGAGCGACATTGAGATGTCTGTGATATATCATCTAATTCACAACTGATATTTTGAAAATTTGGGTGGGTAGGCATCTGCATATGTTTTTCCTTTTTCCTTTAATCTGCCACTGCTGTAGTCTTTTGTCATTTTTTCACTTCTATACTTTTTATTTTTGCCTTATTGTTTATGTGGTGGGAAACAAAGAAGCTATATCTGTGTGAACATAAACATATGAGAGGAGTATATGACCTCTCAATTCAGGCAAAAATAGTGGATCCATAAATGGGACCTTTAAGAAAGTAAATTATGCCCTTGTTGTCATTGGCCATGACTACACTCTCTAATCTGCAAAAAGTACACATTACGAAGACCAGCCATATTCCGCTAAATGCATTGAATTCCTTTGGAAACAAATGATTGATACCTATGAAAGAAAGAAAGTGCAAGACTCCTTTTTTCTCCGGAAATGTAGTTATACTAGCAAATGTTGCAAAGCAGCGAGTCAGAAATTTCTCTATTGTGTGATCAGCTAATGTTTAGGCTGTTCAAAGATTGTATTGTGACAACCCACTCAGGATTATTAAAAGTTTCGGCAACTTGTCCTGATTTCTAAATTTGAGCAGATATTATCATTGCCTCCCCAAAAAATATTGACCCGCACACACCTCGGTTCATGAGGTTTGGATTATGATATTTGAGCAACTGCAACATTCTTTATTCCATGCTGAATTAAGTAGCGTAATTGCCAGTGTGCATGATGTAGGACATAAAAGTGTGCATGTATGTCACATTTTAGTTGAATCATTGTATCCATGCCCTGTTCTGTTCAATCTTCCTGTCAAATGCACTGTATATCAGTCATCATAGCAAATCTAACCTATGTTCATTTTTCTTGCAGTTTGCAAATTGTTAAGAAGACCAAATGTTTTAACTGTCTCCTACATACAGTTTAGGTATTTGGCAACTCTGTACTTGTGATGCTGCATGTTTTTTCTCCAGGACGGACAAGAAGAGGACCCGTTTAACGGGAGCCCTTTGTGGTCTTGGCTGGGATTCTTACACCAAGCAGCCAGTCTTTCCCGATCATGATGTTGAAGTGACCTTTGACTCCAACATTACCCTTCAGGACATTAAGGAGGTCTGAAATGATTCAACACTTTTTTTCTGCCCTTTTCGACATTTACTTTCCTACTATTTGAATTCTTGATTCCCATGCCTGCTAGTAGAGGCTGCCTTAAATGTTAAGGGTTTCCTTTTTTTAGACTTTTTCATTTCATCATCTGAAATTATAATTTTGGCTGGAAAACATGGTTTATTTGTGGACATTGCTAGCTAGTGATTGGGAATAGTGTATAACCACTGAGTGGGAAGGCCAATAAAAAGTTGTAAACTATAAATAAATAGATGATAGACCATGAAACCAGCTGAAATTTGATTTGATATACATGGGAGAAACACTTTTACCAAATTGGGTAAAAAAGACATCCAGTTCTGAGTTTTGAGTATTTCCAAAACATTGTTTAACACTCCCATCAGATCAACGGTGTCCGCATTGGTATCAACCTCGCCCTTGCCTCTCAAGACCAGGTGTCCTCTCAGTACGGAGGAGTCAGAAGTATTCAGAAACAAGCCCGTGCTAAACTTCTCAGGTCAGTACACAGTCAGTGAGTTAGGAAGTCTTTCAACTTGTACTATCATGTACAAAACAAGTATTGTAAACGTGTCAGTTATCAATTGCGAAAAGAGATGGAAAACCACCTATGAATTACAGAGAGCGTATCATTTGAATTTTTAACAGTTAGGGGGAATAAGCTATTGTTGAGCAACAACTGAGTTTCTCTCTGTGGGAGACTTATTTCTTGAAATGAAGACTATCCTTCTTCCTTCTTTTGAATAATCAGTCATTCTGTGTCCACCTGTGTCCATAAATATTTGTTTGTTCCATTTAAGGTGAGTTTGTAATCAAGGGCAGGTTGTGTCTGTTCTCAAACATTTGTGAATGTTTTGTTGTACCAGTGGAGATATGACTCATATGATATGATTTATAACCTTTTTTTTGTTCCAACCAATTCATGTGCGGCAGCGGAGGATCATGCCCACAGATGGACGTTGTACCCCCTACCTACAATATGCAATTTGTAGTTTTCAGAGTTTGGGCCATCCCCAGCTGAAATTTTTTTATTATTTTGACACTTTGTAGCCTCATCAACAAGAAGAGAGAGGTGGTAGAATCCATAGAATATAGAAGACAGTATCAGTGGAACCAGGTGAGTCATTGAACGGTGGACATCAGATTGATGGATAAGACAAGTGAACGAATCTGTCATGTTCGGTATTTGAAGCAGATTAAGAAAACTAACATTTAATGTTGAGGTTTGCAGCGTGCATAGAAGTTACTGGTCGAGCTAATCAACTTTGCAGGCATAGCCATCAGAATTCACTGACAACACTCCTGAGGACTGAAGACACAGTATGGAAAAATAATCATTTTTTGTTTCAGAAACTGAAAAAGTTCCATGTGGAGTGCAGCGATCAGTAAAATGTTTGTCTTCGTATTCTACTCCTGCAACAGATCCCAAAAGACGACATCCTAGATCCAATGATCACCACTTTTGCCGAGCACAACTTCCCAGCACTTTACCAATACCACAGGAGTGTCAAGCTAAATGAACCGGAAGGTTTCAGCAGAGAATCGGCGGATGGCCAGATGAACATGAAACTGCAACATCTGGAGGATCTCCATGGCAAGGCCAGCAGGTCAGTGAACCCCACGGGATCGTTGTTTCTCAGGTTGCTTACAACCTGGAATGTAGAGACCAAATGGGAGAATGTTTGGTATTGTAAAGTCTTTGCAATTTCTTGTCCAACCAAACCACAAGCAACATAAAACAGAGCCCAACTATTAATTTGGTTCATGCTTGATTACAAAGAAGATAAATGACGAACTGCCATACATGCAGCAACCTGTAATTATTATGCAGTGGCATCATACTATTTACTGTGTACACCTTCTCTACTAAACAGTATTGATACAGCAGTACACAGCAAATCTCTGTTTGCTAACAGTGAACAGGCCATGTGCTCAGGGTGAACTGCAGGTCACTGTGAAAACCTCCGAGCATGTCCCAATTTAATTAGATTAGAAAACTGTATACCTGTCCATGTTGAAAGAGCTGCCTTCAGCAGTACTTTTAAGCAGAAGATATGTAATGATGAATCCCTCATGTAGACTAGAAAACAACACAGTACACATCAAAACTGCAAATGGAGTTGGTGTCCAAACTTGAGAAGTGAGAACCGACTGATGAAGATGAACAAATCCTAAAGATAACGTGATTCAGATTTGATTTAGAAATATAAAAATAATTGAACTCTGACTTATTTAAAACAGGAGAAATTATTGGCTAGATTTCGATGGTGTAGATCTCCCCATTCGGTCAGTGCTATACTGTGGCATTATGGCAAGCACATGCATCGTTCAGTTGCTCCAGAACACAGCAAGCGAGGGCAAGGCGGTAGACGAATGACCTCTCAACATCTTTGAAGCTTTGCATGTTAATACTAGCAATAACATGAGCATGGCAAAAGAAAATGAGGAATGTGTTGGGGGTGTGACACCCTACTTTCGATAGAGGCACAAGTTTACATGTTCTTTATGATGCAGTGTTTTGTAGAAGGTTGGAGTAGTGTGTCTGTTGTAGATTTTGCACTGAGTATCATCGTTTTTGAGACAGTATGTCAGGACCCCCTTCTGAAATTGTTACCCAGGTTCAAAGTATCACTAATGAATATTGTACACGTGACAAAAGAAAAAAACCTTGGTTACTGTTACCTAAGAATACTTCATGCGCACTTTTAAGATGCATTGTGTCATGTTACCGTGCAAAGCAAAATATCATATCGTGACTTCACAAAGAAACTCGTAGCCTAACAGAAGTTATAATTTCAGGCAGCCGGGTACCAGACCGAGTATGAACTGTGGGTAACTTGGTCCAAATGTGGACCCTGTGCAGACACTAGTATAGTGTAATGCATATACCTAAGCATGTCCCTAGAACTCCACCGATCCCTCCACCTCTAGTACCGCCTCTTCCTATCTCCTCTTATCTTAGGAGGAATTTGTAAAGTGATGTCCCCTCAGTCATTAAATAAAAAAATGAAAGAAACTCTTGTTTTAATACTCAGGCATTAAAACATTGTTGATGGTCCAGTTTCATTTTGCATATTAATGTTTGTTTGTTGTTCAGGTCCACCATTCCATTTGAAAAGAGTGTCATGTGCTTTCTCTGTGAGTGTGTGTTTTACTCACCGCGAGACCTCCTTTACCACTTGGACTCACCGCGCCATCGAAACGAGGAAGAAAGACTCGGCTTCCATTACTGACCTCGTCGATGGGTTACGTTAAACATCACCCATTCCTTCTCCGCGATTGTTTTCGAGAGACAGAACCTTGCCGAACTTCCGTGGATACAGTGGGATGAGAACAGTAGGAAATATTTTCAAACTTCTTGTTGGTGCTGAAGTGTTTATCTGTCTAAGAGATACTTTGTGAGAGAAATTGACTCTAAAGCAAAAAGGAGAAGTGTTATGAACAACTCATTGTCTTCTTTTTAGATGGTGACTTTGCATATTCCGTCTAATTGAAATTCCAGCTCATAGAACAACCGCTGTCTCCTCGAAGACAGACAAAGAGGAGATAATTTCAACTGATGGTTTGGACCATTTAGTGGGAGTTTAATTTATGGAAGAGTAAAAGGTGAATGGGAGCTTTAATTGTATGTCATTGTGGTCTTCACACTTTGGAGAAGTATTTTTCAGTGATCGTTTTCCCTACTTCAGGGTTGGAATAGCTGTTTACACCTAAGTAGCAAGTATTCAATTTGGATGTTTTGAAAGATGACAGGAAGGTTGGATAAAAAGCTTGTGCATTCAAAACTATTCCAGCAGTTTAAACCTCATATGTTTGTCACAACTTGCTTTTGCATAAAGAATTGCTATAAGTCCTTTCAAGAATTATTTAAAAAAGAAATAGCTCCTTTTAAAGCAGTTTTACGTATGCATCTTACTGTTTTGACAAAGTTTGTTCCATAGAAGATGGACTGTTTCTTTGAGTTCATAATACCAGTTGAGATCTTCAGTAGCTTAAAATTTAGCTTCAGCATAGCTCAAGACACTTGACTATGATTTGAGTTGGCTGCTGCATTTGCTCCACATAACGTCATCTGTATGCAATCTCTGTCATGTCCAGGTAATGTTTTACTGAGCGTATGACAAAAACTTTATGGTGCCTTATGATACACTGTAAATTGTTAGTCTTGTTATCTTAAAGTTGACTTCCAAGTGATTAATTAGAAAAAGACTCTTACGTTTGGCTTTGTGTTAAATTTATCGTGTATGGAGGCTGAGTCACCCTCTCATATTTGGGAAAAGAACCAACAGTTTGGAAAAGAATTGAGCAAAAATAATACTTCCTTGCATTAGTTGAGGAAGTTGAAGGGTTAATTCACATGTATTCATAATTTTGTTACCGTTGTGTCTTTCAGATGTTATGCTGTTTTCGTGTTATGTACCATGAAAAAATAGCAGCAATGCAACTCATGAATTCTTAAGTGTAACTGTGAGTATGGACCGTGAGTGGTATGCAAAAAAAGGCAAGTAACTTCATCAGAAATCTGTTATATTCACAAGAGATATTATCAACCAAAAAATCTGCAACAGCAAATTTTTGCAGTTGTGCCCTAAAGCAGGGTATGCGGTTATTCCTGTATTTTCAAAAGTACACCAGAGAACTGGGTGTACTTCTTGCAGTAGGAAAATGCTACAAAAACTTTTAACCCTGGTCTGTTTGCCCACATACCTAAAAAACTGCCCAGTTTCTTAAAGTTTAATTGCTTTTAAAATGCACATCCCCCTTATTATCTGAGATAAGCAAAAAAGAAGTCTTCTTTCTACCATACTTAACACCTCAGTCAGCGAAAATCCTCTTGAAAGAAACATCGCATAGATGTTGCTCTCCTGTTTGGTTTCAAAATGGAAGAAAATGATGTATTTTTATCAACAGCACATCCTGCTTTTGTAACAGGGATATTACAGATGACGTAAGTTCATCCTTAACTTGAAATTGTTAAAGTGCTCCCACACATTCAAACAATGATGTAACCCAAAATTTTTCTTAGCAGTCTGATCATGTCTTTTTACTGAAGTGAACTGTGTTTCTGTTCTTCGGCTTCTTACCTGTTTATAACCATGGCTCCCACGCATGTTCTTGACAGAGATTGGTATTTTACTTCTGTTCAGCTTGTAAGCTATCCTCCCTCTTAAAACCTCTACCTTATCACCACCCTCCATTCAAAAGCTATTCTACAAGTGATGGTTTAGGTATTTGGTGTCAGACTGTACAGATGTTTGGGCAATACAGTGGCTCTTGCTTATCCAGACCGAGCAAGTTTTGGAATTTCATGACTGATACAAGCTTTAGCTGGTTTGTCAGCTGATTAGTAACGCAGTTTGGCTAACACTGATCATGGCAGTAGCACCCATTGTGGGTGTGTGTGCATGTGTCTGCAAATGCACAATGTGTAAACTTATGTCAACTGTTGAACTGTTTCATGGTTAGCAACCATTTTCAGATCATTTTTGCTACTTTTATCACCTCATTCAAAGAACAGGTAAAAAGTACGAAAAGATCTTGCTGAAGGTTTTACAAAAGACAAGTGTAATGTGTGTGTTGTTTAAGAAATTATTCTTTTACTTCTATATTTTACTTTCTTACACATGACTCTTTAGGCATGAAAAGAAAAAAAAATGAAATACAAGTTCTATACATTATTTTCCTTTATTTTGTTGATATTTTTGTATTTATAATTTATGTGTTCTTCGCTTCACATGGGTAAGAAACAATCTTGCAAATTCCATTGTCTTTCACAACATGCCAAAACTTTGATAACCATGATATACAAGTGCCTGTCAATATTATACAAGTTCCTACTTTTTCACTGTCGCAATAAGAACTACATTTTTCTCAGTGGCCTCTATGTGAAATATTGAAATCAGAGCAGATTTCAACATGAAATGGACAAGGAGCTTCTTTCATGTTCCAAAGTTGAGCCTGTAAGATGATAAAAACAGTTGTCATATGTGTTACAGACTCTTGTCTAAATTCAACTAGTCCTAGTGTCCTGGTGTGAGCTTCGAGCTGAAATCTGCTTGATAGCTAAAGCAAGCCATCCATTTTCTACCTCTGTTTTGCGGTGTTTTTAACGTGCATACAGCCAACAATGTGAAGAAAATCCCGTAGTAAAAGTTCAATTCAAAACGTAGTGCAACAAAACTGATACATTTTAAGGACTTGCAATCCAATAGGGTGAATAAGAGGAATATAAAAGTTTCAATTGCCGAAAATTTTCACAATCTCATAAAATCTGTGTATATTGCAACGAAGATTAAACCTTAATGGCATTATTACAGAGATAAATTCCTTAATTAAGAAAATGGTGAACCGGAAGAAATTCAACAAGTAAAACAGAAAAGTAGATATTGTGTCATTCTGAAAGATCTTTCATTGCATGAAATTCTTCATCTTGAGTACTGGTCCTGTCTCTTCACAACCGCCTCCTAAAAATCAAGGCGGCAGTTGCGCCTCCAGAAAGATCCGAAGGAAAGCTATGCTGAGTGGCACCCTCAGTGACAAGAATTTGTAGAAGCTCGGAGGGACGTTCTTTGAACCGCCGAGGTTGAACTGGGCAAAAGAAAGACAAAGGAAAAGTGATTGAATATTATCAAAAAGTTGAAAGTGTTCTCATTCAATAATTATTTGAGTCTATGTTGTAGCATGAAATGACTTTGATGAGTACTTTACATTTGAAACAAACTGGTTTCAAGTAGTCATATGTGCAGTATGGTAATTTGAAAGTGGTAAAGGGGGGAGGCAAAGTGCAATCCATGTAAATGAAGGTATTAGTGCTGGAGAGTGGGGGAGGGGGTAAAGGGGGTGTTCAGTTTGGCCACCCTCTTGTAATTGGTAGGCAGTCACCCTTGCTGCCCTTCTCTCTCTCTCAACTTTTTCTATGCCTATGGTGATTTTGAAGTTGAACTGAATTGCTGGGATTTGATGAGTTAAAATGTAATCCTTGTTTATCGGTTCTTTGTCACTGTCAGGGAAAACAAATCTAGGATGAAATGTCGAAGTCAATGTAAGGTCAATGACTTTTCACCTACTTTGTCCTCAGTATGTAACTCCATTAAAATACAAAGTTGCAACCTGATTGAAAAATTCTTCGAAAATTTGCTAAAAATGCAACCTAAGCTGTTGACAAAATGCCCTGTAATTATACAGGTGCAGTGTAATGTTATTGTAATCTGGCCAACAACCTGTCCTGGTACTTCTGTATATGGTTGAGTGTTTTCTATGCAATACTTTGGCACCGGTGATGCGTCTGTGAGTAGATGTACTGCCTTGAAGGCGGCATTTTTTGTAAAGGTGGCATGCCGATCTTGGGCCAGTCTTGTAGTCTTGTGCTTACTTTGGAAGCAATGTACATCTTTTCCTGTCAGAGTGACATCATCTTTGGCTATGTTACTCCACTTGGTTACCATGGATATACCCTTGCACGGATATACCCTTTCATGGTTGCTCTGTTTCAGCTTCATGCCGCAAGTAAAACGCAAGTCCTAAAATTTTGGTGAACTTATGGCAAATACTATCTTAGATGTATCTGCAGTGTTAGAATGCCTAATAAATGAAATTCGTGTCACTGACCTGGGTGAGGTACGTCACCATCGAATAGCGGGCGTTTTCTCCAGCGGGCTCGATGACCCATCCGCTGGGATAGACCTTGGCCCTCAAAATTCCTGGAACCAGGGGACACTCAGCAGGATTTACAGAACGGAAAGCCACAACGTATTTTTCACCCTAAAACGAGAAATGCACACTAGTATTACTTGTTTATGACATCATAGAAAAGAATTGGTCATCAAAATGAAAGAATGATACTGATTGTCCAAATGCTTCACCGAGATGCGTATTTCTCAGAATGTGATGCATCGCACCTTCTATCAAGAAAGTACAGATACCATTTGGTATCTGCTAGTTGGTGTTTACATTTCAGGGCATATATAGATAAATATCAAAAGATGAGGCCAATGGACATGTCCATGTGATTACAAGATTACTATCCATAGATAAAGAGAAGATTAATATCCATAGATAAAGATTAGAGTAATATCAACTATTGGAGACAATATTCATACTTAGTGACAAAATAAATATCCGTAGATAAAGATTGGATATACAGGTTATATCCATAAATGGAGACATGGTTAATGTCCGTAGTTAGAGACAAGATTAATATCTGTAGATAAAGATGAGAATAATATCCACAAATGGAGACACGGTTAATATTCATAAAGATGAAACTAATACAGAAGGAGACAAAATCAAAATCCATGCATGGAAAAAAGACAAATGTCCTAAGATGTGGACAAAATTGATAACTGTTTCTTAGGATTTGAGAATTTTTCATGCATCCAAGAATGATAATAAATGCAGCTGCGGTTAGTACCCATAAAGAAGGACATGATAAATATTCATAGTTTTTTATCCCGCAAATGAATATCCATACCCAAGGACAATCAGTAATAAAAAGATAAGAACAAGTGTCATGGAAACAAAGGTTTCTTTCACATGGAACTTACTTGTTTCATGCTTTGTTGTAAGAGACAAAAGTCTCTGTTGTCTTTCCGCAGTAACTGGGAGACTTCATGGACAGCATGGACTGTGATATCCGACATGGTGAAATAGAAAGAAGACAGAAAAGAAAAGGATTAAAAGGTTTACTTGTGGATAAATGTATGGAATCCATTTAATGTCCTGTACCAAACCCTGTGGAAAAGTAATATACTGTTTAAGGTCGATAAATACCACTTATTAGGCCTACTGAGGTCTTTAGGTCTTGGAAACTCACCAATAATCATATCTTCATTAATGTCGCTGACAATTTCCAGTTTCTAAAAATTGAAATGAATGTTAAAATATCACAAAACAGGATGGCAAATTTGTTTTCCAGATACATAAACTTCATTTCATTCTTCAAATATGTCATGCCCCAATTTGTATATCTAAGAAAATGCGAATGAACAAATAGCAATATATATGCATATGTAATATGAGTAAACAAAGGGTTTAATATACGAAAGAGGGTTTCTTTCTTACCTTGAGCATGTTGTCATAAATAAATCTAGTCCTGGGGTTTTTCACTGATCTGTAAACCACATCCGGTGGAGCCTTGATTAAACTTCTACCAAGAAAGCTGAAAATGATAAGGCCAAAAAAAAGTGTTTATTTTTTACAAACAAGAAATTTTTTTCATGCAAAACTATTGCATGGCACGAATTGCTCCTTTTTGAAAATATGGATATGCAGTATATGTAAATTATTCATATTATGAATGCATATTCAAGTGTAAAGAAAGTAACAACAAAAGGCTAGTATGAGGAATTGTAAAGAATTGAACTGGTAAGCATGCACATGCCGAATACCTCACTTGAGGTATGGTAATGTCAGACCGTCTCTTATGTATTGTAACATTCTACATGTCATGTTACTTAGCCGTGCCTACAAGTGTTTTTTCTTCCTTCAATCTTGAACTTTTAGAAGCGTGCGTGAAGATGTGAAAGCAGTCTATCATTTATTCTACCTTTATAGACCTTACTTAGTTCTCCTTACAGCAATTGTTACATGTGAGGGAATGTGTTCCGTACCTGTGATACCTTCCTTTTTTAATCTTCTTTTTCAGAATGAGGACTTCTTTCTGTAGGTTGTGAAACCTGATGAAATAAAATGACGTTCAACATCATCACCCTTGATAAACATGCAACACTGCATAGATACGTGATACCATATTTCCCTTAATTGACATAGATACCACGGATTAGTTTATTGAATCATTTTGGTAGCTCTCGTACACAGTACCATTCAGTCTCTGACTCTTGTGAGGAAACTACACTTTACATTATCGAATTCAGTTGGTATTGAGTTGAATCAAACGAAAGACTAGACCGCTAGCATAACCTTGTATGTGTGACGGACCCACGTACTCCATTAATGGAGCAGTGGCAATTACCTTGCCGCTTTACTAATCAGGGGCGTAGCCAGGGGGGCGATCGGGGCGGTCGCCCTCCCCCCAAGTGAGAGAAAAATTAAGGCGAAAAAATTAAAAGAGGAAGAATGGGAAGGAGGAGGAAAAGAGAGGAAGGAATCGAGGACATGGATTATGTCAGAGGGTAGCGATTTATACCTGGCGTAGACATAAACTTTGCATACTTTTATTTTTCTGGAATGGTGGCTACGTCACTGCCATGACGTATCCTGAAACTGAATACTCTGCTCTTTTATATATGACAAATGAAAGATGCTTTAGGCAAATCGCTAATCCCGTGTGAGGGTAGGAGGATGGGTGAGGGACAGGAAGATTCAAAATGGACGAAGAATTGAAATCATTACTTGAAAAATAGGGACTCCTGGAGATATATTAAATTCAAATTCAGCTTAAAATGTGGCACCATTTTGCATCTAGCGCACCCTCTGTGAGCTAAAATTTTTCCACCCCTCCCCTTAGACCCCTCCCCCATGGACCGTCCCCTAACATTAAATCCTCGCTACGCCCCTGTTACTAATTGAGACTTCACTGACTTTATTGGTAGAATTAAGTATTGACGATTGATTACAACAGCTGTGCCCTCTGCATGACTGAGGTCTGGGATGAGATTGGGAGCTGTCTCTATAATAAATCATTCATTGTGCCACTTGGGTCTAAATGCTGCCCCCCCCCCCACCCCTTCCGCGCTCACTCTGATGGACTTGGTGCCCAGGAATACTCATGATGAATGAAGGGAAGCGTGTGCTCCAAGATGATGAGTGTGTGACGTCAGAAACATGGTATTGATATAATGTATTGAGTTCCCTTTTGATACAAAGGTGATATTTTAGAAGATGGGAATATGAGGGCCGCAGCAAAGTAAAAATAGTGTGAAAAATAGTATAAAATGATGCTTACACCCATCCCTTGGTGGTTTCCCTTTGGTCAGCTTCACTGGCATTAACGTTGATATTAGCCGCCCTCTGTATCTCCTCTAGGACGCCATTGGCACACTGGAGGCCAAGGGTTTCGTAATCTTGCAGATGGTCTGTTTACAAATTTCAGAAAACTAAGTTTATAGTAAAAAGAAAAGTCTTATTTTGCCCTGGAGACCCTCTGTATGGATAAAGGTACCCTGCTTTGCTCCACTGAATAACAAATATTAGCGCTATTATCGCTGTTAATTTAACCAAAGTTTTCTCTTGAATGAACCCCAAACACTTCTACACAAAGGCATTTTTTGTCTGAGTGCAAACTGTTACAAGATCTTTTGATGACGTCACTGAAATTTATCTCTGAATTTCGTAGGTGTGTTTGTAAGTGTCCGGTTGGTGTATCTTGTTTGATCTGAACACCTTCAAATTTTGTCGAACAAAAACTCTTACAAGAGGCTCTTAATTGGTTTGCATAATACCACAGACTCAGATGGGTGAAAGAGTGGTCTGATTCTTTCCTTTGGGTTCACATCGTTTGAATTGAAAGTGTTGAAAGTTTGCCAAATATCACGAATCATGCCATAGCGTTAGAAGGGAAATTATGAGGAGAAACGTGATGAAGGTTGAAATTTTCTTTGACTAATGAGCCAGCTCTGATCAGGCGATGTTGGATGGGCATTTCTTTCTTTTAATGAAAATTGAAGTGTGGGAAAATAAGTCGGCCTGACGTTTTAGAATCTTCTCTTCGGTCGAAAATCAAAGGGATTGGCTTAAACAAAACTTAGGAGAGAAACGTAATTCACATTCCATGTAATTTTCCTTTCATGTCATCTGTCATTTGTAACTCACGATGGGGAACATCCTCTTCTCCTGATGTTATGGCTCCGAGAGTTGAAATGGTTTGGTTGGATGATGCTCCATCTCCGTTTTTCTTCTTCAGGGATCTTTTCCTCTCTCGATTTTTCTTGCCCCCCATAGCTATACCCGTGTCATCACTCGAGGAATCCTTGTGGCTGCTGGCGCTGACTGCGGTAGCGACCCGCGAGTCTTCCTCCGGAGACTTTTCCGTGAAGAAAGAATCGCTGATGTAAGAGTCCAAGGACCACCTCGGAGATGGTTCAGCTCCCTCTGAAAGGGGACTGCTGGGCAGTTTTTGCATTGAACTTGAAGAAAGTCTATGAACGGTGGGGGGCTGGGAGCTACGCTCAAGTGTATGGTAAATGCTTGATACGCTCCCTGAGACAGACCCCACCTCGCTACCCATGAGGCTTTCCCTGGCCAGTATGTCGGCCTCTCGAAGAGCCCTGCTATCCGCCACGTGCCGGAGGGATGCGTGTTTCAGCGGTTTGGTTCTCAGGGTCTGCATCTCGAAGTAGTGCTTAAGGGCGACTAAACGAGCCGCCATCCTCTCCGGACAAGGCTTACTGTCGCAGGAGTTACAGATGATAATATGCACAATACTCTTAGATTCAGCTGAAAAAAAAATAAAATAAAATTAATGTATATTGATTGATGAAAGTGAAACAATTTTAGCTGGTCGTCCGTAAAATAACTAACATGCAAGAACTAAGTGGTCTTCCTTTTCTAAAATTAAGCTGTTCTGCCAAACGTTTGTCATTCCTGCACTTACGAACTTCAACAACGGTGGTTGCATGTTTCACGGACATAATTACTACAACACTGTGAATTAAACCATAGTTCACTTAAGCCAAGAACTGAACACAGCAACGATTACAATGTCACTGATTTTTCCATCCAGAGAGATTTAAGTGTACCTGCCATCAAATGTGATATAATTCAAGAGGATTTTTTCACTCTTTCCACGTTACTTAACTACTTACGTATATGCCAGTGGCGACGTGGCTGGAGGGAGGGCCTCCAACAGATATTTTGGGGAAGGGGGCCCGTGGAGCCTGGGAAAGCTATTTCCGGCGATATATGGGATATTTTCATCCAAAAAATTTCTGTTTCTCTATGCGCCAACTGATGGGACCGCTCCGCGGAGATACATCATTTCGCAATTTCTAGATAGCACGTAAGTGGTGGATGCCGCAAGGTCCCCCAGGAAAGATGAACCCACTTACCCCCACTATGTACAACAGAAATTCCCCTTTTCTTGATTATCAGTGGCAATGAGTCACCAAACAGTTGAAATTAAAAACAACCCTACAAGATGGAAGGTCACTTACAATCGATTACAGGCTGCATGAAGAAATAACTCCAAAGTTCATCTGCTTTCGATAAGCTACTTTCACCGGCCACACTGCGGTTAAAGAGCCAACAAGACTGATCTTCGTCGATTCTCCAGTTTCTGAAATCAGGAAGAAATTGACCTCGATAGGTTCGCATTGTGTTCTTTATCGGTAACCGGTGTTTTCCATCGATCATCGACGAATCGACTTCGTCTTTGACCCATGTCAAATGGTCAGACTAAACAGAACTTTCTGTTTGATATGAGGTTGTTTTCTGTTTGAATTCATCTTTGTATCGATTATGCATCAGTGCACACCAAGGGCAGGGGAGTCACCGGCCTAAAAATTACCCCTCGCCATGAAATTACGGTCGCCCACTAAATGCCCCCCCTCCTTCCTTTTCTATCAGACAAAGGTAGAACAAAAACTCGTCTGCATGCACCATGTTGCGTCATTTATCATTTCAATTATTAAAAGTTTATGGAAGTGAATTTGACCCCTTCCCCCCTAATCTCTAACCGGCGTTCGCATCAGCGATTCACATGTTGGCCATCCGCTCCCTCTCTTAAAAACCTGTGGAGAACGCTATGCATGTACTTAACATGCACATTGGCTAAATCAGAAAATGTTCAGTACTGTCCAGTACTCTACTCCAATTTTGACGCACAATTGACTCTTGAGGTATGACTTTGGCCTGACCGCAGATGACAGCGTAGTAAGCTCTGACATTTACTAATACCCACTGATTCATGCATGGAAAGTTAAACGAGAAACCATCAATTGTCTCAAATATAAAATCATGAGACAATTGACTGACTTCATAATATATTGATGTACACTCCAAAGTGCACCACGTCTCAAGTCACTTATTACCGCCACCGATTTATTTACTATAGCTGCTTAGGGCCACCTCCGACTAAGGAATTTTTACCTTGCTACAAGAACTGCATTTGAAGGTTTCTTTGCTTTGTAACTTCCTCTCGTGATGAACTCCAGGGTAGAGGCAAGAGCAAATTTCATTTTCTGGAAGATGATTTCCGACAGAAGAGGTTGCTTGGAGAGAGTAAAGCTGACGAGATCCACCTTGACGGGGTAAGTGGTCTCGTCCGTGGTGGTCGGATAAGCGATGTATTCTCCTTGACTTACGGACTCGTCCCACTCCGGTTGCTTCTCGACGTCTATCAAAGTCGCCAAGATTGTCTGCGATTTGGAAAATGTCATTATTGGCATTTACTAGCATTCACACTTGAACATTTAAAGGAATGTGAAGGGCCCACTGACGGGACCAAAATCAATTGTGTTGGAAGGGCTATTGCGGTACAGTGTCATGAAAGAGGGGTCAAATGGAAGGGGTGCCACCCTCCCCCCCCCCCACCTCGGTGGAAAACTTTCTATAACTGTGTCCTCTCAGATACGATTTGGTCCAATGTGTACTTGTAAAGTTAATGTCCTTCCAAAAAATGTTGTTTTCCTAAGTAAAATTATCAATGAATTAATCATGTCTATCTTTTTTTTGCCTACCTTTTGCGTGGGGCCTTGGCCTCAGTTGACCTTGGATTCCTCACATGAGCTTGGATTCCCTACATGAATCCTTGGACTCCCCACATGAAGGTATCATGCACAAGCATTTTACCTATCACGCCTACAACAGGATTTCGTGGTCTTTCACGTGGGCCTTTAGTTAAAGTTCATTGTTGCTAACTGTGTCATCCATGATAGGAAGCTTACCCGTATGACAGATTTTTCTAGCAAATTTGTGGTGGGGGAATAATATGCCTCTACGTTTCGATGCTTGTTGTCACGAACTGCATAATATAGAAAACATTGTGGTCAGTACACCGATTGTAGTTGTGATTAAGTTTCTCTGTTACACTGACTTGTTTAATAAACCATGTCATGTGACCACATACGGCCAATCAGCTGTCTTCAAAGTGCTTACAATCGACAGAAAAAAGTACCATAAAGGCAGAATGGACACGGTATTTTCTTGACTGACTTTCAGTTTCTGAACAAACCCAGATCGAGGTGAATATATGATGAAAATTCACGTACGACTCCCTGGTTATTCTGATAATCGCTATCGCACTTAGATTTGTTTTCCTTTTCTGACCTTGCAAGAAAAGTATTTTACATAATAGGTGCAGCCCCGTTTCTGTACCTGTGGGTGATGGTTAATGACGCAAGAAGACCCATGCATTACAAAGGACACGCCGGTTGAAACAGAGAGGTTTTTCTGCCATGTCCTGATGTCGTGATGTACTCCAATGAGTTGCCAACCAGAGCTGGAGTCAATTGGTAGCAACTGTGAAGAAACGAAAGTACAGAAAATAGAAGACAATGAAATACAACTTTCATTTCAATATGGTTTTGGTCTGTGCATGCTTAACGCACATTTGACATGAAAACAGACACATACGGGATTACTGGCCGAATCAATCATATATAATCATATTATGTCATATATATATGTATATATAATCCAAGAAAATAATAATCCAATGATATTAAGGAAAACTGTTTTTCATCCAAGAAAATACTGTTCCCACCATTTCCAGAAGCTTACTTATGGAGCCTCGAAAGAGGACTTCGCGTCAACTGATGATGTCGCTTTGCTTAGATATTCTTGCGACAATGCCCCGCACCCCTCTTTTCTCTATTTTTAGTCGGACCCCCTTTCAAAATGTCTGCATCCGCACCTGTCAACCTATCTAATATGTATTGCCTTTTTTTAATGATTGATTTTTTTTTTCACTAAGAAATTGCAAACATGAGATCGTTATTTCAAAGATGAGTATATGCAGCTTAGAACACCCAGGAATTGCTTTTCCCGGCCATCTGGGAGTTGCAAAGTCGAAAAGTTTCTTGTACGCTCGGCATTGCTGGAATTGAACATAAGAAAAATGCATCTCCTGCGATTTGGCAAGTATTTTTCACGAAAGTTTCTCCTACGCTTCACACCAACTGGTGGTGACGCTCTGCTTTGCATAGTGTAAAGGTGGTATCTTGAGCAACCGTGTATGTTGGTCCAAACAAAATCCTCTTGAATAAAATTTATTATGCCATAAAAGGAGCTGCAAAGTAGCATTTCCTGCAGTCTGGCATGTTTTTATTAAAAGTTTTCTCTAAAGGTCAACTGATGGTGGCGCTCCGCTTAAATAGTGTAGCTATTGCTTTAATTTATAAATTTTGCCCCCTTATAAGATCCTCCTGAAATGTTTCTCTCACATCCTCGGACTCTTGGTCTTCTTCGGTCTGTTTCCTGCTTGGACATTCACGTTTGGACCCCGTCCTCCGTGGAAAGATCCTGGCTAAGTCAGTGCTAACTTTGTTCTTGCCAAACTACTGAAGGCTTGTCAATCATATCGCATATCATATCGTAGTTATAAACAAGAAGGAATTTTTGTGTTTAACTGGAATGCTAAACATAACGTGAGATGATGAGGGTTGAATCATTTTCACTTTTTATTATTGTAATTGAACAAAATGGTACGCAATGACAATCAAATGCATGGAAGCTACAAAACTGGCTGAACTACTTGGTCTTTCCGTTCAGTCAATTAATATGTGTACAACGAATACATACAGCTGCCATGGTGTGACCGTGACTGCCCTGATTAGAACAGCCGGAATGTACAAACGCCAATGATAGTGGCATCTCAGTGGTCCCAGTGACGATAGTGGCCTGACAGTGTCCAGGCTGGTGAAAGTGGTAAGTATTGGCGATTGGCAGCCCTCGTGCTCAGTTCGTGTCATTGCCTGGTATTGGTGTCAGTTACCCATTTCAGTCCAGTACAGTAGTTATACTGAGAACATTGCGTAGCCAAATAGATTTGACAATTTCTGCAGGTGTAGGCCTACCTGACCTTGATAAAGTATACTTAAGTATAACCAGGTCATAGCCAGTGGGGTTTACATTTTCGCGGGTCACAAATCAGTCGTTTTGGCACTTTTTCATGTCGCCAATCCTTCTCTGTGGTTAAAACATACACATGGTGCAATTTCCTCAGATTGTTTACTAGTGCCGAAATGGTCAAAATAGTACTCCAAAAGGATCTTAAGTATTACAGAAGTGGAGCACCCACACACTACATTTGCATAAAGGGGGGGGGGGGGACATCTTCCAAACATCACTTGTAAAAGTATTTGTGAAAATAGGTTATATTTCTACTATTATAATATTCTGCACAATCAGAAACTTATTACAGACTGCACCATTTTGCATCTCTGCAGTATTCCTTCACTCGAACTATTTTCCAAAGAGGGGAAAGGCACCCCCACCCTCCTCCATGTCAGTCGGAAAAAATGAATACTCCACAAAATGTGACACCCATCGCACCCGGCGCACACCACAGCTTTGGGTATATGGCATAGGACTTGGAGGTAGGGTGAGTGTACACGAACAGACTTGGTTACCGATTTTCTGATTAACTGCACGATTTTTGTGATAAAAAAGAAAGGTGTAGGGAATCAAAAGCCTCACTTGGACCCCCTTGTTTGCAAATGCCAAGGTCATGCACATTCTGGAAAGCAGCAATATGTACAAATCAATTGAGGCAGACTTTATTTGTTATTGGTGACAAAATAGAGTGTAAAATATGTTCTGAAATATGTACTACGGATATGAAAATAATCTCTTTGATACAGATGGACCAAGTACGTAATTGTTGCATCTTACACTAAACATGTACATGACTGGTAGTAACACCATGGAACTGTCACTGAGACCCGCTCTATATGATGACAGCAGTAATTTACACTAACTTCTTTATTGCTTTATTTAGTATTAATAAGAACATATGGTCGGACAAGCGATCAGCTGTCACCGATTACCAGCTCCACGATCCCACCAGCCAGCAGTTGGTTCTGTATGTGTTAAGTGCTAAACAGTTTAATTGCTAAACAGTTGCAATACTGTATGTTTCATGTAAATAGCTTCAATGTAAACCACCTGCATATGTTGCAAATAAGATTAGATGTATTACATGAGTTTTACATTGCAAGGGAATGGATTGCCATGGTATTTCAAGGGTCTTTGGTATAAATGAACCTCCTGTATAAATACGAAAGTAATCATAGAAATGCAAAGTAGTGGTAGACTGTTGTGAATGCTCTACCTGCCTCTGAAACAAGACTGCGAAATTGGGCTGTCATTGGGCCGTGAAAAAGAATGTCACGAGCAGTCGGTGTAGGTTTTCAAATGTAAATTTGCGATAAGAATTCACAAATTACGTAACAGTGTAATTTAAGCAATTGAGAGTTGAATTGCACAGAGTAGGTGGAAGGGAATGGAGACCGCTTCTGATTCGTCACTGGGAAATCACCTTAACAATATACGCGGCTTCACTGTTTATCCACACCGATACACATGGAGTGAGCGTTCTTCATCAGCAGGGGCATAGCCAGTTTTTTTTTTTTTTTCTGTGAGGGGGAAAATCGACTCATGGTCCCTTTTCTTGACCGCTGTCTTGAGAGAGGGGTATAAGGGGAGAACTACCCCCTCCCACGGCTTAAGGCAGGACTTGAAATCAGTCAGTCCATAGATACGTGGCATGAGGAGAGGTCTAAGAGGATGGGGCATCCTTCTCTCCTTTTTTCTAAAAAGGATCATTTTCGCCCATTCTTAGTTGTTTAAATCGATCAATGGTGCAAAATTGACTTTTTTGACATCTGCACTCATGAACCTAAAATAGAGGTTTACGGGACGAAAAAAGCATTGGAGTGGGATGATTGCCGGTAGGACTATCTTAGCGGAGCGCCGCCATCGGTTGGCGCGGGGTGTACAAGAAAAAAAAAGTCGGTTTTTTTTTCAATCCCTCCAGATGGCCAAAAACGGCACTTCCGGGGGTTCCAAGCCCCATGTACACATTGAGATAGGGATCTCATGCCTGCAATTTCTTAATTGGGGTAAAAAAGGCAATTATACGGAAAGTGGTGATACATATCAGATGGGTCGAGATGATACAAGAATTATAAGGAATCCCTGTTTAATTTATTCTTTGAACAGTTGACAGAAAGTCAGTAGAGGGAGGGAGACAAACATACCTTTAGACCCCACTTTTTTATTGGTCGATAATGGCCCATTTTAAGCTCAAAAATAGAAATGAAAATTGGGTTAGTAAGACGGTTGAAATTTATCTAACGCAACGAGGCGACACAGAACCAGATTGGGATATTTTTGGAGGAAACGACACGGTAAAGCATAAACTTGTGCGCGCACCCGCAGTGAAACATTTTCAACTTTGTTTAAAAATGAGTAGTACTTTTAAGTAGTAGAATTGACATACTTCTAAAAAGTAGTATGACAGGGTTTTGGTTTGCATTGGCAGTAGCCTTAGGTGGCATTTGCAACCAATGCTTTGGGGGATTTACTTATTTTTTTTTTCTCATTTAGTGTTAGGATCGGAAAAATAAAGGGACATTGTTTCCAGAATCTATGACATCATAACAAATTCAAGGTTTTGATCGACTGATTGGGGAGGCGCATTGCCAATGCGTTTGGCGTGAAGTAAAATATGGCGACCTTACTTCTGCTGATTCCATCCCCTAGCCGTTTACTCGTATGACTGCTTATAAACAACAGGCGCATATATAGCCAATTGAAACCTTCAATCAACCATTTCACACGTTTATGAACAGCTTGTTTCAATTATGCTGTTAATCCCTTGCGTCTTAGTTTTCAATGTCATAAAAAGATAACGCTTGTGAAGCCCTGCTGTTTCCCAGTCCCCCTCCCCCAGTTTAAGCCTACCACTTCTCTTCAACTCCGTCATGTTATCATCCCTCCCTCCTCTCTTTTTGTTTACTGCTCTTCTTTATTTTTAACATCATCCCTCCCCCCCAAAAAAAAATTCTGTGGGGGCACTTTGTCCCCTACAACCCCCTCTCCTGGCTACGTCTCTGTCCATCGGGTTCATTTCTATGACATCAACGAGTAAAATGATAATATGTACAGCGGCATAACATAAGAAATTTCCATTTTGTACATTATCATACTATGATATTGTTTGCGCAATTACTTTTGCTTGGAAATTTCACTAATAGATGACACTAAGACCAGTCTCTCAAGTAACTGTTTTAACATCTACCAACCTTTTGAGAAAAGAGCTGCTTAAATATTTCTAACCCTGGAGGTGCCATACCAGATTCCAATAAGCCAACCCTCGCATCTTCCTGGAATTCAACACAGAGCGATAACCATTTATTGTAATATGTAGTACTCATACGCTAATTATCAAAACAAAGTAGTAATAAGTAGGTAAAATAAATTTGACACCGTCACTGAAGTTTGGTTAATGTGATTCTTTAGACACATAGCACTTATTGTGGTCACATTTGTAAAATGCCAAAAGCTCAAGCCTACCCATATATAAATATCAAATTGATATTTTGATGATATTCATGCAGTGATGCCAGATGTTAACGGGTAATCAAAGTTATCCTTTGCAAGTATGCTGGATGATGGTTACTCAATATCTTTCAACTCCAAAAAAACCGAGTTTAATTTGATTGCCTACATAACATATGAGACACTTGGAAGTTAATGATATTCAATGGTATTCTGTCAATTATCAGCACGTACGTCAAACACAGCGTAAGGCCTTCAATAAACACGGATAAATCATGGTAAATGTTCATGCGTACGTTTGTTAAACTGTAAAAAAAGTTTGTGTAAAAAATGGACAAGAAGAAAACATATAGCGACATCGCGAACAACCAGTAAAAATCTTTGTCTACTTGCATGCATCTTACCGAAGGAAGAACATTTCTCTGGAACAAAACCATGTTAAACGCCATCATGATTTCTCGACAACAGCTGCGACAGTTTACTGGCTTGTTACATGAAATAGATACGCTGGTGTTCTGGTTGTATGGTTATTCGGACACGAAAATGACAAACTCCATTGAAAAATCAAATAAAACTGCATAACCCACGTGCCCTCATGTATCCACAGTATGTGGCTGGACTAAGAAGAATCCATAAAACTCTCACAAGCAGGAGAAGAATCCACTCAGAGGCCTTAATTGCTCACACGGGCCTCCCTTAGAGGCTGTGCTTTGTGGCTCTGATCATCAGTTACCCTAGGTTCTAAGCTTATGCCAGCTTGTCCATATACGTACGTTTCAATTGCTTTCAGCTAACATCACATGCCAGACGTGTTCATATATTGTAAGCTCGAGAATATGGATTTTCCTACCAGCATTTTTGCGGTGCAACCCCGAAGAAATATACACAAGTTCTTTAGCCTCTGTTGACAACAAAATGCTAGGTCACAGAAGTATCTATCAACTGACTCAACATATATATGCATGGCCCATACGGTATATGCTACCAGCTTTTGATACCATTGATAACGCTATAGCAACAGATACCAACTTAGTTGCCATAATGGTATTTTTGAGTGGCACTAAACGTATTGGAACTGTCAAGATCGTTACGAAATATATAGACCTAGTGTCATTTACAATTTTTTTACGGCTTTGCTTGGAACGTTTTGAGTACCGTATTATCACTGATAGTACAAATTATTACGACTGTGAATGTTAGCCTATTATTTATTCCTTGCATCTCAACATTCGTATATTGGTATATTTTGACTTAAACCTCAGAGTCCCTCCCTGGATTTTGTACAAAAAGAGTTAATTACTACCTCTAAGGATTTCAGCACTATATTCGTAGCGAGATCTTTGATAGTTGGTAAAGTTCGTGTTTGCCTCGAATGTCTTCTAAATGTCCTTTTATTTTTAAGTTTTATAACAGCGGCGAAATAATAATCACGTCGGTGTCAATGTACTACTGGAAATCGCAGTGAGCAGTTACTCGGATTCACATCGTTCTACTACAAACAGTTGCACACAATCTTAAGTTTGATTTATCATGTACAGTAGCAGGCCCACTGCAGAAACCAAACATAAGATCGATCTTAACTCTTTGTGGAACAGGGCCATGTGGACATGTTGTAAAGTTTAGCTCTATTCGAGGTCAAGAGTGTGAGTGATTCAGTTTTCTTCCACAAAATGCGTTAACACGTTAACGCTGCTTCTTGTCTAGTTTATAATACTCATCTGGAACAATGAGAAAGATAACACAGTATCCAGCACATTAAAAATGACATTTTTACCAGACGTAACCAACTCACCCAAGGAAATGGTTGTCGTATTTTGAAACAGTGTGTCACACTGAAGTAAAGAGATAAAGTGAGATTTTTAGTCACACATGCAAGACTTTGAAGACGGCGCAGGCGATTTCTGGGAATATGTTGACTCGCACGCAATAGACCCCCCTTGTTTATGACGTCACAGTGGCAAAATGAAGCGCCCTCCTTGAAGCAGTTTGAGGAAAAGCACAGAGATTCCTGGAATCCCGGCAATGGAAAAATCCCTGGGATTTATAAGCCGTATTTTTTTATTTTTTTTTTTTTTGAGCCTTTGGATTCGTGCATTCTACACAGGAGTCATAATGTACTTATGAATTGTGCATTTAAAGATATTAAAAAAAACAATAATAATAGTACACGATAATAACAATAATGATAAAGGAGACGAAGAATGATTTAACTGGGATAACACAACAATGATCTCTTGAAGGAGGATGCGATGCTGGTGTTGACCGAAAACAAAATAAAACAGAAATAAGAAACATTTGATTTAAGGCATTTTTCTTTTCATCATATTTTTTTTGTTTCAGTCATATTCTCACATCAGCTTGTCATTTGTGATATCTTGCCAATTTAGTTTAGATACAACTATGGATTTCGCATATTGTGTTGAAGTCGTGGAAATTAATTGTATTAGTATACCATTATAATGCCTGACTTATAACCTACTGATATTGTTATTTGTTAGTATGCCGGTTCTTCCTTTTGCGTTTCTTGGGCAGCTTAGCTTGGGCTTCTTGCTCAGATAGTTGTTTAGCTTCAACCTCGTCAGCGAGACCGCACGGCGCATTCTCTTTCCAACCTGAGCCTGTATTCTGGGGTATCTTTCCTCATCAAGACGGTCCTGCGTGGGACAAGGAAAAGATAAAGAGATTTACCACACAACGGTAAACCACAATGGTAACTTTAACAAACCGTAAAATAAATTGGAGATTCTTAGTACACCGATCAATTTTAGGCTACATGGAAATATGTTAACAAAGTGTGTGTATCAAGGAAGAAAATTTAATATTTGAACTTACCTCGACTGAGAATACTGGTGTTTTGTATTCTCTCCGGGAGTGTTCAGTTCAGCAACATTGGCCTTTTGTTGATAACTTTTAGATGCAAAATAGAATCCAAATCTCAATTATTAGATGTTTTCTTTCAATGGTTAATTCCTTAATGGTAATGAGCTATTCGTCACTTTCAACAATTAGAAGTAAATGAACTAATAATCATGGAGTCGATTAGGTTAATATCATGATTTTCAAGTTGTCCCGCGCTTTAAGGCAATTGGACTCTTAAAAGTGGCAATCAGGGTTTCTAGTCTCCGAACCACACTTCTTTCACGAGAATATAACATATTGCCATTCGTTTGCTTTGCCAAGTATGGTGAATCGTTTCCATAAATCCGTCACACCATAATTCACCCAACTTAAAGGTGATTGCTCGTCTAATTAATACAGCGTATATGACGTCATTCCTTCCATGACAACTCTCTGCAAACGGTAAGGACTCTATAAGTTTACGGTCACCCATATACAGTGAATAATACTCTCAGCAAAGTGGTAGATGCACGTACCGTCCATGGCGAAATTTAATTGCTACTTAATGGCAAAAAGTAACCGTAAACCAGTGATGTCTGCAGAGGATTACGAAGAGAAGGCTGATGTCAGCCTTCTCTATCAGTAAGACCGTCAATCACTTTTAAGATGAGCTTAGATTCATAACTGAATGATCATGGATTAAGAGATATTTCAATGTAATTGCTTCCCATTAAGTAACTAATTCAAATTTATGCAGTGTGAGACATTAGCCTAGGCTACCTCAGATTGATCGTTGTGGTTCCTTCACAGGATTTATAGCCGTCCCTTTCTGTTTCATCAGCGATAATCTGTAACAAGATTAAGAAAAGTAACGTATATACAACGTGGTAATTTATCTTTCGAAACGTTTGAATGTCACTCCAACTTTGAATAAGAATAAAGTACGAGGAAAAATGATAAAACCTGGAAGTACGAAATACATTATAATAAGTATTGCCTTTTACTTTGACAAAAATATGATACCAAGGTCTATAGTATGCATAATAAGACATTGTGATGAATTTTTAATGCAACATTTGAATTTTGCAACTTGATGACATTGTCATATCCTACCTGGTGCAAAATCATTCCAGTAACGAACTCTGAAGGGATGTCGAGAAGTGTAACTCTTTGGTATTCAATGTGAATGGACGGTCAAGCAGAGATCTACGCATTCGTGCAACGTCACATGCAACTGTAGAGACAAACAATTACGAACGTTTTAATTACAGTACGAACGGGTCACATAGTTAGTCCCTGAACGATCAAACTAGTCCTCTAAAATATCCGATGCATATTCAGCCATCTGCTAATTCAGATGAATTACACTTTTCTGCAACTACTGATAAATGTCGGTGACGTCCGAATCGAATGGCGATGAAAAAAAACATAAGGTCAAGTATGAGCAACCCATAAAAAAGAAATGTAAGGTCAAGGGTCAAGCCGCGGATCGAAGACTGAGGTTAATATAAAGCGACTTCCATTCCTGTGCCCTGTCCATGTTTAATGCATTGTCAAGAGTCAAATGATTAACATGATTAACATGATCATGATCAATGATTTAACATGTTAGATGCATGTGTTGACGGCTATAACCATGGTGTCATATATTCGGGCCGTCTGCGTGGCAATTATCCAAAAGACGACATATAATTATTTGTGGTCTTATAATCGATCTTTTCAATCGCCGGCTATTTTACAAATTCATGGAATATTCTCGACATGTGCAAGAAATGTCAGGCACTTATATCTGAACGACTTTGTAAAAGAGACTGAACTATTGTTAATCTGTTCAGTTCCTTTCATGTCGTGAATCACAAAATCAAACTTCAATCATTGGTTTCTGTTGGTTACCACGGATTCAGGGAGGCAGGATTCACAGTTTGATCAGATCATCTTGTTGGTGATGGTCTCTGCGAGTTGACTGAGTCAGGTCTGGGGGGGGGGGGGGGGGGAACACGGGCTTTCTCTGTTGGCAGACGGAGATAACAAACGAGCAATAATTTCTGTCGTCCCTAAAAATGTTTTCAGATGGTTTACGGGGATGAAAATGACAGGAAAGTTAAATGGGGAAGGTTGGTTAGGGGTATGGTTGTATGTTTACGAAGTTACTCTTATTCAGTGAATAGCTAGGCTGGTAATCTAGACTGACGGGAGGCAAGGCTGTCTGGCTATCGTTTGAAATAGGTTGCACAATAGTAAGTATTTCTCATCTCAGGCTTCGTCAATCGAAAGTTCAGTTTTAAAGTACCAGGATTGAGTTCCAGTGTGCAAGCGTTCCAAATACCGAAAAGACAATATATTTCCTTTCATTTGTTTAATGTAGTAGGCCTTTGTCAGCTGAGGATAATATTTGTCGCCTTAACAATATATAGACCGGATGCTTGTGATTCAAAAACCATGCACAAATGGGCGAGTCTAATTCTCACAGCATTCCGATGTCCACAAACAGGTATAAATTTTCCTGTCGGTGAGTAAGAGACAACTCAAGGGGATCTTAAAATGAAGAATGTGCCATTCCACTGCAGGCGCTTTAAAAACATCAGAGTTATTTGTTCGTAACTCATGGTATTGCTGTTTGAAGAAAGCCTGATCGGGTCAAGAAAGATTTCCAGTCACCAACAGGGTTACAAACTGTTACGTAACACCAGCAAATCACTGCCAAAAATGCTTTGTTGTTCATTAAAATTGCATATTTTAAGATTGACATTTGCCACCCGTGAAGAAAAGCAAATAGGCCTAGAATCTGTTTTAGCATTGTATATTGAGCCTAAAGTGTTATGAACATAAGGTCACAACTCTTCAAGTATTTTAGACTCAGCCATTATGATGAAATATTTGTGCAGTTTCATGGTGGACGGTTGCCTTATATTTCGGTACACTAGCCTCGTCATTTTGCATCGTCAGTTATAACGGAAAGCAGTTCATGGAATTCATGGCTTGTTTATGATCAATCCAAATGCTAATTCTCCTATGTTGATTAGCCGCGTGTTCCGAAGTACAAGTGTGACCGACCTGTGCGCTGTTAAATCAGATCTACCACACAAGGGACGTTTGCAGGGGGAGGAGGGGGGGGGGGGAATCGAAGTGCGTCCTGCGGGCGCAACTAAAATTTATGTTTTCAAGGGGGCTCTGGTACATGAATGAAGGGGCATCAATGAGTGTGATACAGTGTGATGATACGGAACTGCCCCTATTGCAGTGGCGCGCTTAGACTTTCGGACTGAAAACTGTGAGAAGACGTGGAGCGCCACTATTTGTTAGGGAGGATTTTTACCAGAAACTTTTTAGCTAAAACTACAAACTTGGACAAAATACCTTGGGCGACCCCGCTTTCCCTTTCAATGCTGGCTGCAGAAATATTGCTCACAGATTACATTCAGTTCTTTAGTGCAACAGTTTAAATGGGGGGGGGGGGGCGGGGTTTCATGTTATCCTCTGAAGTAAGATTTGGGAACACACTCACAAAGTATGGCAAAGTGTCCGAACAATTTTGTTCAAGATTGTAGTCCCTATATCGCCGGAAATTGCCCTTCCCAGACTCAAGAAATAAGCTTTCTGGTGGTACTGTCATACAAAAATTGGATAAAAAACCGTTCTCACCGCTTACATTACTGAAAGTTTTTCGCTATAAATTTAGGTAAAATTTGTACATTTCCTGATGCGGCCGATACTGAAACACTTGCTTGAATTCCGAAGACTGCATACATGCAACACCGTCATCATTCCCGGATGAGGAGAACGCTAAAAGTACTCAATCTTGCATTTTTTTTTACATTCCCTGTCAAGTTTTTCTCATTTTTTGTCTTCGTGTCTGTGTCTTTATTTTTGTTCGATTTTTTCGTCGTCGTCATTTTGCACCTCCAGACCCCCCGGGAGAGGGGAATACTTCCCCTCCCTGTCTCCCATTGTTTTTTCCCCCTCACATACGAATGGCATGCAGTTACTTGTGCCTTTCTTGGCTGTAACATATCAAAACGGTGAAAACGAAGAAAGATAAAAGAGGATAAACTGTAGGTCAGATAGAAAGCAGTACATGTAAAAATTAGCCATGTACTGACGTTTTACATTTGCACTATTCTTAGCTTCAGAGTTAGAACAACCAAGAATGCACACGGAAAATATAAACAAAGTATTATGCGTTTTCAGTTTGTTTGTAGTTTGCAAATGAAAAGTTTTGCTGTCCATTAAACTGGATTTGACCGAAAGTAATCTAGAATGATGGTGGATCACAACTAGGGAGGTGCAGCTCCGGCCTGGTTAAACGAAAAATTCTCCCACTTCGCATTTTCTTTATAGAAAACAACAAGGGACTAGCCTAATTGTACTGATAGATGGCGTTGGATCTGAACTGCTGTAAATATAATGCAACAACTCATCATTCTATTTTCATTTTTCAGGAAGTGAGCTTTCCTTCATTCCTTCTTTCTTTCCTTTCTTTGTTTGCTGATACAAATTTACTTCAATTTGTCGGTATCAAATGAACAAGTGGAAATTTTACAATAATTCATTTATTTAGAAAGACTGAAGCGTGATTATAAGAAGCTTAAGGCTTATCGGAATGATCACGGCTAAAAATGAAACACATTGTCCTCAAATTCAAGTAGGCCAATCATATCATTGTTGCTTTTCATTTAACATGTAGATTGAAATTTTAGCGTAACTCAGTCAGTCAATATTCACAAAAACTTGATTTATTCCTGAATCAGAGTACTTATAGTGAAACATTGTTTCCCCAAACTCAACTAGAACGGTCCTGCGTGTAGCATCTGATGTGTAATTTTGGCTGTTGCAAGAACACTGAAAATCTTTACATGACTAGGGAAATGGTAAGATTACCATTACAGGTAAGAACACCTCTATATTTTGCGGCCTTGCTGTACAATTATTTTCTCATTTCCTTTGCTTGTCTTATTGGTATTATTAAATTGAATAAAAAAATCACTGATGCCATGGGTTCGATTGAGAAGGTTTCAAGTACAGGTGGACAGGGAACCAGTGAATCATGTGAGTTAAAATCACACATGAGTAGACCAAAAAAGGTGTGCTAAGTCCTTTAATCCCAAGATAAAAAAGACAAAGACTACAATTTTCCGTGTATGTTTATTTTGGGTTTGCAAGACTATAGTGTGCTACCGAAAAAGCCATACTATAGGCAAGACTTTTTTTTTTTTTTACGAAGTCGGTGCCAAAGTTGATAGCTGCCTAGTTCAAAGAGAGTTATTGGATTATCAGTAGCGGAGGGTATGCATCCTATGCGACCATTCTGAAAAAAATTATCCCCCATATCATTACTACTTCAAAAGTCCCGGGGGATTCTCCCTGGATCCCCTCGTTGTCAGCTAACATCTCCATTATCCAGGCGCCTTTCATAAGGTTGGCTTTGTAAAGTGTCGATTGTAGTTCTCCTTATGGTCCTGTGCTCATTATTGTTCTGGGATTATCAAAGTGGCCATGTATCACTTGAAACCTTAGAAAGAAATCCCTTTAGGATAATGTTCCCCTTGTGTCTAGGGGGTGAGATGATGATGAATTAGCCTAATATGCTTTGGATGATAACAACCCTCTCGGTAAGGGTTAATTGAAGAATACAAATATGATAAAATCGCATAGTTTCCAGGGAAATTAGCCACCTGCACCACGACGTTTGCCCTTGGACCGTACCAGGGCTCTGAGGTCGGTCTCTGGACCCATGCGCCCCCACCCTTCACATTCACGGTCTAGCCTAAAAAATGAATAAAAAATACCTCTTTTCTTCATGACGACGTAAATGAAAAATCCGTGGGTCAAATCTAACTTGATATCATGTAAACTGCAACTTTCAATTTTGAATGAAACACAGTGATGTCGTTACAGGGGCTGGGAAGTGCTATTTCCGGCTGCCTGAGTGGTATACACCAAAATTTTCTAGTGTGCTACAGGCCAACTGATTGTGGCGTTCCCCGTAGATAGAGTCTGCCGGATAGCCCTAAATTTCACTCCGCGTACACAATCAAACTGGAGAACACTTGGCAGCCAATTGGCTCCCCCCCCCCCTACACCACTACTGGTTTTCTAATCACCCGGCGTACCGGTTCATTGCGAGTGGACTTGGATAGTTGGAAAGTTATCCCTACTTTGTTGCATTTGAGGCGTTCCATGCTCAAACACTTGTTCGGACTGTAGCAGACGACGACACGTTTCAGAAATGACTGTGTAACAAGATGTGCTCTGTTGAACCCTCACTCACTGAACTGTACCCAGACGTGTCTCGCTGCCTGAAAATAACATTAAGGCTGTTTACTGGATTTAGTGCAACTGATTATCTTCTTTCATCAGTCAACAAGTGGTTGGTGGTGCACAGGTGTCACGCATGGATGTGCATCATATCATCGGAAATATAGAAACCGCTGTCATGGCAGGCAGAACGGACGTTGTGAGAGCAGTTCTCACTGAAAATGGACATGGTAAGTTACTGACTTGCTCTTTCGTTTCCACCTCACAGTCACACGTTATAACCTAATGCTACTAAGGCCTAAGTGTGTTTTGAATCATGAAAACCATCACTGAACGGTCCATGACTGGCATGAGTAGCCTACGTCTTCAGTTAGGCTCTACCGTCTAGGCCTAACTTAGGCGTAACTACCTGCAGTCTGCCCATGCAATGTTGGGCGGTACCAGATAGTATGTACAACATTGCCAATACTAGACAATACCATGTGTTTCTGTTGTAGTGGTACTATTCGGACTGGAGAGCTGATCCCACTGTACTTCCTATTTTTCATTCCAAATTCAAGTAAAACAGCTCCTGTGTGTTGCTGCACCTTCAGCCTGCTCTGAACCTGTGTAATTTATGTAAGTTGGAAGTTCATATGGTACAGACGATGTAAAATTATTTGCTTCGGTCACTCCAATTTTTTGACGGGAGTGACATACACTGACGCAAAGATATAGGCAGGGCAGTGTTTGTACTATTAAGGAGGCATGGGGTTGCAGGAATCCCATATTTCTCTCCTGAATCCAGTTCAAAGAGAAATCTTAGCCAGGACAAGTCCGCACACTTTCCCAAAGCTGAGTTAGTAGCTACAATTATACAATAAATTGCAATGGATGTTTACCAAGTGACAACTCCTTGACTTTGAAAATCCCAGCCCCATTTTTTTTTTTCTTTAGAGAGGTCCTTCCATCTTGTATTCCTTAGTGCAAACACTGGTGCAGGGAGCCGCTGCTGACTCCCTGATTGGTTTTACTTTAACTGATAATGTGTTGACCTTTTTAGCCTAATGTTAAAGTTCTGGGCCTAAGTTAAGTGATCTCACTGTCAGTCAAAGGTACCCAAAGTGCTGCCTCAGTTTTGTGTACATACTTCCTGTTTAGGCCTACACTGAAGGTCTTTCTTTATTATCAGGAGGACACATTACTTACTGCACAAATTGTTCACTGTCTGCAGAAAAAGGTAAATGAAGACGTTCATGTAATGATACTGTAGGTGTATAGTGTTAATTGAATTCAGAAAAGGTAGGCCTTTGCTGTAGTTGTTGCTGAATTGAGGTGTGTACTGTAGAATTAACAAGCATGACTTGAAGAAGTAGGTGAAGTTGAATTATAGCTACAGGGTTCACTGGACAAATTTGTAGGTTCACTGCATACTTCATGAGCGCAACTATCCGCTACGAGGTTACGCTATTTAGGGTAACATCATCAGGTGAATATCAGGTGATTATACTTTCGAGTTCAGCCTAAGGTGCACTGTGATGCAGATGCCGAACTTACGCCAGGGTGTCAGCATTTGTATGCCAACAAAACGCAGGTGTAATGTTTATACTTCCCAAGTAGCACAACCTAACTTTCTGCGCAGTGCTCGATCTTCACACTTGAAGCATAAAGTTACACACATAGCTTTCCAATTTGGCATTAAATAATCATATTTTGTGTGTGTCTTAATTTGAATTAAGTGGAAATATACCTCTGCAGAAAATCATACAGCTGCACTTCTGATTAATTACTGTAGAGATGATTTACACCGCACAAAATGTACAGTAATTATGTTCTTGGCCTAAGTTGTTAGTCAGGCAAGGCTGATTTTGTATGCACGCTGGCCTGCCGCGGAGACCCTCTCATCGAGGTTACCAACCTGGAAAGAGTCACCACCCATGCAGAAGATCTTCACATTGTAGTGCATGAAATGTAGACTGGACTTCAGCATGATGTTTGGAAATCTGTCGTTATTGTTATGGGATGTGTTGTAATACTGTAAGTGTACAGTACGTCAGCTTCTTTTCAGGGGATACTGTATGAAGTGGATGCAAAGGTTCATGGATTGTCCCAGCTCTTTGTTTTATAAGAACCTCTTAAAAGTTTTCTGTCAGTATACAGTGTGAGCATTGCAGACCAGTCTTTGACCAATGTTCGTTATTGTGGAGTAAGGTTTGTAGTCTCTTTACAATATGTATGCAGTATTTTTCTCCACCACGGTACTTTATTAGTGTTCATTTTGAACATCATCAACAATGTAATGTGCAAGCATTAGCAGTGCAAACATTCCACTTTTTACAGCATTCAAGGTCTGGGATTCATGCAAACTGTACGTTTGATAGTGACACATTGTGTTTACTTCTTCCATGAACCAAGCATCTGTACCTGTTAGCATGCCAATTTTGGTCTGGAAAAGTCATGAAAATTTGGAAAATTATTTCAAGACCTGGAAGAGTTTTGAAATCCAGCGAAATTGTATGAAGTCCTGGGAAAGTCACAGACACTTTCACAAAGTGACATTGTTTCTATCTCACTCATACAGTAATAACAAAATGTGTCCTCACTTGTAATATGAAAATTTATTGTTCTGTTTGTCTCATATTGCTTTAGCTTTTGCTGTATAACTTTATGCAAGACATCAGAAGGAATAGCCTGGGTTTCAAGTCATGAAAAAGTCAGGAAAATTGATCCCCCTAGATAGTGCAGGAACTTTGTTAAAATTATTTTGAACCAACATTGACACCTGCCGTCTTGTGGTGTACACCCTGTATCATATACAGTATTCAAAGTGTCCCTATCTACAGTAGTACAGTAGATCTGTACTCAGTGGCCAAGAAGTACCAGCATGGAGCACAAGAAGGAAAAACCTGGGTAATATAGTTCAAATATGAAACTATTGGAAAAATGTATATCTAAGCAAGTTAGTATTTTATTTTTGTTTAACCTGTTTATTTATAAAAAGATGCATTGTGGGTTTTCATTTTATATTTGCAGTATGCTATATATTTTCAGCTACTGTATACAGTATATATCAAACTATTAAAACAACAACTCACTTTATGGTGACAAAAAGGTGACCGAAACCTGAAGACCGTACAAACAATTTTTAACTGTAATGCATTAGTGCAAGATAAGCCCAATCTTTAAGAGATGTGAAATGTGTAAATTAAACCATTGCTGCCTTTTGTTCCATTTTTCATTCTTTAGTAGAATGCAAAACGATTGCACACCTGGCACTATAGGTTAGGCAATACCGATACCGTAGATCAATTTGTAGCCAGTCACCGTTGCTTAATGTACCAAAATTCATTCATACTTTGTACAATGCACTCTGTACAGTGGATCAGTCTAGCCTGTACTCCCTGTGGAATGAACATGGTTCATATCACCCAAAATACTGTAAGATTTTTACTCAATTGCTGATGTCTCAACAAGAGGGTAGTCTATAGTATTTTCAAAAGCAGTATTTCTACCCCAGTCACACATGGTGCAACATTTTTCAGATAGAACTGCGATACTGGTAAATTTTGTTCACCAAATCAGAAGTCTTGCTATAATGTACTGTACTGTAGTGCACTTAATATAGTAATTGTAAAATGCTCCTGCTTTTAACCCATGGGGCTCTCAGGTTATTGTTCAGTCTCTAATATTTTTCCCAAAATTTCTCATGATTTCCTGGGAGTACCCATTACTTCCTGTCCACCCGATGGTTATAACAGGGACAGCTGTATACAGTAAGTTGAAATATTCATCGCTATGCAGTAGGCTACCTTTATACAGTAGCTGCTATTTTAACTGTAGCTGCTACAGTGTACCTTGATAATGGGGTAACTGCTTTTTGGTCAGAACAAACTGATATGTAGCCAAACGTGGGCATTGCATTTGTTAAGAGGAACAAAACAAATGATTGGGATTATTTGGGAAGTAATGTTTCAGACTTACGAACATTACTGTATATCCAATGCATGCAAACAAGCTACAGTACATTTATGCGTTCACATTGGGGTCACCAAATTGATAATACGCTAAATACTGTACTAATCAATAACTATTCCTGTGACTGTTTGCACCTGATGGCTCTTATTCAAATGAACCATGTATAACAAGAAACATCAAAAGCATTTGTCCCGCGTGATTTAAAACAGGAACTGATGTACAATCTTTTTTTCAGTGTCTTTTGATCTCTTGTTTAATCTTATTGAAAGTTTATGGGCAAGAGTAGGCACTTTTCTTCATAATGATAACATTTTGTAATTTTGTGTTCTTGAATTTCTAGCCTCTGGCAGTGGAAATCATGTCAGTAGTAACAGCAACAGCATTGACTCCAAGCTCATGGATGCCTTGAACACCGTCAAACCATCCCAAGGTACCATGCTACACATGGCTGCCAAGGTAATGCCACTGTTTGAAACTTTTCGATGTCATTGGTAAAATTTGGTACAGAATATGTCTGTGAGCTGTAGGTTGTACTGTAGACAGGGTTGTCACCACGCCGGGTGGTGCTACCCAGCTCTCAAAATCTCCGCCCTGCACTCGCCGTCAATTTCAGCATCACCGCCAGGCACAAACTTCGTAACCTAAGTGAATAGAATTGTTAGATTTCTTTAGAATTCTCAGTGATTATTCTTTTTTTACCACAAAACGGCCAAGTAAGCTTAAACATTTCCGCACTGGTCGAAACCAAAGTACGGAATTCATAATTTGTAATCTAGAGTGCACCATTTTACATCCAAGCACTCTCCAACCAGCAAAAGTTTTTCAAAGGGAGGTCCCCTTAGACCCCCCCAGGACGGCGATCAAAAATTACCCGGCTCTCAAAATGGTCTGGTGACAACCCTGAATGTAGATATGTGTTGAACGTTGTTGTTCACGGTAGGCCTATGGTGTGCTTGCTGCTCTGTGACTGCGTGCCTGTCATCCGTATTGTTCGTACTTCAATGATTGGTAGAAACCTAATCCTGATTCTGTTAAGTCAGGCTCTGATTGGTCCAAACATGCTGTACAATACCACCATTGTGGTTCTAAGCCTACATTAGTCGTGACGGTGCCAGTTGCAGTACTTAGCTGTTTATTGTCATCCATCTCACTGATATAGTGTTAGTTTTAGTCTTTTTTAATTATAGAGGTGTATACTGTATGGTATTTTCATCTTTTTGATCATAATTATAATGTTCTCTTTACATGTGCCCTAAGGCTGAAACTAAGACTATTGCTTGATGACAATCGAGATTTCATTTCATCTGTACACTGCTTAGCTGCATACTGCATAAGCTTAGATTTTTTTGTTTGAGCTGAGTATCCTGGACGTGTGTGTGACTGTTTAAGGTCATTGCAACCGCAGGCTGTAACCTACTGTAGTTCATTCACATTGCATGCAAGTTTTGTGTGCATGCATGTTTCAAAGCAGGATCTTGAAACCCCATGTGGTGTATAGCAAAGTCTCATCATGGATGTACATTAGTAAACTGGAATTGCATTATTTTCTTGATTTTAATTTTATGAATACTGTAATCGTCACGGGTGGGCAACCTATGGCCCACATGCGGCCCGCCATTGATTTATGTGCGGCCCACGAGACGTATCCAGCAAATGGAAAAAATGTATTTATTTTACACAACGAGCGAGCTATCTCTGAGATCACAATTTGCAGAGTAGGCTGAGTGGGTAATTGTTGATGAAGTGCGGCCCGCCAAATTTTTCATTCCTCGTTTCCGGCCCCTCAAATCAAAAGGTTGCCCACCCCTGATCTAAGTTGTGCTGATTCCATTTCTCTTCTAGACAAAAAAGTTTTTAGCATAGTGAAAGCTGTGCAAGATTAGAGCACTTTACAGAGTATTTGTTACTGTATGACCAAGTTGTCCAAGATATAGATTATTTACATTCTTTTTATGATTCAAATATGCAGTAATGCTGGTAGCTCAGTTTCCATGTAGTTCACTAGCCTTTCAGTGATTTATTATACACTTAGTAAATACTCAGAATATTGCATTTATAATAATTGCACATGTGGGTCATATGCTTCTCAAATGCTTCTCACATGTTTTGTGTATGTTCCATGGCACATAAAACACTGTAGGAAACTTTGGCATTACTACATAAGATAGGAATGATTTTATCGGAAAGAGGTGATTATGATTATTTTTTGTCAGTTTTGGGTTTCTGCATAGTGTGTGCTGTACTCATAAGATGTGTCTAATACATTCTGAGACATGATACATATCAGTCATCATATATCAGATTCATAAAAGTCCTCATAACTGAAGTCATTAAAACCACAATGCATTTTTGCATGCTGGTTTAAATTAAACATCGCCCCCTATAGATGAAACATTGCCTCCTTCTCCTTGCAGCTTGGAAATGCAGACGTTGTCAGAGCCCTCCTCGTATCTGAGGTAGATGCCTCCATCCGAGATGAAAATGGTGTCACAGCATTTGAGGCGGCTGAAACAGATCAAGTTAAATTAGTCTTTTATGATGTTTTACTGCAGTCTATTGCACAGTCAAAGTGAGTTGAAAATAACTCTTTTTTCAAAATTTTTGATGTTGGTTCATCATATATACAGTACTGTAGCTGAAATTCCAAGTGACACATAATAGACAACTGCTGCTAAAGAAGCAATTTCATTTCACCAATTGTCTGGCACTTTGTATCTTGTGTCAGTTCACTGTAAAATTGTATGATTTTTGTGTTTCCTGTGTTGATGCTTTGTTAATATCTAGTCTTTATTGAGGTCTCTGAGATACACAATAGACCCACTGTATCACTTGCAGCACCACAATGGCAAATGGATAGAGCAGTCAGTCAAATTACTTTATGTATATATAGTTTTCTTTTTATCTCGTTTTACAGCTGAGACACATCCACAGTAGCTGTATCTCATATTAAATGTAAAACAGCAGGCTTTTAACCATGGAAACACAAAATACTGCACTTATGAAACACAGAACATGTGAAAGAAAACTCAGTCACACATGCCATGTAAATGCCTGCATTTAAATTAACCCGCAAAATTGGTTAAAACCATAACAGGAATAATGCTAAGGCTAATATACTCTGCCAGCAACGATTCTGGCGGTAGAGGTACTGTACGTCTTCCAGTAGCGAAGGGAAAAGAAGGAACACCATATTCGCATTATATGTTGTTGGTCGTAGTATGTTTGGTTTACATGTGCGATATCATTACAGTACGTACGACTACCAGGCAACTTGGGAATTAGCTGACCGTCAGTACCAGTTTGAAGCTAGCATGCAAAGTGTGCTACTACTTTAGGTAGTTGGAAACCACTTGAAGCAATCAATGAAATCCCGTATCTTCCCTGAGTGAAACTCACTAACATTTTGAAAGGTACTTGGTGTTACACACTATGATAAAATTGCAAAGGGTCTTGCAAACAGGCTAAAATGGCAATTAGCACTTAATAAAACAATAGAAATGTCTGCACAGTGCACCTTCACAGTGAATCTGCACTTTACGTGTGCGCAAGGACGTATAATGCAAATATTCTTGGGCGACAATGCAGATGGAAATGAGAAAAAAAAACTCACAACAGGCTGAGTAAACCCAAGGATCGAAGCTGTGGGTTTTGATTAATTTGAGCATTGCAGCAAGGGTGCGGTAGGATTTCATGGATGATCTATCCTGCTTCTTAGAAGCCCAGATCCAGATGTCAGCTGACAGCTGTCAGCTGACGTTGTTTGCCCTCACAAACAGCACTCTACACATTAATTTTTGAAATGCTATTAGAGTACTATGACGTTCAGATTGAACCGTGCAAAGTTGCCCCATTAAACTGTTTTTCTAATTTGATCATAGTCTCTAATGGCGGTATATTGCACATTCAGCATTTTTAATGAAGTATTTCTGATCATTGATATTGACATAATTTTACTGCAGGTGCTATACCTGTACATCAGGCTTGATCCCATGGCATATATCTTTGCTACTGTAGAAACAAATGCAAGTCATGACCCATTAATACCTACTTTGCATGCATGTGTTATGGAGAATTTTCTTTATTCAGATACAAAGGGGAGGAGGGAGAGGAGTATTTTTCACAGAGAAACTAGTAAGAATAAATGAGAACTGTGGTTTGTATTTAACAAACTTTTAAGTTTTGGAGGATTACATTTCTTTCAATGCACAAAAAGTCTTTAACAATGTGCTTTCATTTGGTGAAAAGAATAGAAGCAGAGAGTGCTACAAAAAGTAGTACCGATTTAAATATGGACACCAAAATGTCATAAATATTGACCTCCTGATTGTACCGTAAGTAAAATCTGAGTCATTTTGCAGCACTGCAGCCGAGGGTTTGTGTGTAGACTTATATAGCATTCAGTGATATTTGTGCAAACCCACAAGAGTAACAACTGTCCCTCTGGTCTGTGTGCTCTAAAATAGATCCAAACTGCAGAATTTTGAAATCGTTGAATATGGTGGATGAAATTAGGTTAACAGAACAGCATCCAGTCATTTTACAGCACATTTAAAGACAGAATGCATCGCTGCCGCAGTGAGGGACAGTCACCGACTTGCCAACTCTCACGATTGCATCATTTGTCTTGGTTTCGAGCATTGTCTCATGGTGGAATTGCCTTATCTCACAGCGAAAATCACTTTGATGCAGCCTGTGACGTTCCCTCATTTAGACCAAGGTAGCACTCTCCATCACTGTAGACGTATCCAGCATCATAGACATGTTGAAATCAGTGTTTGCGCTAAGGAATTGAACCTGGGCGGGAAATCCCTCTCTATAAAATTTCTTGAGAGGCATTTTCGAAGGAGGGATTAGCCACTTGGGTAAAGATTCTGTTGCAATTTGTTGTGTGTGTTTCTAATTATACTGTACTGTACAGGAGCTACGACCTCAGCTATGGACAAAGGAACTGGATTTTCCCGGCTAAGATTTACCCTGGTGGGATTTAGGGGACAAATGCGGAATTCGTGCAGTCCCACACCTCAGAGCGAACACCGGTTGAAATGTTTGAAGCATTTATCTGGATTAACGTATACTGTATGTACTGTACAGTACGAAAACACTGGCCATTACCCATTGTGTGCCGCCCACTAGTGGTCGTTTTATAAAAAAGTGATCTCCTGAAGTTACTGGAAGTTTGCAGGGGATATACCTCATTTTAAATTGTACTGTATCACTGTTAGTACACATACTGTACGGTACCTCACTGAATGTTGTTCTTCAAGTCTATACGGTCAGAGAGAGTGCTCTTACTGTAGATGGGCATAATCTGCAGATCACTCAAGATCTGTTTACCGTCCAAAGGGCCTCTCATAATCATTTAATGACAGACTAAGTCAACAGATTAATTGTGATAAATACTCCAGCATGTGCGGTAAAATACTATCTGTGGATTCAATGTAGTCCATGTTTAGGGCCGGTTACCATATTTCTCTAACCTGAAAATGGGACATAAATTTTGGAAACTATTCTGGGGAGGGGGGGTGCCTGTGTCAGGTCCCTAAAATTTCTTGGTGGGGTTGGGAACTACTGTAATGTAATGTCTTGTTGCTGAAGGGAATTGCTCAAAGTGTGATGTAGATATGGTTACTGTGTTAAAGCAAATTAATTTTTACTTTTTACTGTACAAAGCATGTGTACAGAGTATTACAGCTAGGCCTATACTCACTTTTGAGGGAAAATTGTGACAATTTGTCTTACCAGACAGGACACTCACTTTTCCTTTCAAAAACGGAACAATCCTGATTAATCAGGGCAGATGGTAACCCTATGCATCTGTATTTGACAAGATGGTGCATAGTGAGTACTGTCAACTGGTCTGAATCAAAATAGGGAGATCTTTATGTTTGATGGCTAAAAAATTGGGAGATTGATAAAAAAATCAGGAGGTTTAGTAATTTCAAGCTGGTGTATTTACTGTACTAACAAACAAGTATGGCCTAGGCCTACCTTTCTGAATCATCAATAAGTGCCGTTTGTGTAATTGGACACAACTTGTCATGTATAAAAACTGAGTGCATCACATGCACAGTGCAAGTTGCGGTCAAATGTACCGCACTGTACACTGCACACCATATACAGTAGTATAGTGCGTGTGGCAAAATGTGTAAAGAACTGTACTATGTGTGTCAGTTGTAATTGTAAGTAATCAATCTACTTTTACAATACAGTGTAATTATGCATTTATTTGTTGGCTAATTTGCTTACATAAATCTAGGAGTAAACTGTAAGTCTATTTTCAGAAATGATGCAAATGGAACATTGAAAAACCGGGAGGATAGAATATGAAACAAGGAGGCCAAGAGATCTGGTGTATACCACACTGGCTCCCTATGCTTATACTGTATGTATGCAGTCACATAGCTTCTGTTTCTGCGTGCTACACCTTGCATGATCCAGTCATTGATGTATTGGAATAGACACAGCATGTATGCCAGTAAAAAAAAAAAAAAACATACTGTAGATCTGTTCATTGTAAGTGGAACCCTGTGACCTATGGGTAATTTGGAAGTTGAAGGGTACTGTGACCCTGCTCAACACCCTTTTCCATAGAGAATGCTAACTTCGGATAACAATTAGTACAGCCAAGGAAGGTGAATATTCAACCAGTTTATCACAGGGCAGTGGAACAAAAGACTTGTATTCCAGGGGTCACTGCCACAGCACAAGTCCTAACACACCTGAACACTGCGGAGGTGATATATGCAGTACACCTCTCAGATTGATTTTATATGTGGGGCATATTTCTTTGAACTCTGCATATTTCTTTGAACTGCGACTCGCTTCGATGCCTTTTATGAAATATGAACCTTCTAAGTATGTTTTGACATCATCTGCATGACAATCATTATGCAAACATCATCTTTTTCTTCAGAACCACTCATGTAGAAAAGTTGCTTTCTAGTGGCTTAGATGTAAACTACCAATCTAGCAGCACTGGTGGAAATTCCATTCTACATTGGGGGGCTATGTATGGCAACAAGGACATACTGAAAGCACTACTAGGTAAGTTTGTACCCTAACAATGTATAGCAATATATACACACCTATAATGAGTGGAATAGCTAACGATGCATTAAACGTATATGCAGCAGTCATCCTTGGGACCTGACAAGAAATGCAGTATCTTCTGTCTAACTTTGTCTAACTTTAACATTTTCTGCACTGGAGAGTGGCTTGATCCTTAGCTTCTGTCTGGACACGCACTGTGATGCAAATGGGCATGACTAGACAACTCCCCCTACTGTTTTCCTCAGCACAACTTCCCCTAAAAAATTCTCCCTTGAACAACCCACCTAGGATGACTGCCCCCTGATAATTCCTTCAGGAAGAGGGGTTAGATTAAGGAGAGGGTAGGGGAGTTGTCAGGGGGATTGTCTGGGAGATATTTAAAGGGAACCATTAAATGTTGATAGATGATAAGACTGGGTATCTTTGATACACATATTTGTTTGAAAAACATTTTGGTCATTAAATGCTTTATATTCATTTCTTTGGATTGGATTTTATATGTTTGCTACGTGGAAGTACAGTTGAAGCATACTGTTTGTGTAATTCCATTAAAAGGTTGTACTCAAATTTGTACTGATGTTGTTACGTCAGTATGGAAGCAGAGCCGGATTGAAGCATGGGCCAGTGGGGCACGTGCCCAGTGACCCCCACTGAAGGGAACCCCCTCAAAATTACATTATTGTAATTTTGAAAAGAGTGAAAAGCACACAAAGTTGTGATTGAAGGTATATGTCATACTTCATTAGAGGATCGCTACAATCAGTATCAATGAAGTAAGTAATGTTGGACTCGTTTGGTAGATCATCTCTGCTTATTTCAGTTTTAAACTTTATGTGCGCAAGAAATCTGCGGATTTCATTTCTATTGCTGGAGGGAGTGGGGGGGGGGGTAAACACATCTTTTTCCTTCCTGGTATAACTTGAGCCGCTGTAGTCTTATGGAGGATTATACTCGAAGGGGTCCCTCACATGTGCCCATGCTCCCCCAGGTAAATCCTACCCTGTAGGCAAGGGTACAGTATATGTTTGATTCAACTGCAGTCAGTTTTCAGGCTGTGACTGTTTAAATTTCTTTGTATACCAGTAGGTTCCAGCGAATGATATATGGTGAAATAAAACCATGCTGGAATATAAACTACAGTACCTGCAGATATACTCTGAAGCAACATTTTATTTGAGCATATAATGCACCACTGCTGGATGGCTTCAACATTTTTGAGTATAGATACCACAACAGTAAGAAATAGAATGTCACATAATTGCCTAGATCTCCATACAACCAGTAGAGCTGACCCTGAATGCAATTGACACCATGCAACCACAGGCAAAATGTACCCACCATGAAAAAGCATACAGTACCTGTATGGCTATACATGACAGGAAATTTGCTTTGCTGCTTCAGACATAATACAGCATGCAACAAAAGAAAAAAAAAAACTCAGACTAAGCTAAGTTGCTGAAACATGGGTCAGAGGTCACTCAGCCCTACTTTCGTGTTTTTAGACTTTATTACATTTATGGATAAAAATTAAATTACATTTATGGTGGATATTACATGACTATGCCTGATGTTACTTTAATTGGTAACTGATACAGACAGTGATTGATAAAGAAATTGGTTATTTTAGTTGAATTTTTTGCTTTAAACTGAGGCCACTTATCCTTTAATTTGAATGCGATATGTTTGAGTTAAAGGGGAAATCAGGGTTTATTTTCACAATTTATTTCACTACAATTCCCCACCTGTATGGTACAATGAGTTATGACTAACAAATATGATCAAGATTATCTCAAAACATGTGAATAATTTCGAGAAACGAGTCAAATGCGGTATAATTGTATAGAGGAGGCTGTCTTGTCTTGTACATGAACGCTTATTTTTTGTACCCGACAAATATTAAAGTGGATCTAGAGTCAAAATTGTCAAAAATATATGTTGTAAAACATGAAAAATGCATCAAAATGTTCCAACTCCCATCTTTATTGGACATTCCTGAGCGGAGATATAAAATGTTGAAATTTATGCACTAAATTTGGAATCATTGATAGCTTAATAGCCTGTGATAGCCTTCTTGTACAACTCACATTACCTGCTTTTGTTTCCTTTTGAAATTAAAATGTTTGTTTGACCTTGACACAATTACTGTTTCTTTATTAGCATGTTGTAAGGAGAGGGCTATTATAGCCCAGTCACCCTATAACCATAAAACAATGATTGCATTTTGGAACAATGTGTGATGGCGTTCGAAGAAACAAAGTAAACTGAACAAAGATGGCAATTTGAGTAGTACAAGAATGACATCACAAATAATTGTGCAATCTACCATTTTGAATTTAGTGAATTGGCTTCAACATTGTATATCTCAGCTCAGGAATGCCCTGTGAAGATGGGAGTTGGAACATTTTGATGCTTTTTTCAAGCTTTATGAAATATATTTTTGAAATTTTTGACTTTAGGTCCACTTTAAGAGTTCTCATTCAACCTTCCCAACATCTCTATATTTCAGTGAACAATCAGTTTAGAAAGACAATCAACGAAAGGTGAATTTTCTTAGTCAAACCCTGATTTCCTCTTTAATACAGACAACCATGCACATATTGTGATAACCTGTAAAGGCCCCTGTATTCACGCCACAATCGCACTCCGCTGTGTTTTACAGCATGGTAGCCACAGATCCATTGGCTTGTAACAAATTACATGGCACTGTTCACTGCAAAAACGGACAAGAAAAGGGATGCTGGAGCCACACCGTCAGAATTCACCGCACAGTTTTTGTTACTCTCTGTACACAAAGCTGAATGTCACTTGTCCACAATAGTCCAAAATGCTTCTCATGCTTTCAGCAATGGCTTTGGTGTGACTAAAATCCAGTTTATTTTCATGATGTACTTGGTCCTTGAAGTCCAACATAAGAATTTACCAAACAAGTTTAATTCCTGAATCTCGTACAGTCACATGCATATGCAATAACTTTCATTTACCTGTTGTCCCTGCACAACATCCACATTCAATAAGTTTAACTTACAATACTTTAAAAACTGAGACCTCACAGTACATAGTAAATCTCTGACTGTCCTTTTCTTCCCATCAGTAGTCCAGAGGTGTACCCTTCAGTTGCTAAATTGCTCTGAAAATTGTGTATCATGGTGACTTTGTTAAGCATCAAGGGACTATTAAAATTGAAAACAGTTATACCTACTGATATATCTACTCTTCAAATATATATTGTCTCATTTTACTACCAAATGGAGCTAATTAATTTATTTTATGGCAAGGACGGATGCACCTATCGGTAACAGTACAATATGTAATATTTGAGTCACAGTACATATAGCCTATAGTTTCTTGTGACCACAGAGATTCACTATTCATTTGTTTGTCTTTTAATTGCATTGACATTATGTGCACCTACTGATTAAAATTCACAGTTTCCAGGATTTTTTCCTATTTTTTTTTTTCTGTAAACAGAAATCTTTTTGTGCACTTTTTACTTCCCTTTACATAAAATTTCAGGGGTAAACAGCGTGTGATAAACATGTGGCCTGCTATTTGCTTTCCAACCCACGCAATAAATTTTTAGCATGTCCTTTTTTTTCCCCTAAATACTGTAAGTTCGTCAAAGTTCGATCCAGATGGCAGTTTCGTTTAGCTGAATATATCAATCAGACAAATGGCAACATCCATTAGGACCCTAGCTCGAAGTGGGAGGGGCATTTTGTGAGTGGGTTTGTTACAGAACTTTTTAACAAGAATCAGTCTGTAGCCACTGGAACTGAATAAATAAAGGACTGAATAACCTACAAGGGGTGAGGGTAACTGGCCATTTAAAGAACTTGTTATTCTGTTGAGTGTTTTGAAAAGGTTTGGTTTAACTGCATGAGTGACTCTGAGTGAGGTACTGCACACTGTGTCTGAGCTTAAAGTGTCTGAGGCCACACTGGGTATCGTTTGTAATCTGCAACGTGGACAATTTTAACATCACACATCGGCCTCCTCCTGTTCAACGAGAACAACAGCATCTACATAGTAATCTGCAGCTGACAAGACTTTCTCTCTAACAGGATTTGGTTTCCTTTGATAAATAAAAAAAGAGAAAAAAGCCTTTTCGTTCTTATAAGTGCACACTAAAAGTGATGGAAATGCCAGGTATACAAGAAAATGGCGGTAGGTACCTGACTTCACTTAATAATGTAGACCCTAGTTTCAGTACGAGTGTTTGTGATATTGTGGTATCTGTTTTGAGTGTCATCATGTTGGCATACAGTAGTTGTTTTCTGTGTTGCTGCTCATACTGTTGATACATATGCTGATAGTGTAGTATACAGTAGCTGGTAAATGGCAGTTTGTAGAACTGTCTGTGTTCAGTGAGTAACTATTTTCACTGTTCTGTCCCTGCCTCCACCTCCCCTCATCCCTAAAACTAAAAATACAACAGTGAGTTCAACATAGTAAAAGTTCATTAATGGTTGTTTTTTACAAAATAAAATGCATGTATGCCAGGTTCCCTCTATAGACATTTTACCATTGGCTTGAAAGGAAATAGGGTGTTTTTTTTTAAGGGAAAAAAATAGTATTTTCAAAACTACTATTTGTGGACACAGGATGATAGATTCTTCAAAATAGGGATGGACGCTAGATTGTCTCACTGAAATAAATTCAGTCATTAATCGCTCAAGACTAATTTGTTCACCCACACTTTCAAAGATTCAAGTGACACATCTTCTGTAACTCATCGTATGCATAATACTTTGAGGAGATGAAGTTTTTTATAGATGTCTATTGATAAGTCTGAATGGTTTAAGAATGATTGAAGCAATTTTCTTTGTATGACTTGTTGGCGTTTTGTGAATGCCCTACTATCCTTTAAGAAATGAGCAGTAAGCAACTTCCTATGTAAACATTCCTCAAATATTTGGTCACCTGGGCCAGATTTACCCGGGGAGGTCCTTGGCACAAACTAACGTGTGATCCTCTCCCTCTCGTCATGTTGACAAGAATTCTCCACTAGACTGCAGTGCACAAGTCACAAAAGAGGGCAAAGGGTGTGGTCACTATCACTTTCCCCTTCCGTTCTGTGCAGTAATTGTAATTATATGCCAGACAAAAATATTGCAATCAACAATGCTGTGGGATTGGATGTGTTATTTATGATATGTTACTTCTGGTTACTTGTGGATTTATTCTGAAGTGCTCTACCCGAGAATGCGACAATGTTATTTTGTTTGGACCCATTTTTGTGTTGGCGTCTGGTCATCATGTACCTTGCTGGCCCATTCTTACAAATCCAGCCCTGCTGATCCATGGCTGTGCTTCCTTCTCACATCTAGTGTTTCATTTGCATTCTAGTGGAACATGTTGAATCCTGATGTTTCAGACATTTCAACAGGGCTGCATGACTACAAACTCTGAAGAAGAATTCTTTGTTTTCGGTGTTTTGATGTTTTCCTTTTTGCTTGCTTCCTTTTCTTGATGCTGCCGCCTTTCACATCATTATTGACTTGTAAGCCTTACGTGAATAATACTTCCCCTTGTTTACTTCACTCTTCACTTGCAGTTGTACAGTCTCAACATTTTCAACGTTAAATGCCAATTGTGTCGCACAGTATTCACTGTAAAACTTGGGAACTAGCCCAGTGATTTGTGAAATTGGCCACAGGAAATCTGGGGATCTTGTTTTCTCTTTCCTTTCATTTTTTTCAATTCAGGAGCATTCACAAAAACAGAGCACTTAGTTCTTCAAGTTGTTTGGAAACAAATCTGCAGCGATGCTTGTATTTGAGCTATACAGTTAAAAGTCAACATGTTGTAGCACTGATGGTATGAAAAGTCAACATGTTTTAATACCTGATTTGAAAAGTCTGCATGGTGTAATTTGTGAATGTAATATGGAATAATGTCATATGACTGTTGAAGTATCCTTAGGCCGAAATACGTAGAGAACTGTCCCTCTGTTGTAACTAAAAGGACCTTAAAGGAGAAGGCAAGTCAGGACTTTTGACAATGTTAAATGAGAGACTAACATGTGGTAAACACCTGTACCAAATTTCAGTTAAATACAGTACATTGCTTACTTTCCATGATATTGTAATTTGAATATTCATAGAAAAAATTATCAGGAAGCTGCCATTTTGAGATTGTGATGATATCACCAGACCACATGTGATTGAAAAGCTTTTGTTTTTCTTTATATTTCATTGTCAATAATGTTTAACAGTCATTCATAGATTCAAGTCATAGTATTAATGATTTGATTATTGCATGATACACCTCAGTAATTCAACACAAAATGTGTACAAGTGTGTTTCGGATTGATGGAAATAGTGGGTAAAGAATATAAAGAAATGCATTAAAATTTTTGCTATCAGTGGTTATGTGATATCATTATTCGACTTACTCAAGTTGTTTTACATTCAACTTAGGCAAAAATGGAAGCACCGTTCTCTTAATTTCAAAAGTGTGTAACTTGGATAGGAAACAATATCTCTGAATGAAACTTTGGGAAGATGTTTGTCAAACACTTCTGCTTCATTTTGATAAATATATTCCCAGGGTTTCCTTCTCCTTTAATTCACCAAAAAGAAAAGGAAACAGCTACCGTATGTTGGCATGGATGATCATGTGCTAAGTACTGAAGGGCAAATTATACCCCAACCTGCAGTTTAATGATGCTCTTGATGCCACATGTTCTCTTTTTTTTTCTGTTCTTTTTTCTTGTCATTGGCAGTACATTTGCCCAATATTACATACATGTTCATAATCAGCAATAAAAATTGCTTTTGTGTACATATTTCCAGCTTTGTAATCAGTCTTCAGAAAGCAAATACCACCTTAGAACCTTCAGAAGGGAGTCCAGGATGTATCAAATTTCGTTTAAGTCATTTTACAGAACTGATGCCATAAACACCATGTGTAAAGCCACATCAGATACTGTGGGATCAAAAGTTATAGTGGACAAATTTGCCTGTGACCGCAAGATTTCCTTGCATGGAAGATTTTAAGAAAACAGACAGAAATGCAGAGCACTCTTGCTACTTTTGTCCCTGTTGATATTTTAACATTACAGTATTCTCACCCACGTTTGAACAAAGGCCTACAGAATTTATAGAATACAGTATATGCACATTAGGTGGTCAATGTCGTATAGAATGGGAAGGAGTGTTGTGTAAATGAGGCACAGGTGACAGCTAATTAACTCTTTAAGTCATCAATTCATTTTAGATGATTTATCTGAACATTAAACCATGAAGGTCTAGTAAATTTGACCAAGGAGTGAGGAAAGTTGTCTGATCGTATGTACCCTTGCCGTGATGTAACGTCATGCTCTACTGTTCAAATTAGCTCAAACAACTCCTTGCTGAAGCAATCTGTTATGTTGCTCTAACCACATGGGAGGCACAATTTGCTTGTCCGAGAAGGAAGGGGTAGGACCCCCTTCCTACCCCTTCCTTCGCGGGCAAGCAACTTGTGCCTATGTGGTTATGAGTGCCACTCAAACTTCAGAGAGGTGGGTCCATCGGTTGCATAATGGAACACGCAGCGCTGCATGGGGTTCTTTTAATAATTAATATTTACAGTGTACGTGCTGTACACTGTAAACCTGGTTACTTTCGGTCCAGTTACGGCTGAACTTGTGAACGCGCTACATGTTGATATGTTGTCCAGAAAATTGTAGAGTCATTACTCTCTGAATTGTTCAGAATATGCTTTTGATTACAAAATCACTTGCTGTGACTCATTTTTAGTGGGTCGTATTTCTCTAGACCCAAGTGTCTTTTGCAGGATGTGCTGTGTTCCTGCCTTTTCAAAAGTGCACCAAACTAAGGACTGGTTATACACTTCTAACAGTTATACTGTTAAAAGCTATGAAACTACAGGTACTGTACCATGGATTTGTCTAAAAATTGCCAAATTTCCCAAAGAAATGCTTCAGTAAAAGAGTTTGTCGTGGTTGTTCAGACAGACGAGTGTATTATTATCACAGATCCTCGTTCTGCTAACCTTTAGCCCAAAAAATTATATCGGTCTTCTTTCTACCATAATTATAACACTCTAAATAGTGAAATATTTCCTGAAAGAAATATAGAGCAGATGTTGTTTTGCAGGTTGGTATAAAATGGAAAAGAAAGATGTTTTAGAAAAGTTTAACGATGAAGGCTTATCTCTTTTTTTCTTTTCCATCAAACCGTGCATCCTGCTTTAATTTCTTAGTGGCTGTGGCAAAGACTTTATTTTTCTATGCAGTTCTTGTCCAAGTGTGCCACGAACATACAGCCGTAGTAAGGGGTTGAGTAGAAACTCCAAAATTTCCAGAAACACCATTAATTACACTGTCATGAAATACTGCTTAACATACATGTACCCTGTCTACAAGTACATTGTCGCATCCGTGATTAAAGCAAGGAAGTTTTGACAGCACATGTACACTGTTAAAGTAATTAACTAATCATGTAGTATGGAAACATGGACTGCATCAAACACTCTTTGCGATAGCACACCCCCCCCCATTCACTTCCTGAAGTAATTGAACAGTTCCCTAAGATCCTATTGAGGGTCATATCCCTGCTTGCAGGATTCTACAGTAGTTGGAGGATCCCGAGTAACCGGCTGTAGTGCTTTCACAGTAGAGTGTGAATGCTGTCCAGTAGAGTGGTCTAAGGGAGGGGGGATGCCCCTCAGAATATTTTGCTCACAATAAAAGTGATTTAGTTTCTGGATGAATGCCTGGTTTTGCATCAAGTGACCAGATATAAATGTGTGTTGCTGGTATGATAATATATATATTTCCATAAATTTTCAGTGTCAGAGCCTGCTGCAACAGGCCATTGTGGGCCTGTTGTAGCTGGCACTGACGATTGAAAACAAATTGCTAAAAATTTTTTTTATATATATCGTAACACAATTGTGAAGTAGCGCCTTCAAAAATAATCATGAACTAATAGTGGAAATATTAGTAAAAATTGAAGAGAAATGATGTGAACTGATTGGAAAACCCTGCAACTGCTAAGCTAAATTTAGCTCTGCAGTTGCAGGCTTGTAGTTTTCCATAGTTTGTCGTTGACATGTTAGATCAGTTGCATTGATGGCATTATTGCTAATATTTGCATGACAATGTGCTTGAAGTTTAAGAAGCTGACTTAAACTGTCCAATCCAAGTCATGGTGGAAGTGGTCTCTTCTGTCAACATTCAAGCAATAAACATGGTGATTTGTTTTATCGTTTGCACCAAATTTTAAACAAGGAGCACACTTCCACAACATCAGAGATGAAAAGTTGACTATTTTTGGGGGGTTAAAAAGTTTGTCATCGTGTTACTCTTAGCACTTAAAAGCTTCTGAAAGACCTACTGTACATTAATGCTGTACATGCACATATAACGTGACATGTACCCTTTAATGGATTGACCATAAACACTACATGAAACTAATCTTTGATCAAATGAAACTTGCTAGTAAAGTTCAACAAGCTTGTAAAACATAAAGTCATGGTGTACAATGTCTCATGACTTGTGATTACAGTACAGCTTGTGTACATACAGGTACAGTATGTACTGTAGGTCTAAACTGCAGTACACTGCTTTTGTAATAACTGCAAAAAATACTTTCCTTGTGTTGTGGTTTTTATTTCCTGAATATTGTCAATAATGCTAGTAAAGTGCATTCATTCCATGTGTGCTGGTAGTTGTACTGTACCATCTTTCCCAGTTTGGCTTCATTTTGTCAAGGACTCAATATATTGAAAATGATCTGTGCAACTCTGTAAGTAACAAGTAAATATAAACTCTATAGTTGGCGAAAAGCTAGAGGTGGGAGGGTGGTGAAAGAATGGGTTGCGGATCTGTAGGACTGCAGAGCAAATGTGTCAAAGTAACAGAAGGGGACTGCTGTGAGGATATGTTAGGACTAGAAACAAGATGATGGAAAAAAAGGAACATTTTTTACTCGCCAGTGGTGTAGTTGTCCTGATGCTCTGTACTGTATAATGCCCTGTTTCTAGTTGTAATATTACACGCTGTGAATGAGCTTACTTCATTGCATGCTGAGGAATTAGTCTAGTTGACATTTCTTTGTTTGTTTTTATGTTGGGTGAAGATGGGGATTAGCCTCTCCCTTGAAGTGCATGGGTTTGCTTTTCTCCTCACTTACCTACCTCCACACAACTATTGCACTTCCTACCACTATCTGATTACAGGATTCGGTGACTTTGCACACTTATCATCAGACTGCATACATTTCTAGTTACAATAATACCTACAGGTAACCTATGAATTTGTTTAAGCACTTTTTTATCTTTCCGTGGAATAGATGCTAAGTGCAATGTGAACGCTGTAAATAACGATGGTGTGACTGCCCTACATGAAGCAGTCCTGAGGAACGACGCCAAACTAGTAGAAGAACTCCTGGTCAGGGGAGCTGACCCAGATCTTAAGGCCACCTCTGGGTGAGTCATAATTCCTTATCAATATATGGCACAAGCAAGGCCAGGCCAGTTAAGAAAACTAAAGGGAAGAAAAGCATAGGCTTTGTTCAGATTTGATGTGGTCTCTGGTGACAACATTTGTCATGGTGTAGTAAGTTGAGATCAATGAAAGTTATTGTGTTTCTGCTTTATGTAAATAACTATTAGGGATGATGATCATGGAGAATGGAGAGCTATATCCCCCCTCCTGAAAATGGGTGGGGGGATGAAATACAACTTTCGATTTGCAGCTCTATTTTTTTTTCCCATCTCAGACACTTTATATAAGCAAAACATTTCTCAATTTTCTCATTTTTTCAAGGGGTATGGTTAAGCGACTCCTTACACCCCTGCCCTATGTCAGCATACACTGACATGGGTCAGGCCTCTATATTCCCCCCTCCCCCATTCTCAAAAACGAATCGCTGCCTTTATATCCAGCTAAATGCACAAACAGAATAACATGAAAGATCTCACAAGTGTGGGGTGCCTATCAATGAAGAAGTGCTGTCAAGTGTGATACACGTACTATTAAGAGTTTTTGATCTAATATTTAGAGTTTTTGATTTCGGATTCATCCACAGACCATCTGCAGGTAAAAGCCCCAAGGATTTATCTGAGGGCAATGCCGACATATCAGCCTTGATGGAGAAAGCATCAAAACTGCCATTGGCACCAGCAGTAAAGGATAAAGGTACCGTTCAAATGTAATTTTAATAGTGAGAAATTCCTGTACAAAGTGGACATGTGTTTAACAACATACTGTAGACCCTCATGAAAGTCAATAACAAAGGATTGTAGTACCGCCATATTGTGCCAGTCAGTCATGGAACTACGTATTGAAATCAGTTACAGTATTATTCCTCTATTTGTGCAAGTTTTGAGTAACATTCTGAGTAAAATCTAGATACACTAGCGAGTAGGTGATTGCTCACTGCGATTGCTCTAAATATGCTCGTTCCACCAGCATGAACACTACCTTCCGCTATATAGCAGTGGACGTTCAACCTTTCAGGCAGATGATACGGTCATTTTCAGGATGACTTTTATTTGTTTGTGTCTGTATCTTAGCGTTGGCGGTAGACGATCGAACTCCCAGCGAACTGAGCGGTGGAGACACCGAAGACATTCAAGACACCTCAGATGCAGATGCTTCCTCTCTCAGTCCCGTCAGAGTAAGAGTTTAAAGCTCCTTTCACTCTAGACACGATGCAATGCAATTCAGTGTGACACAGTGCCTGAAAGTGTCACACGGCAATATTGTTGACTTCACACTTACAGGCGACTCTTTCTTTATCACTAGGCGATTTTTCCTTTGTCTTGTTGAATATTGTAATTTCACTGAGGGCAAGAAAAATATTGTCATGATAAGCAATAAACGTTGAAAATTCTTCAGCTCCAGTTTATCGTATTAAGTCCTATCGCCTGTTGTGAAAAGGTCTAAGTAATAACATTATTTCGACGTTTTCATCATGTTGTGTTGCATCGTATCGTGTCCGGTGTGAAAGGGCAGTTAAGACATTGGAGGGGTTTCTTCTCAAGATGTACGTGATAATTTGTTGCTGGAGGGTCCAGTCATTGAGCTAGTACGAGCAAATTAAGCTTGACAGTTGTGCAACAAAATGAACTCTTTACTTCTTGTACAGTATGCACTCTCAACCTTGCATGAACTTAGTGCTCTTAACTACTTAACACAAAAGAAAAGACACCTGTGGTTACTTACAGGGTAACAAAACTGGTGTTTTGCGCAAGTTTCGTCTCCTTGCAAGTGTCTGCTTTACATCTCAGATGTCAGATATGCAATGTTGAAAGGAAAATATTTGCTGAAGTTATTGAGAGAGGTTTTGCACTTAAAGCTCAATATTTGAAACCACTTCAGGAAGGAGAGTAGCATGGTTGAACACGCTCTTAAACAGGTGTTTCATACCGTAGATACTCAAAACAGCTCTTGGGGGACAGTTGATAATAGTCAATTAAAAAACAGTCACAATAACTTTGCCACAAGATATCTAATGTACAAACTAATCTGAGTATTTTGCCAGGTTTCAGTTTTTTTCCTTTTGAATAGCTTCCTGGGCAAGATTTCAATAAGGGAAGCAATCCTTTTCAGGTAACCAAAGGTAAAAGAATTATCCTTTACTACCATCGGAGACACATCTCCCTACAGGTCATCACTGCCAGTTCTCTTTTAATTTTATCAATCTGAACACATTCCAATGCTTGAAAAATAATTTGCTGAACACTTTATTCTTGACTAGTATATTACAGAACTTTAAACTAGAAACGCGAAAGAAAACTTTGTTTTTGTTTATGGAGAAGGGTAACAGTACTGGTGAACTATCGTTTTTGTGGACATTCTTGATCTCACTCGATTGCGTTGTTTGTTTCGATGTCAGCGACCATCTGACATGGGTTAAGGCATACCCTCCCTGTAAAGTAGATGCAGACTAGGTCACAAATTCTATGCTAACATTCACCTTCAGCGATAGTGGGGATCATTGATATTGCTTTTGCTTCTGTACCAGTGTATTGGAATTGCTCACTGGGACTTATCACTCTTTTGCACTGAGTTAAAAGCAACATGTTGAGTCAATTTGTGGAAATTTTCAGCCATAGATTGGATTCAGTTGATATTTAGATATTTTCTGATCCTATGTTGTATAAATCTAACACATCTTGACAATCAAATTTACTTTCAGCTGGGGTTCAAATTGTCTCAAGAGAGGAAGATGTTTTTTACCTATCTGCTATCCAAAATTGCAACCACAGAAAAAAATTTAATATTTATTTCACTCCTCTCTTACTTGTCGTGATAGAACCCTTGCATTCCCACCTACCATGCATACACCTTCTCTAGCCAGGGACCATAGTCAAAACTAAAAGACCGTCTCATCCAAGTGTCTATATTGAGGAACACCGCAAACTGTTCTAAGGCAGATTTGTACCAAACGGGGAAGCTGTAACCCACCCCACATCATCATCCCTTATCCCTTTAATTTCATGGGACCTTCAATGTCCCTCCAAGTTAGCTTCTCCCATCCTTTCTCCCTTTCTTTGCACCTTTTCACCCCTGATAAAGTTTTTATAGATGGCATTTTTTCAGTTCTGTGTATAATTTTCTTTCAGATGGTTAATGGCGATGCTGCCCCTTCAGCTGTACCACCTTCGGAGCCTGAACCCATATTGCTTGACTCCCGGTTAAATCTCCTGTGGCCGAAGCCGCAGCAGATAAGTCAGAAAGAGGGGTCAGCTCTGAAACTTCCAAAGGAATTCTCAATTAAAATTGCTCCTTCATCATCAGGAGGTAAGAAAATGAACAACAGTGGGAGAATGTGAGTTACTGGGTGTCTGTGCTTTGCATGTCTTTGAATTAGTTTGATTGATGTTGCACTCATATTAACCTATGGAATTCGAAGGGGTTCTCCCCAAGCAAATATAGGGAAGTCCTGTGCCAGATATGGGCATCGATTTGGGGTAGGGTAGGGGTGGTGGGGACATGTCCCCTACACTTGTTTGTGTGGAGGGTATGCTAACAGTATTGTCCCTCCTCCCCATTTCCCTTTTTATGACTTGAAACTAAAACAAATATGCCACAATTTATGGCGGAAGTGCGAATTTCCAAACCTGTGCTTCCAAAGTAAAGGGTACTTTGCTGAAATTGACAAGACTAGAAAGACTGGGAAGCTGTGATTTCTTGCAACCTGAGAGGCATTTTTTTGAAAGCATTTTCTTTGTTCACCATACATTAACTGATGACAGCACTCCTCTGAGATGGAGTCGTAACTTTGAACTCCCACCAAACCTTTGGTCCCCCTCAGATGGAAGACTGATAGGTGTGGGGTTTTTAGGCCAGATGTCTCCCCCTGGCCCCACTTCAATGTCAAATTGATGCTCATGGTGACAGATTGTATATTCTTGTTTCCAACCCTCTCACATATTGCTTTCACACTCTGCATCTCACATCAGCAAATTTGGAGAAACAGGTTGATATCTGGACGATCCAGACAGCAATGCTGCAAGACCTGGGCTTCAAACCCACGCTGGAGGGCAACATGGAGACGGAAGACGCGATGATCGTCTGCATCGTGAACCAGCAACTGTTTAACAAGAAGGAGAGCTACAGGATGGTGGTAACCGAATCCGAGGTGAAACTGATAGCCAGCGACATTGCCGGCCTATGGTATGCCAGCTGTACGCTGTTGAGCCTCATCAGATTGTACAGTAAGGAAGGTATACCACAGCTTAAGGTATGGCTCTACTTTATTAGTCATTTACTTGGTACTCAATATCACAGTGCACTGGTGAGATGGGTTTTCAGGGGAGAAAAAAAAATCATATTCATGTGATAAAAGAAAGTTAGTATTCATGTAATAGAATAGAACATAGTGGTGTGCAGAAAATGGGAGATTATGTCTCGTTCGCCCCGGAGGTCTTCATGACCTGCGAGGTTTCACCCCTTTTTGTGAATTTCAGTGAGAAACGTTACATGCTCTTCCTCGATGTACTGTAGCCGAAATTTGCTTTCATACAGTAGTTACATATAACTGTATTTGCTTTGAAATAGTTCCTTAGAAATTAAGGTTTTTGACTGATAATATTACCTCAGCTTTTTAACTTTGAGCAGTCGTCGCTGCTTTTGTTCATGTATTAGTGTGCCAAATATCTGGGCACGCTCCAAGGTATCATGCAGAGACTGAAGCTTGTTCAATACTAGACCTAAGTTGACATTGAGTGATGTAATTCCTTATATAGTTTTAGGGCTTTTTTTCTATTTGAGGTACCTCTGGTCTTACCAAAATGAATAAATGGAAAGAGAACTTAAAACACGATCGATAATGTCACTGTTTCTATGTCGTTCATTGTCAACGGTATCACTGTATCTGTTTATGTTCACCCATTTTTTTTTCTCCCTGCAGATTAGCGATTGGCCAAGCCTGGCACACAGAGCTGTAATGTTAGATATGTCTGCTGGAAGAATTCGAAATATTGTAAGTTGATCCTACCTTGACCCCTGACTGTAACTTCCTTGTAGTCTATGAAAAGGTCATTCACAATGGAATGCCATTTTAAATCATGTTGATACCAAAATGACTATGAATATGTGAGATGTGCAACAAAGATTTTTGGATCCTGTGCTTTATAATGTACCAATTTTACGTTGATGCCTTTTCTGTTTAATTTGTTTTATGTTAGGACTGAGGGGAGGGAGGACAGGAAAGGTCTTCTGACAGTGAGATGGCTGTAGACCTCATGAACAGGTTCTTGAACTTTCAAGATGTGCTTTGCACTTCATTATTTCCTTGGTATGCAACATAGTGTATCCTTATGTTGTCCTATAATGTTCTTTCGAATCATGGTGTTACCCATGATGTTCTTTCGAGCCACAATGATTATCCATGATGTTCTTTCAGCTCATGGTGTTGTCCTTAATGCTATGGCACCATGGTCTTTCCATGATGTCCTTTTCCACCATATTGTTTTCCATGATGTTCTGGAACTGTCTAGTTACCCTTGATGTTCTTTTGAACCATGGTGTGTTGTTCTTCATGTTCTTTTTGAACCATGGTGTTTGTCCATGATGTCGGGAAGCATGATGTTATCCATGATGTCTTTTAAAACATGGTGTTTTGTATGGAATTTGCAACCTCTCTCCACAGTTAAGTGTTTTGCTTACCCATCAACCCCACTGTGGATTGTTTTGCCCGTAACCTGCAGTTTGAATTTTGCAAGCTTTTGTGTGTTAATTATTATGCCTTCCACTGTTAGTAGCAGTTCATTAATTTCAGTGAGTAAGTATCATTTCATTAAATAGTTTCATTTCATGACCAGCATACCAAATCAATAATTGTAGTTATTGTAGTAATGCAAATTAAGATCAATTACTGTGGTTCTTTACTTGTATTTGCCTTGTATTGAACTATCAATATTCTGAAATTTTATCATTACCAATGACCTGTGCTAATGTTTGTTTTTGTTTCATTTTTACCTTGTCCAGGATTACCTACTCTTCCAAGTGAATACACTCAGTATGCTCAAATTTAATGAGGTAAGTATTACCTTGCAAGAAAGCTTGCTATTAATTTCAGTAGAACAGTGAAGAGAGAGTTTTAGTGATTGAAGTTACCTTCTTAGGGAAATTGATCGGTGTGTTGTGCCATGCTTTTGTCCTCCTATGAGCTTGCCAAAACCCTAAAGAAAACCTTACTGTGTAAACTGGGACTCACTGTCCCCATGTCCTCTACTCTGTGTCATTTGTGGTGTAGATGTAGTGCCATTGAAAATATATCACTTATCCATCTAATAGCTGTACAAGGCCCTTTACAACATTACCCCCTTGATTGGGACCGGGTACACGCTGCAAGCATCTCGGAGAGTATACGGTGTTTGGGGCCCTCACCAGTCCCCAGTGAGCACCTGGGTGGAAAGAAGCAAGTTGAGATAAATAGCTTGCCCGAGGGCGCTACACAGATTCAAACCCATGACTGGTGAATTTGGATTCTGATGTCTTGACCACTAGGCTACCCTGCTTTCAGATAAAGTTATGACATGCCATCACTATAGAGTAATCAGTCAGAGCGCTGTAGAATATAAAATGCCATCCATAAAGAGTCAATCTTATCATACCTTACAATGTCTGTCTTGAAGTTGCTTGTTGCACGTGATTAGATGCAATTCACTAAACAAGAAGTTTTGTTTGTTTGCTTCACAGCTTCACTTTTACATCAAGGTTGACAAAAACTCGGACCTAAAAGAACATTCACCCATTCCATATACACCCAGGTAATGGCTGACATTTATAAAAACCATTATTCATATCCATGTATGAAAATGTGCCAAACTTAACAGTGATTTCTGTAGTGCCACTTTGAAAGAATACTTTCTATTCTCTCCCATGAAAGGAGCTGTTGAATTCAATTTTTAATCAGAGAATCACAGTATTAACATTTGTGTTTTGATTAATTTTGAATTCCTCAAAACTTAAGTTTTGTGAAATTCAAACTTGTTTTTTTTTTTAACAAGGTTAAGTGTGTATCCACTGTTTTATTTTAGTTTTGTTTAAGATGGGACGGCTAGTATATATGAGGGGCAAGGGAAGCATATTTTAATATGTATTTTGTTTTGAGATGACTGGCTATTGGCTACATTCTGTTTTTAGGAACCATTCTGTACTTGCTTAAGCTTATCCAATTTCAATGGGACAGTGTTCTTTATCTTGCCTCAGCACAGGGTTTGGTGCCAGGACTCCAAACTTTGATGTATGTATCACTAACCCATGATGTTTGCACTAGCTCCAGCTCATTATGTCCTTCAAATGTCACAACTTAGTGTAAAAACTGTGCTAGCACTTTGGTTTGTCAACTGTATTAAACCTGGCACTTGCCAATCATGTTTTGAACTAGTCCAGGGCTAGCAGGCTGAAGTAGTTGTCAAGCCCTGTGTGATCAATGAGTCAATCAGTTTGTTATGTTGCATCACTCTAGGTAAGGATCACTGTATTTACTTCGCCCCTTTGTTGTTATAAATTCCCAGTGATCTCAGTCAAATGATCTATCATGGGGTAACACTGACTGTTCATTCCGCCATAGCTTGCACCCTTGCATCATGTCCATGAACGTGCGCACCTCAAAAAGTATAAAATGCAATGTTGGCGAATCGAGACGTATGTCTCCTTGTTTTGAAGCTTTGCAAGACCGAAAACCACTGCAGTTTCTCAATTAGTTTCTTGCATTTTGTTCTTTTGTACATCTACAGTGAGCTCTTAGATTTAGAGGTTTACTGTAACTACAGATTTGTGACCCTAGTGCCTCACATGGATGCAACTCCTGACTTGCAGCTGACTCCAGATACCTTCAGGATATTCCGACATGCGCTTTCATTATTCAGCAATAACCAGTAAGTACCTTTCTCCTCATCGTTAATACAAAACATTTTACTGACCAGTCATGCTTACTCGTTGCTGTCATGTCCTCTTTATTCCTATCATAGATATATACTTATCCCTTGTTCAGACTAGTGCATTGTTTGACCTTGTGCAAAGTGCGACCAATAAAGCACTGTGCCCTCTATACTCTGAATTGGCCTCTTTTAACTCCAGCTGGAGAGATCAACGATGCATTTGTATGAGCAAGGGGTAAGTACAGTCACTCAGAAAAAAACATATACCAATAAGTTGTGGGGAGCTCATGTGAGTGGTGTACGTTTATTTAACAAGTATCTCCCCATCAGGTGCCAATGCTTTTCTCTGTCTGCCATGACCATATTCTATTCCTCATCTGAAGTCCTTTTTTTACTTGGGACAACAGACTCTTGTAACAGTCCCTGCAATGGTCAGTCAGCCAGAGACACCCAGGTTACCATTGTCCACGCAAATGAGTGACATCAACTTTTACCTATGAGTTGAAAATGAAAAAAAGCAGCAAAACCCTTTTTCCACAATATTTACACACTCTAAGGAAGAAGGGAAATAATAGACTCGTAAACACCAAAAGGAATCGTTGAAAGGAATTGAATGCACTGCGTATCACTGAAAGAAATTATCCACTATCCAGACAGCCATGTTTCCTCCCATCCTCTTCTCTTTTGCTGTCTGTTGCAAGACAACTTGTGCCTAATTTGAACAGTCCAATGACCACTGCCATTTCTGACTTCAGTCCTTATTTTGTTTTTTGTTAAGATTCCACTCAGACCTACTCAATGATAATGTAAACCCAACGTAATTCCTTTTGATGATCCTCTACCAGTTTCAAACTGATATTTGTCATTCTCTATTATTCATGGCAGTTCCGTAAACATCGGGCCAAACCTCACCAGTAAGCTCTTGACGGAAACTGTCGATCTCGGGGTGACCATAGGAGAGGCAGAGAAGTCGTGGTCGATGAGCTTGGAGGATAAACTGAGCCTGATGGGAGTGAAGCAGGAAGACACGGTCATGTTCTGCACGAATGAAGTAGACCTGTCAAACAAGATCCAGTTCCCTGTAGGCAGTATTGGAATACACTATGGTACTAGGGTGAGCATCACTATGACAAAAGTCTCTTGCCAGCTTAATGCGATGCATCACATTCATTATGGAATTAAGGAATTCACTGATTTTTTTTTATGATTAATTCACCCCGTGGGTCAAGATTGACTAGGACATTATTTTCTGATGCCTTTTGTTGCTATACACTAGGTAGTACTTGAAAAGTAACGTTAACAGGTTAATGCATAATTATGGTCATAGTGATGAGTGAAAAAAAATATATTGATGAAAATTTGTGGAAAGGTACATTCTCGAAAATTTGCTAGATTGGAAGGTAATTTATAATTGAAGGTCTTGCTCAGAAGGTTGGCACCCGATTTGTTCAGTGTCTCTTTAACTTCAATATGCATTTGTGCATTTGAAGTTTGCAACAAATTGTTGACCCCAAGCGAATAAATGTGAATCTGATATCAAATTCAAACCCACCAGATGCATGAAATCATCCCACTTTTTGAGGTGTAGGAATTAACTTGCTTTTGTAGTGGGATCAGAGAAGTAGATTAGAAAGTTTCGAGTGAAATTGATGCCCTCCGTTTGCATTTAAGAAACAAAAGATACCAGACTGGGAAATTGTCTGAGTCCCTCTTCATTTTCATATCTGCTGTGACCTTTAAGCCGTGGTCATCGCTTTGAATATTGAAGAGGATATTGAAGGTGGTGCCGAGGCAGGGTTAATAGAAGCATCTACCACCTTGTGTGATGATCCACCGACATAGTATACGACTTAATTAAAAGTCGTGAACGCTCGCCATTTACCACCATGGTCAGACCAGCCTGTGGGAAACCGATCCTCTCGCATTCTGGAGGGGATCAATAATTGCTAGTTGATATCATTAATTGCTGCAATCAATGCCCCAAGGTTTCATTCCTATGTTTACCTTATTAAAGTTTCCCAACCACTGTATGATTGATTGTAAGCACCTAATTGTTCATCAATCGCCAGCACTAATTTCTTGGGTTAGGGCAAAGTTTTAGATCACATTTCATTGCTACTTCCTCTGTGAGTATGCTGGACATCAAGGGTATTTTTGTCTAGTCACCCGAGAACGAATTTGTTAACAGGACCACGCAGTCAGGATAGCATTAAGAACTCGGGTGGATATTCAATCATCTCTGGTTTTGACCGAAAATGGGCTGCTCAACTGGTTTTGTGCACGTAGAGAAAGAAGATTGTAATGCAATTGCAGTATGCATTCATATGGTGCCTGCATACCCACCAGGTTAACATATATCATACGTAAAGGAATGGAACTGCAAAAATCTGAATATGAACTTCATGCATCAATATCTAGATTTGCAATATTGTCTGTCTTGTTTTGAGCATGCTTTGAATATTCATTGAGCATTGAATATATATGAGCATATTAGAAAGAAACTGTGTGCATTTTTCTATCAACCAATAAAAAGTTTAATACTATCAGAGTAATGATTCTGTTGTAATCTATAACTACCAGAAAATGTCTTATCTTTGAAAACTTTGGTGGTCGAAATACAAGATGTAATAAGTCATTTGGCTCTTTATATAAAAAAAAAAAGATATTTGTGTTTTTATCTCTGCATGTGTTGCAATCTGTTTGCCTTTACTTTCATCTTTGCAATATGAGCAGACTACTCAAGCTTGTTGCGTATCTTTCTTTGATTTGTTGACAGGACTCCTCAGATTTTGTCACAGCAGGGAAAAACCTATTTAACAATGGGTATGTTGAAAGAATGGCTAGCTTGTATTTTTTTAAAAATTTTTTTTTTGTTTTTTTTTTCACTGTTGACACTGGGATTGTCCTTAAGCAACACAGTTTCAAGTGAATGCATAATTGTCATGTTTCTCATAAATTGTGTTCATAGCCTTTATTTGGAAATGTTCTTGCTACAGAGCTTCCTCAATTCAAATCTTTGGCATTGTGAGTAGATGTTACTGTTTGCTGCAGGACATGCCATATCTTGAAAGCTCATGAGCTCCTGAAATTTTGTCAGTTCAACTTACATCATTACAAATTTGGGATGGTGTAGAATGCAGATCGTTGAGAGAAGTGAAACTAAATTTTTGAGAGTACCTTCCACCTGTCTTTTTTGACTTGAATCTTGTGAATTTTTGAAAGGAATGTGTATACCTAAATGTTTGTTTTTACACATCTTATACTTTCCATTAGGATTGGATTCATTGTATCCCCTGGAACAGCAACATGGAACAGGTAAATCTGCATGTAGTAATTTGATTGTGCATGAGAGTTTTTGCATTTGCACTTTATTTTTGGTTACAATGTACTCAGCATTTTATCTGTTGTAGCTTTTTTTTTGTCGTTGCATTTTCTCCGTTGGGTTGGGATGAAACATCCACGGTTGCATGAGTTGATGATCAGCCATGAGTTTAATATGTGCCAGTTGATATCGTGGACACAAGTGAGTTTATGTGGTTCACCCATGAGTTGATATGGGATACCATTACTTGATATCTTTACAAACATGCATTGATATGGGACACTTATGGTTTGTGCAGTTTCACTCCTCAAAAGGCATATTATAGCCTAGTTTCAGATTGGAGGTAATGGTATAAATGTAGCAGTGACATTTTGAGAAAAAAATACCACAAAGTGTTATGATGTGATAAACATGACACACTCTAACAGACTATTTAAAAGGCAAACCAAGTTTCCGTTCTCAGATGTGACCTATGTATGCATTCTGTTCATAATCATCTTCGTCTTCTACATAACATTACTCTCCAGCATTGGAGGAAGTCCCGAAACAACTATCAGAAACATTCTGAATGCCACCAAATGTTGCCATGGCAACAGCGATGCAGTGGGACTGATGGTAGTCAAGTGGGCGGGGAAGATATTCTTGGACTCCAACAGCCTCGGCTGGCCCGGTTTGGTCACCGCTGCTGGCTGTGCATGGAACACTGCTGTTAATGAGGTGAATGCACTCTGAAAGCTTGTAACATTTCATGATTTTGTAACATCATAGGCTGATTACAGGTATAATGCTGCCCTGATAAATTACATTTCAACAGGATCAAACAGCAAAGACTATCTAACTGTTTAAAAGTAATGGTATTAATTTTTATTGGCTTTGGTGAAGAGTGAATAGATAAATTGTAATGTCTTAATTAATAGGCATATTTTGCTATTGCTGAGCAAAAATGAACCTATATAAATGACAGACACACCAGGAAATGTCTAATGGTAATTGTTTTTGCTTTGTTTGGATGAAATTTCAACATTACTTTCAACCTTATTCAACTTTATTCTGCATTGTTTTTTTTTTTACATTTCTCCAGGCTCAAATTCATGCCAACTTGGCCCAGGTCATCAATTATTTAGTTTATCAAGATCCTGACTGCACACTGGGGGATGTAATCCTTGAGATGGGGAAGGCTTGTACGCTCCTCAACAAAACATTTTGTAATGCAGGAGTCACTCCAGAGAATGGCACCGCCCAGCCGATGGACGGAGGGTCCTTCTTGTGTCAGCTTTGTTACAGACCAGACGACGTGGATCTCACGCACATGACCTCTGAGGTCGCACAGGTATGGAACCCTGCGTATGCTCCCACTGTGTTGCAATGATTTTTACACTAATTTGAAAACAAGGTGTCCTAGTAATATTTATCATGAATTATTCTAACAGAGAGAGAGACATAATTTAGGCCTTTAGGGCATAACTCTGGCATTAGTGGACAATCAGTGGCCTCTGTCAGTGATGCCCATTTTAACCCCATCGAAAATTTGTAATGCCAGAAAAGAAGTCACAAGTGATTGCTATGATTGCTATTTCTATGACATCTTCAGAAGTACTTTGTTTTGCAACTAGAGACCCGTAGACCGCATTTGCTTGTCCAAGTGGGAGGGAACACTCCTTCCTTGTGGCAAATATCCAACTGCATGCCTGCACTGGGGTTTGATATGAATTCAAAGTTACTTACTGAGGTCACTGGGGTCATGTTAGGTCAGTTGCTGTATAGCATGTCACATTCCCATCATGTGGTCTCTGCACTGATAAAGTTAAATTAGTTGTAGAACCTGGACTGTTAAGTTTGTTGGATTCATTTAAAGGCAAAATCCATGCCAAATTTGCAAATCCCAGTTCAAATTTTCATTCTAAAGGGATAATCCAAATTGGCATTTCAATTAACTAGTGATATGGATTGTAAACATGTTTATAACACCTATCGACATGGCCAGATTTCGAAAATGGGGGGGGGGGGAAATAAAATGAGTTAAATATAAAGACAGTACTTCTGCAGGGGAGTGGCTATGGACATGTAGGAGAAAGTCACTGACCATGTGAAAAAACATTAGGGAGTGACCAAAATATTTGACTGTAAATTTTAAAGCATATATATACAAAAAATTGTGTGACAAAATTCTGGACTTTTTGTTGAGGCCTTCATTCTTTTGTGGGGAAAGTACATAGGGTGTAAAGCACGTGGAAATGTGTGTACCAAAAAGTTTATTTTGTTGGGATTATATAGCAAGTGAAGCTCCAAAAATATTTTGGTTCTCTTGGGACTAGTCCCCCATTTCCTGCTCCCTGTGGTGCCACCTCTGATGACATTTTGATGTAAAGAAAAGTGATTGACAGACCTACCACCATTGTTTTGTAGTGGTTCAGTCATAAATTTCATGAGATCAACCTAAGACTTTCGTTATGATTTATTATTATTAATTATGATTTCTATGACAAAAACAGAGTATGCAGTTGAAGTGTGTTAGCTTTGATATATTTATCTGCAAATTAATAAGGAGTGTGCATAATGTCCAATATCAGTTTGAGGTTCATATGGAGTTGACCTATCTTCATCCCAGAATACCATATACTACATTTACCAATCTGAGGTGCAGAGGCACTCTCGATACTGATGCGTCAGGACAATCGTACCTTGTGATGACATGTTTTGTGATGACGTGTGCTTTGTTGTGTTGTGTTGTGATGACTTGTGTTGTCTTGTGATGAGTAAGTCATTCTTACCGTCCTCAAACTGCACAGTGTGTGGATACACAGGAAACCTGTCAAATCCTCCACCATCACTGGGCACATATGGACGGCTCACGCTTTGCATTACCTCTATGTTACTTACTTCCGCAGAAAGTCATGCTGAGAATGCGCAAATGTCAGTCAAGCTTGAAGAAAGGAAGCAAAATACCGTTCAACGCCACCGACATCCTCGAGTTGCATCTTCTCTCCGACATCATTCTTTGGGGTGCAAAGTGAGCTTTCATCGATAAACTGTTACTGAGGATTTGTGGTGGGAGTCGCATCGATCCCACCCCCCCTCCCTGTGATGATTAGTTTAATTACAGGAGGTTGAAATGACATACAATCTGTTCTAGTCTCCTTTGTATACCATGATCTCATTATTATCACAATATTAACCAATGGGTAAACATTTTACAGTTAATCAAGTTGAATAGCTGCTCGATTTCACATTCCCTTGTGTTGTTTCCCTTTACATAAAAAATGCTGCAGTAGAGAGCAAGCAGTAGAGCAGATAATTGGCCAGATGTCATTTTGCAATTATGCATTGTTTCTTACTGACATTTTAAAGTGTCAAAAAGTAGTCTCATCTTAAAACACATTAAAGACTCAGTCATTCTACTGTCACGTTCTCTCCAGAAATGTTAGATTTGGGTTTCTATCTCTTGCTCCACAGGGTAACCAGAAGCCTGGTGATTGCAGGGGCCAAACCTAAAGACGGCTCTAGCGTCGGGTCAAAGGTCATCAATCCTGGAATTGCAAACTTAAATGCAACAACTAAGACAGATTGCGCCAACAAGTGAGTAATCAAGTTTGGTCTTTTGCCTCCTTTTTGAATCAGAAATTTGTCTTCCTAATTTTTACCCGTAGACGCCTCCTATCAAAGCCCTGCCCATTTCACCTTCATGCTCATAGTGCAGTTGAAGGGATATAAGGTACTTACCAAAACAATGTAAAGAAAACCCCTATAAACTAGGTCTGCTGTTTATTGAGAACAGATATGTGTATAAGAACTTTTAAGGCATTTTGTCCCCTAGACTTATTACCTTGTCCATGAAACAAAGGTTGCGTAGCTTCCTTCTTTAGATTTTTTAGTTTGTGCTGCCAGTACTGGCCACACCTTAATGATCTATTTTACTGTACTTCTCGTCAGCCACCAAAATAGCATCATAAATTATCAGTAAATGCAGGCTAAAAGGAAAAACAGTTTGACAACTATGTAAGGAACCAGTGGCACATTTCATTTAGGGGCTATTGCATTCAGTGCATACATTCAAGGACTACCTAATTGTCAACTCACACATCAAGGACTATCTGTCACAGCATTCATTCAAGAACTATCCTATTATTAACATACATCTCATAACTACCTTGCCAATGCATATATTCAAAGACTATCCTACCATAACATACATTCAATGACTATCCTGTTGACATACATTTCAGAACTTTCCCTGTCAACACATACATTCAAGGACCCTTCTGCCACAGCATATATTCAATGACTGTCATGTCAACATATATTTCAAGATCTTGTCAACCAATATATTCAAGAACCATTCTGTCAACACATACATTCAAGGACTGTCCTGTCAACATACATCTCAGGACTATCCTCTCAACACATACATTCAAGGAATGACTTGTTACAGCATACATTGAAGGTGTATCCTGTCAACACTACCTTTTCAACTCATATATTTAATCTCGTAATCATATTTATTCAAGGTTTATCCTGTCAGCACATACATTCAAGGTCTGACCTTGTCGACATATGTCTCAGGACTGTCTCGTCAACTTGTACATTCAAAGACTATCCTGTCACAACCTGCATTCAAGAACTATTCTGTAAGTCTGTTTTCACTTCTTTTCCCTCCTATTTTAGGTTGCTCAGTCTGATGGAGGAACACCGTACCATTTGGCTCAAGACCTACAGACCATCTGGCCTCTTGGAGTCACTTTCCATCTTTTCCAGCATCTTGGACAAGCTAGTGCCACAGCAAACGACATAACGACTCATCTGCGGATTGGCTCAAACTAACCCAACACAGTATGTGTGTGCATACAGTGGATGCAAACTGAATGAGTTATGGCATCCCATTAGAAATGGAAAGTACTGACAAGAATGGCTTCATATACTTAAAGCCACACACATGACTGCTGGCATGGCGTGAGAGTGGTAGCTCATAATTTATACACTACATCAACGTAACCTCTCAAAGTGGCAGCATTGTATCCAAAAGTTTGAGAGTCTAATGTGGCCAAAAATGTATAAAGAGCAGTAAATAGATGGTGGTTTCATAAATTTTGAAAATTGGCAGCAAATTTGCATAGCAATTTAGAATCCATTCAAAGTTGGATGGACACATCTTATTTATGAAGACAAATATATTATCTTTTAATGCATCACACAACAAGTAAACACTCTTACACTTTTTTTTTGTTTCACTGGAAAGTCACGTAGCCAGGCCAGATTCGGTAGAGGGGGATGGGGGGTGGGTGAGAAGAGCACAATTGGAGGTCAAACCCACCAAGACATGTGACTTAATGTTAATATTTTTTTCACCCCAAAAAATACTAGGGTGGTGAATTTTTTTTTTAGGGAGGAAGCATTCCCATTGGCCCACCCCCTAGTCTCCTTGACTACAGGCCTGCACATTGCCAACACACAAAATCAGTCTTCTCCTTGAACTTGTTTCTATGGATATCCTCAAATAGCAGCTTTGGGTCCGGCATCGCAGAATGAGCTTTGTCAAAGGGAAGTGTATGCACCCTGTGTATTTTATATTTTAAGTTATTCTTTATCTTGAAGAGGACTGCTAAAGTGGAAGGCAGGTTTTTTGTTGTCAGAGAGACTTCTCTGTAGTAAAGATGCAGACACTAATGCTTTTGCAGTGTCAACAAAAGTTTGCAGTAAACTTAAATGCCTTCTTTTGAAAGGTGCTGCTGAAAGATATAGGTTCTCACCACATTTATAAGTAAAAGTAAAGCCTCATCAGATGTTTTGAAAAAGCTTTCAAAACTTTTGTTCACAATATCTGTTTCAAAGAGTAACGGTCACAGTTCACTTGTTTAGCCTGAAGAAATATTAGCAATAAAAACTTTGAAATTTTTTGACCACCGAAATATTATCAAAATGGTTCTTTGGTCGTGTAAAAATAAATACATTGTAAACTTTAGACTTTCAAGTTCCTGCCAAGTGTTAAATCTTCATGAGGCAGGATGATGTGCCTTACATTTTGTGAAAACTGTTTGGGGAAATGTGTTTGTAGAGGAGGGGGGGGGGGGGGGGGATATGACTGTACCACAGTTGTGCCTCATGCATCACCCCTCTAGAATTGTCAAGCCTAGTGGGGTGGTGTATTGTTTCAATTTATTGTTATACAGTTGTTTGACAGGTACGCCATTGACCATTTACTTCAAGTAGAACTGTTATGACTATGTCTGTATCAGACCATGACACGTTTCCTCTGAAAAAAAAAAAAAGGATTTTGTTCCAAATTATTACTGTAGCAGTGTATGTTATTTAAACAACTTTGTCACAAGGTCTACAAGCTTACATTATTTCTTGTCAGTAATTGTACATTTGATAAACATTTGTTGTTCTGTTAATTTTTTAAAATTGTAACAGGTTTTGGACTTGAGTAATTTCTGTTTCATTTGGCAACCCAAACTGTGAGGTCTATGATGCCTCAAGGTTTGTGAACTTTCACTTCCATCAACTCAAACTTGCTTTGGAACTACACGCAAATAAAAACAAAAAAAGTTCTTTTTCTCACTGTGGGCAGTCTACACAATGGTTTTGAACTTTGATCGTATGCTGCCGTTATATTTATTGTTAGGTTTTACAAGTTTTTTCAGACATGCTTATCTGTGATAAATGTTGCCCTTGTGGATCTTGACTTCAAAGCTTTTGCGATGGATGCAGACCATCCCTGGATGTTAAATCTGCCAGCATTGTTTGGCCCACTTAGTACCTAGTCATCTGCAACATATTTCTTCTCTCCACACTGCATGATCCTGTGAAGTTGTGGTGATTATAAGCTGATTTATTCATTTATTTCAGAGCAGTTTGTTACACATCTCTAGCAATTGCTGTCTCTCTCTTCGTCCATACTCTGTTCTGTTCTTGGAATATCACATTCAAAAGTAGCACACCACAAATTGATAATGACTGGTTAGAGATTATCACTACATGAGAGGAGTAGGTTTGTGCCAGTCATGCACATTGATGATTTCAACTAAAAAAAAAAAAATGTTTTGAACCTTCTGATGAGGCAGTTGTCAGATAATAATAGCCTATACGAAAATTCTATGTAACTGTGCTCCCAACTTTCTTGCTCCCTATTCGGTGATGACTCACAGCTTGGTCTGTGATTCTCTTGTAAAATTTTCATCTCAAGACTTGTCAATATTTGGATCCAGAAGGGTTGGTACTCAACTATAGCATCCCCCCTTTCAACCAGTCTTTAACTAGCATACAATTTCCTGATGTCATGTAGGCACAAAAGTCAACAAATGTATGAAATTGTCCAATATAAGAATAGAAAAATATGTATAATTCTCATGTCAGAAGGAAAAATATAACTTTCAGTTTTCATACAGCATATGAGAAATTACACAATTTGAAACTTCTTTGTTAGCCATAGCTTTTTATATTTTGTTCAAGTACACAGATTAACCTTGGTCTATTTTTGTTTAATAAAAAAATGTTTCATATACCATGTTTTATACTAAGCCTTCTAAAGGAATTATGTATGACTTTGCCATGCCATATTTTGTGCATTCTCATTCCTTTCAATAAGTTCAAAATTAATATTGCAGATATCTTGAAGTCCAGCAATCTGTTTGTTTCAACATAAGCGACAGATTTTGTAATATTTATGTAGGAATTCATTGTGACGAGTTGGTTCCAAAATGAAATGGAGTGAATTTTAAATGAGTGTCTTCAAGGAAACAATGATCATTCAATTGGTAAAACTGTGTTTATTTTATTTACCCTTGTTGCTTTTAGTTTTTCTTCTCTTTCTGTAGAGGAAAGGCTGAAGTTGATGTATATGGTGCAAGTAAAAACTGCCTTGGACTTTGAGTTGGCCCCCAAAAGCCAGCAAATGATGCTGTTTGTGTTCCCTCATTAGGTCACTAATTTGAGATGGTGTATGCTAGGTGAAGTGTTTAAAATTGTTTCTATCTGGCTATCTTCTTAGTGTGCTGTAAGGTTCATTTCCATGTGCCAAATGTGCATTTTTGTACTAATCATGGAAGCGTGTGTGTGTGTATGTATGCCTACCTTGCAAACACAGTATCTCAAGAAGTAAAGCTTGGAGAGATTTCATATTTGGTATGTAGGTATACAACACTGAATACGAGATTCTTTAAGTTTTTGGTGGAGGTCAAAGATGATTTGGGATCAACAAGGGCCAAATTACAAAAACCCTTAATACACAGCATCTCAAAAAGGGATGCTTGGACAAATCTCATAATTAGTATGTAGGTGTATGACTTCGAGTGTAAGACCCCTATAGTGTTTGGTGGAGGTCAACAGTCACTTTGGGTCAAGAGAGGTCAAATTGCAAAAACCTTGTAAACATGATAGCTCATGATAGAAAGGAAGCTTGGACAAATTAAACACTTTTGATATGTAGGTGTACCACATTGTGTGCATAAACCACATTTTTGGTGTATTTGTATTTTAAAGGTCATTTGGGGTCAAACAAGCTTCAAATTCAAATGACCTATTTTTGGTGACCTCAAATGACATTTAACTTCCACCAAAAGTAATAGGGATCATCTACTTAATATGACCAACCCACACAATTAGTATATGATCAGTCACCGTTCTTGAGATTTCGTGTTTACAAGGTTTTCACATTTTGACCTCTGGTGACCTCAAATGACCTTTGACCTCAACCAGAAACAATAGGGATCATCTACTCAGTGTGACCAACTCACACACCAAGAATCACATCAGTCATAGTTACCATTCTTCAGATATCGTTTACAAGGTTTTTGCATTTTGACCTCTGGTGACCTTAAATGACCTTTGACCTCAACCAAAAACAATAGGGATCATCTACTCAATATGACCAACCCACACACCAAGTATGACATCAGTCATGGTTACCCTTCTTGAGATATCGTGTTTACAAGCAAGGCGTCACATACACACGCACACACACACACCACCATTGCATAGATCCCTTGCCTGCCTTCGGCAAGGAATCAACCAGAAAGCCAAAAGGCTTTGTGATTCCTTGCCACATGGTTATATTATAACAAGCATGAATTATTCACATGACAAATGAGATCAACTGCAGTTGCTGGTCTTGAAACACCACATTAATAAGCCTTTAACCCAAATAACCTTTATTTTGGTGACCTCAAATGACATTTGACGTCCACTAAATGCAATAGGGATCACCTGCCCAGTATGGGGAACCTACACATCAAGTACGACATCAGTCAACATTACTCTTCTGGAGATAATGTGCTAGAAAATTTTCACCTCGGGGGACCTCAAACGACCTTTGACCTCCACAAAAACAATAGGAGTCATCTACTCAATATGACTAACCCACACACCAAGTATGACATCAGTCACACTTACCCTTCTAGAGATACTGTGTTTACAATGTGTTTACAGTTTGACTCAGGGTGACCTCAAGTGACCTTTATCTCCACCAAAAACAATAGGGATCATCTACTCAATATGACCAACAAACACACCAAGTATGGCATCAGTCGCAGTTACCGTTCTTGAGATATCATGTTTACAAGGTTTTCACATTTTGACCTCTGGTGACCTCAAATGACCTTTGACCTCCACTAAAAACAATAGGGATCATCTACTCAATATGACCAACCCACACACCAAGTATGACATCAGTCATGGTTACCCTTCTTGAGATATCGTGTTTACAAGAAGTGTCACATACACACACACACACACCCTCACACACACGACACCACCATCGCATAGATTCCTTCTGCCTTCGGCAAGGAATCAAAAACCCTTGCAAACACAATATCTCAAGAAGGGGAGCAAATACAGATTTGATATATGGTATGTAGATGCACCACATTGAGTACAAGACAAGTAATGCTTTTTGTGGAAGTCAACAGTCAGTTGGGATCAACAGGCCAAAGTGGGAAAACCTTATAACCCTAATATCTGGGGTCATTTGGGGTCAGATTGTGAAAACCTTGTAAACACAATATCTCAAGAAGGGAAGATTGGACAGATTTCATTTTTAAATACCATGTTGAGTACAAGAGCCCCATTGTTTTTAGTGAAGGTCAAAGGTCATTTGGGGTCAACAGGGGTCAAATTGTGAACTCTCCGCTCCCCACCCGCAAATCTACCACTGAAACGAGGACATATTACATATAATGGCAGAATCTTTTTTTTCATGTTTTAGATTATCAGGAGCTTTTCTTCAAATTATGAATCCGCCATACATTACCACACAACGTGTCCCATTAAAGAACTCGGATGATTGAAATTGGGAGAATTTAAACTGTCCAGTGGCCTTTAAAGTACTTTCTGAGATGAGCTTACAATAGCCTAGAACAAACCAATAATGCGTTTGAATCTGACACAAAAATGACAGTAAACCGTGAAAAGAAATATTTTACAAATTTATTACAATTGCTGGGAGAGTTGCCTCAGTCAAGAAGGAAACAAAACGGCAAAATACAGCAATAGTACTGGCACATACTTCCTAATTACAAATAATCGTGGCTGGGGAAAAATTTATATTTATCCTCTTTTTGTTCATTGCTTCAGTTTATTATAACTTAAATATTTCTCACTGACACTATAGCAATTGTTTTGTGTGAGGGGATGAGAGGGAAGGATTTTTTATATGAGTGATTCACAACAGGGGTTAGTGCCAAGGGATGGGGGTATGCTTACTACTCAGAGAAAGGCAAAGGGAACAAGAAAACTACATCTAAAGTGGTCATACAGAAGAAACTACCTCGTATCCTTGTATCACATAGTTTCTCCATCAGAAGTATATAGCGAGTCATGCTTTGAGTGAAAGCTGGAGGGAGGCGGGAGTGGAAGAGGAAAGGTGAGGTCATTTGCAAAATGCCACTCGGTGAAAAAGGCACTATAAGCTTAGTGTCATCTATACTTTCGTCCCAACCATCCTTTCCCACTGACAATACGATAAATCCAACGTCCACTCCTCTTTCTCACAGGGATAACCCTTTACCCGACTAGAGTAGAAAATTTTTTTAGAACAGAATATCTTTTTGATTACAGTTGAAGAAAAGTCCCTCTACCCTCCAAATAAAATCTCAACTCTTTTGGTTAAATCATTGCAATTATGACAGGAGACTGCGCATGTTCGTAATGAAAGAACATTAAGTAATGTGCATACGTGAACCTATGCCAACCATGCGATGACCATTTCAGTTCACGTAGCCCACATTTCTGATCAATCCAACCAACAGCTGATGTGGCTTCTTTTTCTCCCATGCTGCCTCATCAAGCCTGTTCTTTAAGCCTCATGAATTGTTGTAATTTGTCACCTGTTGCCCTGTTCTCAGGTCCACACCAAAGCCACTGATGGATTGAGGTAGCTCGATGCAGCAGAGTACGAGACTCATCAGCGAGGACTTTCATCAGATCACAGCGTACTGTTCGTACAGGAGCTCCCTGACTCGGAAGTAATCGTCGCAGAGGGCGCCCTCCAAACAGAGTCTTCCAGACTCGTGCTGCAGAAATCAAAGACAAAAAGTTCAAAAGGATTTTTAAAGTGAGACACTCTCGTCAATTGCAAAATGTGACATTGGAAACTTAAGTTGAAATAAGGGTATCACAAGCGACCAAAATGGGAGCCACTGCTCTACCATGTCACAGTGACAATTCAAAAGACAATCCACCAGTCATATTACTAGAACAACACCACACTTGTTAAAGGAGCATAGGTACTTGCAAAACACATCTTACATGACTTTTTGCACTTTCTCTCTTCAAATCGGGTACAAGTATATCCACTTAACAGATTTGTGGTAAAAAATGATCTGCCGATGACAAATTCTGTCACAACGTACCCAAGCGGAGAGAATTAGGTGTCAATTTTTGGTTTTTGTATGTTGACACTAGCTAGATAATATTCATGAGTGTGTCTTTTATGCCTCCCCCTAGCCTGAACATGGAATGTTTGGTCAAAGGCATCAATGTTCACCTGGACTCTGCAGCTGTGTTACTGTTATAAGGCAATGATGCATACCATAAACTCTGCCAGAATACCATCCTTTGTCATAAACTGACATACAGACAGAAAGACACGCTTACCCTCCTGACAGCTACGGTGCTGTTACACACCAGGACGCCCCCTGTAAACTCTGCCAGGATACCATTCCTCGTCATGACTTGCTTTACGTCTTGGAACCTTGGCGCATTGACAAAGACCTGAGAGTGGCCAGTCTCCTCTGTAACAGAAACTGCATCCAATGTCGCGATCCTGTCGTCAGCTTTCTTCTTCTTCATTTCAAGACCTTGAGATGGAAAACCAAATATTGACACGTCAACAAGTGTTGGTGCATGACCATAAAACGACATGTACCGTGCCAAATTCTGTAAACCGTATTGACGTGAATTTGTTTCAGTGTTGTGCAATGCAGAATCAAAATTAATTCAAAAGGGGTACTCAACTGGATATTCTGTATCTGTCAATGGATGCAACATAACATGAAAACTTGAGGGAGGTGCTTGAAAATAGACATTAGTGCCTTGCAAATGTCCCACTGTCTAAGATGAAACACATTTTAAACAAATTCTAGGAAGGTCTTGTCATCTTACAAACTAGTATACATCATTGGTTCTTTTCATCCTTGGTTCTGTCCCCCTTTGTTCTTTGTCTTCATATTATCGGGCAGGCAATTGTATCAAGATGAAATAAACTCTGACATTGCTTGCACTTTTTGAAAATTCCAGAGGTAAACTGTGTCAAGACCTTTACAGAAAGTCTTACAATGATAGTGTGCAATCTACATCCATGTCATGACCACTTATCTTCAACCATTTTCTCTTTGGATGCGATATCTTTATGTTCAATCCTTTCAATCTTCCCCAGAGATCAGCCAGAAATTGCATTTATCTGAAGCTGTGGTCTCCTGCCCACCTCCTCTTCCTCCTATCCTATCTACCCCAATCCAAACCAACCACAACCATTATTCTTGTTTATTCCAACAATTTTTTTTCAAACTTTACCAGAGAATTTCCATTTACCTACAACTTTCATTCCTACCTCCATCCCCTCTTCCTCTTCCCCACCCATACCATTCCCCCCCCACTTTTTCTCTTTTGCTGCTGCATTTCTTTCAAACTCACCAGAGATGAGTCAGAGATTATGTTAATCATACATAAGGTTTCTACCTGCATATTCTCTTGTTCCTCCCTACCCAACCCCAAAAACCAATCGCCCCTCTCCCTTCAAACCTCTCCTCTATCGCTGTAAGAATCCTTCCAAACACCACCAGAGATTAGCCAGAGGGTTAGATTTACCCGGTGCTGTCGTCTCCACCTCCATCTCCTCTTCTTCCTCCTTCATCAGTGACCTGCCTCCCGTCTCCAAGTCGAGCTGGCCATCTATCCAAGTCAGTTCAATGTCTTTGGCCTTTTGGAATTCCAACGAGCTGACCAACGAATCCTTCAATTTCACCTGGATGGAACACGACAAGTACCTGTGTCAGATCGGCTTTGTCAAGTTTCCTTTCACACTACAGTGTGAGACACGAGCAGGACCACCGACAAAACTTTGCAGAGACATTCAGAACTACACAAAATGGTGATGTCATCTATTACATCATAAATACAAGGGGCGAAAAACATGAGATCATGTGGACAATAAAATTCGTTCTTATTTTAAAACAAATGATGTGGTTCGTTTTGCCCAAGTATGACTGTGATTACCACAAACCACCATTCTGTTTACAAAAGAAATCAGACTTGAGAAAGGGATAATTTGGTCAGCTAAGTAACATGTACTTTTCACGAGACAGTAAAAACGTCATGAACATCATCATAACACAATGACGTTGATATGTTAGACCAACCTGATAGATATGGCTCTCCAAAGTGGCATCGACCACCTCGTTGACTGCTGGTGTGAATACTTTGCTACCTGAAAGTTGCAGTCTGTAATACTCTGCTAATGTCTGGGTGGCAGTTGGGTTCCCACGGACTATCACCTGAGCAAAAGGTAATGAAGACATTCCTTGGTTATATCGGCCATGAAAGAAAAAAAATCAGCCATGAGATAATTTTGTCCCACTCCAAACAACAGATACATGTAATTAGAAACAATTTCATTAATCTTCCATTATTGAGATATCGTGTTAACAAGGTTCTCACTATTTGAGGCCTGTTGGCCAAAAATGACCTTTGACCACCACTAAAAATGATATGGCCTTTTTTACATGATATGGTACACCCACATACCTAATATGAGATCTGTACAAGCTTCCCTTCTTGAGATATCATGTTTACAAGGTAGGCATCACAAACATAGACACACACACATGCACACACATGCATACTTACACCTGCATGATTACAAAGGTTACAGTTTCATCAAAATCAAAAACTAGAGTGCTAACCAGGTTGTCGATACACACACGCGCATTCACTGAACCAAAATCACCATCGCATAGATTCCTTGCCTGCCTTTGGCAAAGGAACCAAATAATTTTTCTCTTTTATTAAAGAATCCCTTCACATGTCAGTAAAACATTCCTTTAAAAGGGAAGCATGTCAACAAAATCACTGATTACACATTCCTTTAAAAGGGAAGCATGTCAACAAAATCACTGATTAAACTGGACCAGAGAATTGGCATTTCGATAACAGAACAATTCTGACAAATTCACTCACCAGCTGTCTGGGTTTCACCTGGAGGACAAGTTTCTTGATAGATTCGCCGTCAGATCTGCCCTCAAAGTCGATATACGTCAGAGAGCACCTTTGCATGGAGAGTGGAGAACAGGTGTGAGCATATCTTAAGTTGGTAGACTGCAGCAGGGCAGCATTTTGCGATGGGTCATTTATAAACTCAGTCACATGAGGGGAATTGAATGAAAGCTGATTGATAAAAAGTCTTGTACATTTAATAATGGTTATGACACCTGCATATTCATATGTATACAAATAAACATCAGACACCAATAATGGGTCATTTGTGAGGACTTTTTTTTTGTCAAGGAGACAATTTTAACTTTTAAGGGGGGGGGGGGCACCACCAATTTGATACTGTTGTGTGAACAGCTTAACTACACTGGATGTATTCAGATGATGGTTTTGAAGTGACAATTTTCTATAAACCAATCCTGCGAATACATTGCAGTATTAATCCATACATAAGTCCATAACAATGGTAAAGAGTAAGAATAATACACCACATTCAGGGAAATGCAAAGCTTATAGAACTATTATTATGCATTTAAAAACAAATCAAAACTAATCACAAATGTTGGCTCAAACTTAAAACATTTATCAAAATATTAGATCATTGTTTGTGCTTACTTCAAGTCAATTTTCACCTCAGATGCAGTGCATTTTGTAGGAACATCAACTTCTTCTATAAGAAAAAAAAACAAGTTGGAGGAGACACTATCAGTGGAACAAACAATGCTTCAATGCAAGCAGTAAACAGAATGACAAACTAGAGTTGACAGCCAACTGTCATTCAAAATTTATTGATTCTTCTGTTGCTTTAAAGCTGGAAAAGGTAGTTCTGAGAAGAAGTTTATGTACTTTTCTGTCCAGCCTTAGTGGTAATAAACATTTCATCCTTTACATAAAGACTGTATGTAGAGAGTGATTTAACAACCAGAACTCTTGAACAAAATTTGCTATGCAGACAGAGAACACAGTTTACATTTTGAGTGTTCCTAAACTGTAAGTTGGTCTCCTTAAAGAAAGCTGTAAATTCAGATTGCATTTTCTGCCATTGGGGAGACTTTTTGGTCAAAGATTCTGAAGTCAAATTTTGAAGATTGAGGATGGTTTTCTTCTTTTTTTTTAGGAATAAATCCCTCCTGCCACACGGAGAATGCTCTCACATGCCATCTGGCAATGGCCATCCAATGCTTTCTTCAGAATGGCATCAACTATGAAGAAAAGTAACTTTACCTTCCGCGATGTCGTCTGCGTCTTCGGTTTGCTCCTCCTGCAATGGAGGAAAGACAAATCTCAAAAGACAACCTCAATTCAATTGTTTACAACTTTTACACCTCTTCCTCAACTCCCATCCTTTGGCTATTGTGGGTATTTTTTATGTGGTATCTTTATTTTATTTTTCATAATACAAGAAACAAGCTTAGAACACAACTTGCAGTAATCATCCTTCCACATATTTTTTAATAATCAGTATAACATAATAAGTATAATATAATTGGCATTGCACATGATTTTTACCAGTTCCACTTGTAAACCAATTATGCAATCGTCTGCTCAATTCTGACTCTGATATTCATTCAAGCAATTGTCCTGTTATTTATATATATTCAGGGATATATATTCAGGGATATGAGAATGTCTGATACAATCTGTGGCTGTGAAAGTTAGTTGCACCTGCTTTCCTGCCTCTTCTTCGGTGGGGTTCATTTCTACCATCTTGAAATCATCCGGGTTGATAATTTCTCCGTACTCGTCCCACTGAATTCGCTTCTCATGGAATGGATACATGGCATAGGTCTTCTTCGCATGCTTGAAGAAGTTTGTCCCCTTCTTGTTCACCTGGAAGGTTGAAAGTAAGATCAGGCATAATTTCACGTTTGGTCCATTTCTGATCTGATGTAGTGATGACACAATGGCTTTCTTAACACTTAATTCGTCAACAAGGAGAATACTACACCTGACAGTCCCTGCTGTGATTCTGAATATCGACAAAAGGTTGAACATGTCAGCAGAGCTTCTAAGATGGTGCTATCAAAGCAAAGCAAAAATGAGACCGAAGGATGCACGGTCTGATGAATTTCAACTAAAATGCTGGCTATAACATATTCTCATCTTGACTATCTTTTACAAGAGGCCCAAAGTGACTTTAAGAGCTGCTTTTTCGAATGGAGCGAGAAATCTTCTTTAAGTGGCACATTATTGCATCACTGAGCATCTCAACTAAAAAAAATTCCTCCAACCCACAAACCTCCCCCCACCCCCAGCTGTTGCTTGATGATTTTGTACACACCTCGTGGGTGGATCTGCCCACCTCCCCTCTTCAAAATCTGTGGAGAATGCTGCTGTAAAAGAGTATGCAAAGTTATTTTCAAGACAACCCATCAAGCCTATTACCTATTGTTCTTATCACATCAAGGGAAACTTTTCTTTTGTGGGGAGGAACATTGTCAAGGCACAGTCACCATTTCTGAGGAGGGCAATTTTTCCATAGAGGTCGCCATCATCCCCCCCCCCCAACACCCTGTGAAGAACACTGTATGGAATTTTTATAAAAACTGTTAAAAAACACAAATCATGAGGAATTTATTAGTAGTTCACTTTTTGGAGACTTTTGTTTGAAAATTAATTCTGTTAAGTAAGATTCTACTCAAGGTTATTGAGGAAGACTGATGTATTACTGTCTGACAAAACTGGCTGCATAGGAAAGGAAATAAAGTCTTGTTCACAACTATCTGTGATCCTTTAAGCAATGGAACCAAGCAGATAAGTTTTGTCAGTAACTACCTGCCATCCATTAAGCAATGAAGCCTGTAGCATAAAAACATTTTTTGGAATAAAATAGTTGAATGTAGCATTGATAAATTATAGCCACTGGAAAGTCAAAGACATTTTGACACTTAGGTCTTCAAATTGTAAAACAACTAACCAAATGATAAGATTTTTACTTACTTCTGCACCAACCATGATGTCATGCTGTGGTTTCAATCTTCCTGATTCGTCCATCTCCATCTCGTCCTCGCTGGATTCGCTCGATTCGCTCTCCAGACGCCTATGGAGCAAAAGGGCGTTTATGATATCCAAATATTTTTTTGTTCAAATGTTACATCACATCAGAGGGATGCCCTTTTGTGTTTTCTCAAGTTATCTATCTGAGGACAGACACCATTTGGTCTGTCACCTTACATAAGTAATATTCACAGTGATGGTTACCTAGATCTTTATCTATGTTCTTTTCAAGAGATTTCTGACCAATCAGATATACTTTTTTCTCTTTTTTTTTTCTTTCTTCGATCATATTACTCACATTACATATCCACTAATCCAGATGTTCTTCTTCAATTTTCGTATCCAATTGATTCAGATTCTGCACTACAATTTGACGAACATCCCATCACAAACACAATGACATGTCATCAGAACTGTGGCCAGGATCAATTGAAGCAAGTGTGGAGCAATATGGGTGTGAGGTATACAACCTCCTTTGACATTTCTATTTCATTGTCAAGACAATTTCTAGTTCTTTAGTAAACATCACTCAAAGCCTTATTCTGTCAAAGTCTGGTTGGCAGAGTTTGTTGCACTACCAAACAAGACAAGACAGTTTGCTGAAATATTTATTTAAATACCTCAAAAGGTAGCGAATATTTACTTCATATAACATATGCTCAAATCATGTTATTTGTGCTAACACCATGTTACACTTGTTATTGCCATGAAAACATGTTTCCAAATCATGCAATATGTGTTAACATCATGTAACATGTGTTTATGTCATTAACAAGTATTCACATCATGTAACACGTCTTCAAATCAAACGTGTTCATTTCATGTAAACTGCATTCACGTCATGTAAGATGTGTTCACATCCTGTGACATGTGCTCACATCATGTAACATATGGAAGCAAGAACCAATAAAAAACATCAATATCTGTTGTGTCACTCCTCAAATTACCACACAACACAATTTTTTGCATCACAGCACAATTCTGAATTACTGCAGAACCATCTAACATCACCACAGTAAATGAATATTGGATTGTGACATCAAATGATGCAGGCCTTACAATAAATCAAAGTACTGCATGACTCATAACATGATGGATGTTGATGTATTTGGTGGGTTCCTGTTTCCAGAGTAACATGCATTCCCATCATGTGGCATCCAGTCACAACTCTTGTCCAAGTCATCACTCTTTTTCAAGTGAAGATACTTGTGGAAACATACAGTAAGATAATACTTGAAGTGTAAAATAATGATAGTTTGTTGGTAATAGCTACAATTCTTTGCAATAAAAGCGTCATCGTGAGTCACCTTTTGGCCTCAGCAGCTTTCCTTTCTTTCTCTTTTTCTTTCTCTTTGATTCTGTATTCCTCCAGCTCCTTGCCTTCTAATTTCACTCTTTTACTGACCTGTTGAGATGCATGAAATGACCTCATTATTGCACCGAAGCATCAACACAGTTTAGCATGACATCACTAATCCACATTCCTTCTGATTACATTGTCCTCCTCCCCCCCCCCTCTACATTATGCATAACTCCAGCATACGGCAGAATACATGGTGCTGCTTCAATACTGATGCAGACGCAAACTATTCATGTCATAGTTCAAATCTTGAACTTATTTAGTCATCGCTTAGTACAAAACTTTTTCTAGATAATCAAAAGAATGAAATCTCAAAACTAAGAAACAAGAAAGAAATAACCAGAATGCACAAATGCATTGTGGTTTTGATGATCCGATTACATTAATTTTTTTTATCTTAATGTGGTTCACCAACATACCAAATATGACATTTGTCTAAGTTCCCTTCTTGAGATATCTTGTTTACAAGGTTTTCACAAGTTGGCCATTATTGACCTCAAATGACCTTTACCTCCACCAAAAGCAATGGGGCTTTTGTATGTCAATGTGGTACACCAACACACCAAATATGAGATTTTCCCAAGTTTCCCTTCTTGAGATATTGTGTTTACAAGGCACCACAAACACACACATACACTGCCGCATAATTACAAAAGGTTACTATTTCATCGAAACCAAAAATTGCTTCAAACTTTTTTCAACGCTATCACATCTTCATTCATATTAAGTACTGAAATTTACTGAGATGCTATTCCCAATGAGCAGTTCAATATTGAGGAGGCAGCAAACTGTTTAATAATAGAGCTATATTTACTTCATAAGCTAAGCTATCTGTAGTTTGATTCATAACTCCACCAGACACCAACTGGGCATAATTCACAGCCAAGGTATCTTATTGAATTAAAACCTAGCACATCTCAATTCTTCAACTTCTCCTTGCCATCGTGTTCACTGAAACTGATTCTACAGGAATCAACAAATTCAGCTGTCGAATATAAAAGCACTCACCCTGAGTTTGAATGACTTGTAGTCTTCTTGGTCGATCAGCGTCCGGGCGAGCGTCCCCGGTGAAGTCCGACTCGTCAGTACGACACTGTTCTTTGGATTATTGCACCACTGTATGAACAACTGTCTAGAGTAGCCGCATTCCAGGTCAGGAACACTAGCGAGGACAGTCTATTAAAAAGATTCAAATTAAACAGCTCTCAGAGAAAAGTTACCACACAAAATTAGCAAAAAACAAATCTCACCAGAAACACAACTGAATGGTCTCTTCAGAAGTCACAATCATACCATCAAGCGAATAAAAAAGAATCAGGTGTATTCTTAATGACATGCTACACTCAGCGATAATTCATCTACTTGAATGAAAGATATTAGACACCAGCACTCTGCTGACTGCACCGTAAGTAGTATTTAATATCTGACGTATCTAACTATCTGCTGATCCGAAAAGATCGTAGGTACACATCCATAAGTTACTACAACTTTGGCTACTTTTTCTTTCTCAAGGGCACATCTGCAACTTGGATATTTCAATGATTACAGCTAAGTGCAACCACGAAGAATTCATCACTGTTCTACTTGACATACACACTCTACTAAAACCCTGTGTTTGCATTGTATTTGAAAGGACGGTGAGAACAGGCATGTGTGGCAAGATCTTGCTATGCTCTACATATGGCAGAAACAGCCGAACAGATAGTTGCTTCACAGTTTTCTGTAACCACACACCAGTCCTTTCTCCTTCCCCAACCAGACCAGCGCTCCCCATCACTACTGTAAGTCCACCACACATCTAGCTTCACTTCTTCACTTTCTACACCTTGCAATGTTGAGACTTGTTCAGCATCAGGGTCTATAATAACCATTTTATTTTTCTTTTACTTTTATTTCCAACCCAACCCTCCAGTTCCTCCCCCCCCCTTTAATTTCATAAATTGCTAACTCTAATTGTTCTGTACCTTAGGTTCTGGAACCTTGCTCAGCTCCTTCAGAGAATGACACAGTTTGAGGTGCTTGAAGTGGAAAGGATTGTTTCGTTTGTCTTCGAAGGCTTTCATGACTTTGTCACTCATCCACTCCACCTGCGACTTAGCGAATTCTACCACATTGAAGCTGACGTTGTTCAGCAGGGCTAAATTATAGGCACACAGTCCAGATTCTTGATTTCTCCAGAGTTGGTCCTGAGAAATAAACAAAATAACATATAGCAGAGACAAGCACCACTAGAGTATTCCTAACAAAGGCACAGTATTTCAAGTTAAACAATGCGTGTTAAAATGCGGCAACATGGCATACAAATGAAATAATTTTATTTATTGTTAAACGATTAAAATAATTGCCTGTGTGCCGAAAAGCCAGAAGGATAAGATGATGTTTGATCTTGAAATTTTGCTCTATTTTTAAATGTGCACACGAGGTTCTTCATGGATGGCATGGATGGCAAATGACAGTATCCACTTTGAAAAGTGACAGAAATGGCATGAAAGCAGTAAAATACAGAATTAACAATTCTTATTGTAAGTGCTTGCATATGCAACAGTAAAGGTCTAATGGGTGAATCCTAAACATACCACCCAAGTTATCGCTCCTTGATCAGTGTCAGGAAATTCTAACTTTCAGTGTGAGAAAACACTGTATTCACAAAATGACCTACAAACTGAGCACCTCATCACTGCATCAGTGGTCAGCTGCTTGGAGCAACTAAACATTCATTACTAGCATACTTCCCTTGGCTTCCTCAGGAAGCATATGTTTCAGGCTGATATTAAGCCTTTCACATGGCATCGAACTGCCAGTCTGAGATAAATTCAAAAATTTTAAACAGTTTTCATGTTACATAGCATCATGGATTTTTCTGAGCACAACTCACCAATAGCAGAGAGAGTTCGACTACACGTCCCGCTGTGTCCACCGCAATCAGTACGTTGCCGTCTTTCCTCATGGTGTTGAGAATGATATCTACAAAGATTGAAAACATCAGAATGCGAAAAAAATGCATCGTGGTTTTGATGACGAAACCAACAGCAGCCTAGCTGCTCACAGCAGTGTAGTACAAAAGCAATAGGAATTGCTTTATGATAAACAGCACACTGGCATCACACTTAATGTAAATGAAGACTGTGAATGCTCCTTCAATGCTGCAATGTCACATTGAAGATGGAATCAGCATTTAGTTTTATTTTTAGCCACAGAGAAAAAAAATGTTTTATGACATACAGTGACGTACTTTTACAAATCACGACTCATAATTGGCGGCAATAGGTTGGCCGAAAGTTTGTGATTCTATATAAAATGCACTGTCCTGACAAGTCTGACATTTGAGTGATTGTCTTCTTCCAACTTCGGACAGGATATCCATGTAGTAAGTTAAAAAACAATGAAATAAAATGAAGTATGAATATTCAGTGACTATGTCTATTTTACACTTTTTTTTTTGTGCAATTTACTTACTTTGGGTGCATCCCCCCATTTTCCTCGTTAGTATACATATCATATCACAGGTGGCAGAGATAATGGGTTCATGTGCAGATGACTATCAATCTGTATGATACCAACATACCGTAGGCATTACGCTGTGTCTGGTTGTCCGATGTACAACAATGTCATATTGTGCACAAAGATGTCAGAGGTCAGTGCACTCCTCTAAACAGCATGATATGGTACAACAGTGAATGGCATGGTACAGAATGAGATGGTGTAGCAGTATTACAGTATGGAATGGTATAGCACCGTAAGACATGACAAGGGATGGCATCCCATCACATGGTATTGTACTGTCATTGGTATGATACAATACAGTATGATGTAATATGATATATTATATGGTTAATGTTATGCCCAAGTTGCTGTATAACACCAGAATATGTTATACTTTTCAGGGATATGGTATTTTCATCAACTTACTCATTAGCTGTTCATCTCTCAACCGCCTCTTGGCCTGTACGTACTGAGCATTGAGGGCATCTGTAATGAGGAGAGACGGTCTGCTGATGGACTCCAGGACACACCCGTTCAGGTGCCTCTCCTTCTTGTGGTTGTAGTCTATCGCGTAGACGATTTCTTCCTCGTCCTTGACTATCTTCCATATCGTTCCTCCCACCATGTGACCCGCCGGCAGAGCGGTGATGGTCAAACCGTGACCTTTACCTGTTGATGATGGAGAGGGTGACACACACACACACTGACTGACGGCTACCATTGTGTGTAGCAAATGATACATCAAGACTGACATCACATACACCATAAATGATGCCTTTGGTGTCTTCAAGATGATAGTTGGAGGAATGCATAAAACAGGGGAGCTTCAAGGACTGGGGATGATTTTCAATCGATGACAACAACAAAAATAATACAAAACTTTTCTTGAGGTCTGAAGGTTTACATTGGATGAGAAGCATAAGAATGATGAAGTAGATTTGCTTAATGATTTGCCTGAATTTTTTGGGTAAAATGGTACTACCTTTATAAGTTTATCTTCCATTTTCATGTAAGTGGTGGTCACATTTTCTGACAACTTTTCTACACTGAACTTATCAACGATGATTTGAAATTATAAGGGAAAAAAACGAAAAACTAAAATCCAATAGGATGGGTTTAGGACTACTACACAGCAGTAACTGACAGTGGGGCAGGGAAGTGGGAAAAACATGAGGCAATTCTGGATAACTGTGCTAGCATATGAAACATCAAACCACCCGACCCTACCACATCAGATATATGATGTACTGCACCTAGGCCAGGATTAACTTGCATGCAGTAAATGCAAGTGGGCTACAACTTACTGCTACAAACAACTTGCCAATTCCTTTCAATACATATTTTACACACAACAAGAAAGTCAAAGGACTTTGTGATTCCTTGCCAATATTCATGAAGAACACAGTAGAACATGTGCATACCACTTTTGAAATCCAAACACCTTATCATTCTAGAGTGTGTACTAAGCAGTTTTATGTTTCATGACCTCTGGTGACCTCAAATGAAATTTGACCTCCAACAAAATCAATGGGAATCATCTACTCACTATGACCAACCCCCACACTAAGTATGAAATTAGTTCAGATTGCAGCTTTTAGCTGGATACAGGCACTTTTTAAAAATAAGCATTATTATTACTTACAGTATGTTACTAATAAGATACTGCACTTGCATATGCTCAAGTCATACATACAAGACCTCAATCTCAATACAGTACTGCTTTTTCTTGGAAAAAGAAGAAACCTCTGAAAAAAAAATCATCAATTGGAATATCAACCAGAAGATCACACAGGGAAAGTCAAACAGGACTGAAGATACACTTCAAATAGCTACTCACGAGGCAACACAACAAGGACAACATATATTCACCCTTAATCGAACGCTGCACCGTGTGAGGTGACTGATACATTAGTGTAATCCTGACATACAAACAGACATTACTCACCTTTCAGGTTCAAACTCTGAGAGAACTTCACTTGTATGATTTTATCGAATGCAGCATCTACGTCGTCCAAGGTGAATATAGAAAATTCTTCGCTGTTGTGTCTGGACTGTAAAACGATCGATAGAGAATGTTACAACATTCAGTGCCAATGAGTGCATGATGACTTCTCCTCTATATTTTACAAAGCAGGAGTTTCATTACTTTGTCATTTTTGACCATGTGATAGTGTGCACAGATATAAGACAGACTTGAATATTTGGTAAATCTTTGACTGACATAAGAAACTTGGATATTGACACCAACTTTCAGAGCATATGGCTCTGATTGACAACCTTTGTCACCCAAGATGGGAGCAAATGAAAAAGTATCAACAAATAGACGACAATGCGAAGGGACTGTTTTGCGCAACATGGTGACTTACTTGGAAGAGATCATACATAAACATCTGACCCATTTTGTAGACAGGAATCGTGGCGTAGATGGGACATTCTAACCCGCACTGGCCTACGAGGTAAGGTAAAGCACCGAGGTGAAGGTGATCGGGGTGAGAGAGGAGGACAGCGTCAATCTGATGAATGTGGCTGGAACAATAAATACAAAGAAAACAATTGATACATTACTTAAAGATGTTTGTGGCTGAAAACAGTGCACAATGAAGCTGCATTTCCTGCAATCTGACCATGTGGCTCATACAAAACACATATTACAAGGTCCAATTTGACAGAGAGACACAATTTGTACAAATATTAAGTTGTATTTCAAGCTGGTCTATGTGACTAAAGTGGTGTACATCATTTGTAATTGGACAAATGTCCCTCAGAAAGAAGACCTGGTAGGTGCTTGTCCAGGGGTATTTGAAAGGGGGGTAACTGTCAGGTAACCACATCATCAACAATGACTGCATTGTGATCTCATGTGCATGGCAGATGACGATGCAAACGTACACACAAACCAACAAACAAATGTACACTGCCATCTGATGTACATTGCAGATTGCATTCAGATGCAGTCCTTGAACAATTCATGCAACAGAACAGCTCAGACATGTTTCAAAATGATGTACGTTGCTAAAAGTGCAAGTTGAAATCAAATGCATATACCTAAAACAATACATGTACAGTATAATTAATGATATTTGGGCACATTCGATGTACAGAACATGATCGAAGCAATGCAAATATGAGTGGCTCAGGTGCACTGCACTTTGAGTTCCAACACCTGACGGTAGCTGGAACACTTCATACATCAATTAATAAGTACATACAGTACACTAAAATCTGTTGGTTGGCAGCTAAGCACAATTCACAAATAATTACATTTGTGACTTTGCTAGCATTAAGGAACGTTGCAAAACCAAAATCAACGTGCACGCAACTGTGAATTATGTTTAGTCAGTATGGCACACACAATTCATGATATAAATCACCAGAACATAAGTTTACAAAGTTGTTAAACTGCATAAAGCTTACAATCAATGTACGGTACTCATGAACTGCAGACAGCTTATGACTACAATGCAAAATTGGTCTCATTAAGCACTAATAACATAATAGGTACTTGATGCATATCTGTCAAAAAATTTATTCAGGGTTCCCACACAATTTAAAAAACCAATTTCAAGGACTTTTCAAGGACAAAGAGCCTTTATTCAAGGTTTAACTTTAGCATTCTTTTAGAATGAAATAGGAATACAGTATGTTATATTGTCAATACCCCATTAAAGGATATTAATAAGATAGCTTCCTCCACCCTTTACAGCCATCCGATCCTCCCACATGTTTATTAATAAATATGAGTATGACCAGAACCACTGTTAACAAAGGTTGTACAAAACTGTTAGTGTAGATGCAATGAAGTTACAACTGAGAAAAACATATTACATTTGCATGACTTTTATTTTAGGTAGCTGTGAGATACTGCCATGCATGAATATAGCCCTCTAACAAAATGTGTAGAAGTTCCTTGTTCACTATTCAATGTTCTGAAGCTTTTCCTTCAATTCATCCATTTCAATTTGCAGCCTTTTGCTTTCTAAGCAAAGAAGAGTGCACTGGCTTTTCTATCCACTGTTTGTGAAAGTAACACTTTTTTTGGAGATCATTTTCTATGGTCTCATTCGTCTACTTGAAAAATTAATAAAGGTATTTCAGTCAAAGTTTCATAAGATAATAGATAAACAATGCATGTTAGTGTCATGGCATAAATATTACAAGATTTGAAAGAGTGGGCATTCCATGCAATGAGGTTAGCCAGCATGCTGAAATAAATAGAAAAGCTCAATATGATGAATGAAATATTCAAACTGTCACACCAATGATAACCAATCAGTATTTATTTCGTATGTACACTGTTGAATGAAGGACTCATCACAAATGTTATGTTATTCATATTAGATTTACACTAAAATTTGGTTTGGCAGAAGCCTTCAAAGCAATGTAAAGTTCTGAACCAGTATTGATAATTTGGACATATTTTTCTTAACAATCTAGTCAATTAACCCTCTCCCCCTTCATTAACTAACTGCCATGCCAATCCCCAAGCAACCTTTTACAAACAACAACAAATTTAAAATTTTAAATTATTATAATTTAAAAGGTCAAATTTGTTGTTTTTTAAAGGTTTATCAAAGGTTTGTTGGTGATTGGCATGGTATAATATCAGCTTAACAGGTGCAAAGTTTACTCTTCACCCAAACTTAGAAACAATGTGACATTAATACCTTTTGGATGCCAGATACTATATTATGACAGAAATTTGAGTCAATTGGCTGAATCTGTTGCAGTTACTGGAAATCTATTGGTGAGATACTATAGGCCTAACAGCCACTTCAAATTTAATGTAACCTTTACCCAACTTACAAATGACGAAATATTAATAAGTTTTGGGTGTCAGGTAGTGACAAAAGTTTGCCTAACTGCTGGAGTTTTCAAGGGCTTTTTCTTGTTCAAGGACTTTTTGGAAAATATCCAAATTTAAGGGAATTTCCAGGACTTTCAAGGACTACAATATTTTTCAAGGATTTCAAGGACTTTCAAGGACCTGTGGGAACCCTGTGATTGTGCACTCTGTAAACATGTTGCCGTCGGTTGGAAATCGGTTTTTGGTCCAATCAGTTGGATTAAGGTCGGGTATTTGTCAGGGGCAAATCCGACGGTGGAACGAACGTCATTCTAAGGAACATCCTTTCCTCCACTGGCATACATCGTCGGATGGAAGTAAAAAAGTATTGCAGTCTTGTTGCAGATGTCAAACGGAACTTAAATGGACATTGAACAGTCGCATTTTAGTACAAACGACATTAGATGGCCATCTTTGGTGACGTCGATCCAATGTTGAACGTCTTTGCAATGATGCAGACGTCGGACAAATGTAGTCACCATCATAAACTGACGTCGAACCAAAGGCAAAATGTTTACACGGAAGAAGAAAGCCAAGACATCATCACCCATGCCTGATAAAATCATGTGCTGTGCAAAAGTGAAATACATCAACAAAACAGAAAAATACTACTGATTCAGTTGTTATTGCCAGTATTATGACAAAAATGCTCAATTGGTCTCATCAAGTACTAATAATGTAATACGTAACTTGATGAATGGAATTCCTACCAAGATTGACTATCTGATTGACAAAAAAAAAAAAAATTGATTCAGTTACAACTGCCAGTATTTAAAGGAAAATGATACTTGCATAAAACTGAAAGAGGTAGCAGAAGTACAGTAGCAGAACACAAACCTCTTAATATTGTCGATCGTATCCATGCTGAAGTCTTCAGTCCAGCCACAATCCAGAAGAAACCTGAACTCATCAACCTGCAGCATGTAGCATGGTGGCTTCTCATCGTGCACACCAGATAATGGTGTTACCTTTATGATTGATGTCATACCGCAATACTCCTTTGTTCAGAGTACCACTAGAGGGAGAAAACAAAATATAAGTCAAAAGTGACATGGTGACTAAAATCTTGTACGATTAATACAGTGTTCAAATGTTACCTTTGGATGGAATTGACTCTGAAAGCCTGACGAACCAGCAGAGAGGTCAGCAATTAGAGTTAGTAACCTTTCCAGTCTTGTCCTTTCAGACCCTTCCCTTTATGCTCACTTTGAAATCTCAACATTTCCCCAATGTTCACAGGCCTGCTAACTGGAGTAGTTCTAGGGACATTATCTAAGGGGTGGGGGTGAACCATGTTTAACCATCTATTTCAGAGCACCAATGGTTGGCATGTAGCATACCAAGAAATTTCTTTCGCCATAAAACTCCCCCTCCCCCCAGATTGCAGGAATGGCACTTTTGTGGCCTTGTTTCAAGGCATTCAAACATTCTTCATTTTAACATCTTAAGTTTCAAAAGCGTACTCTTCAAAAAAAAAAAGGTGAATGATAGTTTATAAATTTTGTGCACATTTTCTTTCTTTTTTTGGGGTGGGGTGGGGAGGGGGTAAGCCATAGAACACCCTTAGACTAGGACTACCTGGATGGTTGACTATATCCATACACTATTCTGATACAGTCCATTTCAACACTTCTAGGGGCAATGAAGTCTTAAGACTCTCTCTGCATACATCAAAACATTACTAAAGGTGTTTTCCTGTGGTAGTTCCTGGAAATATCTAAACCATCCATACTGTAAATCTTGTTATTTGCTGACAAATAGGTCTTAAGTACTTTTTTTGCAAGGTTTCATAGGATTTGTTTGCAATTCCATTATATTACATAGTATTTTTTCAATACAAATAATCCCTCGTCCCTACGACAGATTATGTACTAGAGATCACTGCGTATACTGGCTTTGAGAGACCTAGTATCCTTCGGTATATGTAGGCCTACGTTACATCTTTCGATGTTCAAATGGGAAGTTATTGTGTTTGAACATTTAGTATCCCAAAGGTATTGGTGCCTACTGTAGCATACAGTAGTTCCCTTTTGGGATATAGGGCAACTTACAACATGTGCTACTGGTAGGACCTAACTTATGCTACTACTAAGTCACGCACCTTTGGTTAGAATATGAACAGTCTGCAACATGTGTTACGGTTAGAATTACCTCTTTCATTACAACTTAGCCTAAGGCTAAGTAATTAGGCCTTTTTTTTTTGGGGGGGGGGTTGTAAATGTCTCACAGAAGAGTGGTCCCATCAGTTCTTGCACCACTCAAAGTGAATTGTGTTATCCTATGCCATGGCTGGAGTTAATACTACTCGAGCTGAGGGGATGCAAACTAGGAGTGGATCTTCTCAGGTATAAGCACTAAGCTTAAAACCAACTATACATATACAATCTAAAAATTGTGGTAAATGTGACAAGGTTGTTAAAGACGATGCAAAAGCTGTGTGCTGTGAACACTGTGCTTCATGGTTTCATACACGATGTGAAGGTATTTCAGACAAAGTGCATAAGTTCCTGAATACAGGAAGGAGGGAGGGGTGATCAAATCAAGTGCATTGGTTTTGCAAAAGCTGCAACAACAAGGCTAATGATGTTATGAAGTTAGTCCAAGGCCTGAAAGAAAGGAATGATTGGTTGGAAGCTAAATTGGATGAAGTTAGCAATAAAGTAAATGACATAGCTCTGGCAAAACGTAGTCTTGCAGAAAAAATAAGAGAGATTACCCATGAGGAGGTACAAGCAGCTAAAGAAAATGAACTTTGTGAGTGCAATGTAGTTATTTCCAATATCAAAGAAACTGATATTGGATCCAAAGCTTCTGGTGACTCAACCCAAGGGTCTCTTACAGACAAAGGAATCCCTGACCACCTGATTCATAATGTGCTAGAAGCAAGTGAAGTTGATGTGGTTTCTACCATCAAATTGTCAGCTTGTGGTCATGGTAGCTATCATGATGATGTGAGGTACCAAAAAGCGCTTGAATTTGCCTGCTAGAATTGTAAGGTTAGCGAAGTGCAATTTTGAAAGTAAGTTGGCTCAGAATGTGGAAGATGATCCAAAGGCTTTCTACAGGTATGTTTGCAGTGAAGTCAAGACTAAAGATGTATTGGTCCTTTGACTTGACGAAAATGGTCCTCCAATTCAGGATGGCAATGTTAATGCCAGACTGCTAAATGAGTACTTTTCATTGGTGTTCACAATGGAAGATCAACATCTTCCAGTTGTCAATGGTTCCAGTGGTCTGAGTAAAAGTCATGCATTATGAGATTTAGATGTTTCTGAGGAGGTGGTTTTCCACAAGTTGCAGAACCTTCATCCTCACAAAGCAGCTGGCATCGATGGTATCTATCGGTTTAGTGTTGCAAAATCTTGCATAAGTTATTAACATGCCTTTAAGCCATATTTTCAGCAAGACTTTGGGGAGTAATCAGATTCCTGTGGATTGGAAGCAAGCAAATGTGGCTCCTTTGTAGAAAAAGGGTCCTAAGAATCAACATAGTAGTTAAAGCATAGTCAGCTTGACTTCCCAGGTTTTTAAAGTGATGGATTCAATTATGAAGGAAAGTATTATTAGATATCTGGAGGGTAATATGATAGTTGATTCTAAACATGGCTTTAGGTCACAAAGATCTTGTCCTACCAACCTCCTCTGCTTTCTGGAAGTTGCTACTTGAAAGGCTGACGAACGACATCCTGCTGATGTTGTCTATTTAGATTTCAGTTAAGCCTTTGACAAAGTTCCTCACAAGCGGCTTATTTTTAAGGTCAAAGCACATGGTATTGGTTCAGTAATGGCTGACTGGATTGAAAACTGGCTGGACAATAGATGGCAAAGAGTTGTTTTAAGTGGACATTTATCCAATTAGCTTCCAGTGACTAAGTGGTGTGCTGTAGGGCTCTGTGTTAGATCCTCCTCTTGTCAAACTTTATATTTATGATTTGGATGCCAGTTTGAATAATTCACTACTGAAGTTTGAAAATGATACTCAAGTCTTTTCTTATGTTCATTCAATGGGTAAAGTGACCGAGTTGCAACAGGACCTGGATACACTATATAATGGTCTTGTGACTCGCAAATGTTATGTAATGCCCAGATTTACTATTTTATATTATTTTATTGGTGGTGTTCCAGTTGATGCCACTGAATATGTGAAAGATTTAGGTGTAATTATTGACAATTCATTGAGCCCTAGCAGGCAGTGTGCTAACTACTAAGGCTGTGAGGTCTGCCAACAAGTTACTTGGTATTATTAATACAAGTTACAGTTATAAAAGTAGTAGCAATATACTGAGATTGTATAAAGAATCTCTTGTCAGACCACCTCTGGAATACTGTTGTCAGGCATGGCATCCCTACCTCCAGAAATTGTTAATATCGAAAAGGTACGACATCCTACTACAACACTGATTCCAGATTTGTCTACTGTCAATTATGATGACAGGCTTGAAAGAACTGGTTTGATTTCTCTTGAAATGTGTAGACTACCAGCTGACTTGACTGAAGTTTTTAAAATTGTTAAGGGACTGGAAAATGTTGATCTGGCAATATTTTTCAATTTGTTCGAAGTAAGTAGAATAAGAGGTCATCAAATTTCAGAAGCATTACTGTACTGTAGACTTGATATCAGAGAGTATTCTTTTATCAGCATATTATCACTTACTGGAACAATCTGCCACAGAAGGCTATCACTGCTACAGCAATCAATGGATTCAAGAAGGTGACGAATCCTACTTTCCAGAACAGAAGGGGGCTCTACGTAAGCCAGATATGGCTGTCTGTCCCAGTCCTTATGGCCCCATCAACATTTAATGCCGGAGGGCTCCGGTGAAATTGGTAAATCATTCTCAAAATGATATTGATACTATAGTATATTAAGTCTTACGAATTGCCTCAAATGTCATGTTGATAATGGCACTACATTTAAGATAACATTGCAATTAATAAAAATAAAAAACTACTTGTACTAGTAACAACTAGAATGACTAGGATCATGGATGCATAGTGGGCATGATCTGAAATAGGGCCCGCATAGTACTTGAATTCAAAATGGCCTAACTTAGCCTATGTCAGACACAGGGATCCAACTTTTTCTTCAAAGTAAGAAAAAACCATTGAACCACCTTGCTGCACTAGGCTACTACTGGTAGTAGTAGTAGTATTAGCCTTAGGCTATGCCTGCATATTAATTCTCAGGAATCATGACAACTTGTCTCAGTGTAGTCAAGGCCTAGTGTTTGGTGCTCAGACTGCCAAAGAAGTGTACACATTTGCCTCTGTACTGTCCGTTTTCACTGCAGTATGCATTGTATCCATTCCCACTACAACATCTACAGTAGCATGGATGTATACAACTTCGCACATCTAACGTACAAACCTTGGAATTTCTAGCCTTTGTAAATTTGAAATCCCTACAAATCATATATTTTGTTTTCGCAAGTCTAAACTTAATTTTGATAGTAATTTGATCCAATATGCTATGGATTGTTCCTCGAAACCAACATTTATTGGAGTTAACGATAAGATGTAATCCTGCCAAACTTCGCGCATCTTACTAACGTTAGCATGACAATCATTACTTGAAGAGTGTCCTTTTAAACAATTCCTGTGCCTAAATCTACAACAAAAACATGTGAACAAGCTAGCAACAAAAATGGTCATGGAAAAATTCCATTGAAAGGTCATAATCATGATTTGGAAATGTGTAACATTCGACGGAAACTGAGAATAGGATGTTCTATGTTAGGCCTAGCCTACCTCACCTATGCAAAGACACTTAGGCCTACTCAGTTACTGTAAGTGTAAGTTGACTAACCAGGCAAGGGCGATTAAATGAACAGTGTCTCAGCTTTCTTTTCAGTCATTTCAAGGCGTTGTAGTCAAATATTTGTCCAGCTACCTAGGTAATCAAATTTTAGGGCTTGTTTTAGGGGTGCGCGAAGTTTGGTAGTCCGCAAAGTTTGGTGTACGTACTATATACTAGCCTTAAAAGCCTCAAGGCTGTAGGCTTACAGGCTAGGCTCGTTTGCATTTTCACTCCGTACGTTAGGCTACATAAGTACATGGGTAAAATGGGATGTACAGCGAAGTTAACTTGGGTTGGGAGTACTGACATTATTGTTTTCTGAAATAAAAGGAAAGCATTTCATTCATATGACAGTCATAACATATTCTTACATAACTTCTTTCAGATAAACTGTTCCTTGGTCTTTCATGAGAGAAAACTTAGCAAACGTTCCGGTTCTGTACCTCTGCTCTTGACATTTCGACTGGCTAAACAACACTGGCCAGTAAAGAGAGGGCAAAACATGCTAGGAAGAGAGGAAGAAGGATATTTTCCGCAACCCTATTCCTATGGGACGCCAGATCAGTGATCATCGCAGTTCAAAAGCATCTATATTCCTATGATCACAACAGAATCGAAGTTCATCGATTGTTCATCGAAGTTCATAGATTTACTGAGACATTCAGCGCTAATCCAGTTCTCTTCACTTAGTTTTTTCATCGAAAACTATGTTACTTTACGTGAAATATGCTGGAATGCATGTAAATAATGTATATAGCGAGAAACATATACGTGGCATTTTGGGGATAGTATGTGATTGCAAAGATTAATTTGTAAGCTTTCTTTTTACCTTTCCTGCCTCGATAGTGTTTGTTCTGCATTATTGTTAAAGACATAGCACAGGTATTGTATTGTATTGTTGTTAAAAATTACCTTGACCAAAAGGTGATGAATAAACAAAAAAAAAAAAAAAATACTTATTCAAAAGTGAAACTGCTCCTGTGGAATTTCTATATCATTTATAAGAATATTAACTGGTTAACTATAAACAAACGAAACTTAATGTTTGCCTATACATATTCTCACCGTTAAGCTCTTCAACAAAACAGAGACGGTAAAAAGAAGACAGGGATAAAAATTATCATTTTAAACTATTATTTTTTAAATTATTATCTCATTTCCTTAAAAAATGAAATATATATTTAATAAAACATATTTGTAGTACATTTTAACACTTGTAGAGGTGGTTGAACATGATCAAGTCTCACTTGTAGTATTAAGATTGTGTAATAAGTTAGGATTTGGTAATAGTAAGTAAGAATTTGGTAATTAGAAGAATAGAAAGTAAGACCGTATTCTCTGTCGGCCTCTTTCGAAAATATGTACGTTTATCTCCAGCGAAAAAATAACGAATAAGCTAAAACGAAAACCACCGTGACAAGAGCACAAAGATTTAATTCTTAGGTAACATCTGGTTTCATCAAAACGGCAAGTTATGGGTTTAGATCCCAAACGTTTAATGAAAGCGACGACAGCTTTTATGTTGTTACACATGTCTTGTTCGACTTCCAAAAACTGTGTGACAAAAAATCTGTAGTTCAGGAATCGTATTGTTTATCTTACTATTGGAAGAAAATATTTAACATGCAATATCAAAAAATTAATCGGGATCTTAACATAACATAAAAAACAAAATTTACTTACATGTTCTGAGGTAAAGTTAAAGTTACGCTTCAATTGTACGGCAGAGCCTCATGGTGCTCTTTTCGTGAAGACTTCACCCCCTCCTTTATAAAATTTTAGATCCCACCTGAGAAGGCATCATTTCTAGTGTCTGAAACTGTTGAAAAAAGCAAGTACTTAACATGGCCATCAATCTTTATAAACTGAAAATTGTGAAGTGAGTGGCAGGAGATGAACAAAGGAGTCTAATGGGACACGGTAAATTAGATATTCACCTTCAAACCAGATACTTCGGCTAATTGTCTATTAGACTGAAGTCCGATTACTACTTTATTGGTATTTCCAGGTGCTTCAAGTTGCCTAGAATGGGAAAGGGGATTTTTTTTTTCGATTTGGGGGTATTTTTATTCAAAAACTTTCTGGTACGCTGCGTTTCAACTGATGGGTGGCACTCTGCTAAGTCTCCCCACAATTATCCCATTATCCACAACCCTGAATGAGCAACTGCTGTGCCACCCTGTAACTTTGTTTTAAGCGATCCGCCATGACTTCTTTTTGAGGTCACTTTATTTAATTGCTACCCCATTCAGAGCAAACTTTTAGCTACGCCCCTTGCTTGAAAGCACTATGTTTTATCTTTTTTGTTTGGAAGAAAGTGTAGGTCCTCCTTTTGGTATACAATATAAATCACGATTACATGTTCTTACTCATTTATGAATTATACACTCTTTACAAGTCAACGCCATTCGTAGTGAAAAAGTAAATTTCCAAACTTGTGTTCTTCTGAATAAAGAATATACTTAAAGACAAAAACTCATCACCCCAGACAGTTTCAGTTCTCCCAACCACCTACCTCTAGTCCCTCCCTCAGCCTGTCTTACATTCCTCCACATGAGTAATCAAAACGATGGATCCATGTGTTCCGCTGTGTAATATGAGCTGCTCTGCATCTTTCGAATTTGCTGTCAATCTAAGAGTACTGTCACTTAGAACCAGTTGAGAATTTTGCTTTCCGGGAGGTAAAAATATAGCTAAGGGTGAGGCAATACAGCCTTTAGAAGAAATCCAGAAGGCCAGAGACTGGAAAGCGTCATTTCCTGCAATCGTCCGAGCTGCATTTCTATTTTTATAAAACTTCTTTGTTGGCCACGAGTCAATCGATGGATCGGATTATTATTATTATCCTTACTATCATTATCATCATTATCATTATCGTTATCGTTATTATTATTATTATTATCATCATCATCATTAGTCATTATCATCATCATCAACATTATCATTATCATGATTATGATTATTATTATTATTATCATCATTTTATTTATTTATTTTTTTTTGCTGTAGCAGAGAGAATTGAGGGAGTGTGGACTGGTTTAATGCTGTGCACCGACTTGTTAACTTTTCATTTTGAATAAGGTCTAAGGATGGATATTGCACCAAGCAAAATTAAAAAAAGATCATCACTTAAAATCTGTGAAGTTGTATTCTGGAGTTATATCCAGTTCAAACCTGATATAAAATGTAGTAGCATCATTTTGCATCTTGACTACCCTACGAAAGCAAACAGTTTCAAAACGGGACCCCTTTAACCCCTCCCCAGGGACAACCATTACTACATCCACAAGCCATCGTCAAAAAAGTCCTTTGCAATAAATCTGAATAGCCTGGTCCCTGAGATGTCTTACATAAGCAAAAATTCAAGGGAGAGGGAGCAACCATCTCACACGAGGTCAGCGTCCACTTGGTCATGAGTCTATATATCATATATCCTGCTTCAAATATCCCTCCACTCTCAAAAAAGGAAACGAAATGAAATCGGATACTTTTCATACATTGACAATGCAGTTAAACTAGACCTTCACCCGTTTTACTGTTAGTAGTGAGTTTGTTTTCTTTTTATATAGTGTTGGAACGGCTTCAAAAGTTTTTTTTTTAATTACTGTATATGAGTTTGATAACATCAGCCATTTACTAGTGCAGTTTTGGTCCTGTCCACTCTCTTGCAGTGGCGGTCCAACCCGGGTGGGGGGGGGGGGATATCGAACTCAGTCTCTCAATGAAAAAAAGTGACGGGCTAAAGGTACGCTTAGGTTCACCCATCCGGCCACTCCTCAAATTTGCCAAGGTGATGGTGGAATAAATGAGACATAATATCTCTATTTCAACTCTTGATAAATACAGCACTAAACACTTGTGAAATGAGGACTGACTGGACTACCTGCCCATCTGGGCTACCAAAACTTGCCTTCCGGCCTGGATGTCTGCACTGCAGACCTCGCCCCTGCAAAAAGTAGTCTATCTACGCTCCTGTACTTTCAGATATCCTGACATTATTTTTTATTTTTCACATATCTTAGTTTTTATTTCAAATGGGTGCCATTACACTTTCGATATCTATAATTAATTTCATATATTTATCTTGGGTCTTCATATTGCTTATGCATTCTGTGGATGCACTCGATTAATCACGTGTTCAATTTTATATTAAATACTCAGCTGCTCGGCTACGAAGACGATATTACTTTCTGTGTTATGATGTACTTGAGAATTAAACTTTTTGTTTAGTTACAGTTTGATGTACATTGAGCTATTATTTGACGTAGTGAGTGCTCATTTCCTGTTAAGTTCCTAGGGTTACATCTACAAAAGTCGAACATTTTAAAATTTGTTAGTAAGATACGTGAAGTGGTAATATAAGTTGCGCTATGCTCTAGGTGCCAGAGATTAATGTAGAGGAGGGGTTTGAGGCTCTATCAGTGCGAACGACCGAACAAGTGTGGTTACGTTTCCCTCGTCTGTTATTCAGTGCTAAAACCCAAATGGACGGAAAGTAGACTTTCTAGATGTTTTAGACCACACTTAGACGTGTTAGCCTGAATTGACACTATAGTTTATTTTTAAATTTTGTAATCACACAGAAGACACCTCAAAATATAAATTTCAGGTGTCTAATACCGTATGTCATTAGAAATGGTGCAATTCCCATTTCGAACCGACCTTGTTTGGTTTAGTTATGGTACTTTAAGTTTAACAAATATGGAGGCCATCTTGGATTTTTTTCAATACCATCTAATGATTATTCACGTTGTTACATATTGGGCAGAAAGTTGTAACATTTTGTACCAACTTGCTTCATTGTGTTCAGGTTTTCTTTACAAAATGGGTCGTAACAACCCATTTAGCTACATCAAAATATTGCACTGAGATACGTTCCGTTCTATTTGCTCATATTACTCCTTACCTTGGTGAGGTTTTAAGGTTAGTAGAAAAATGAAAAGGAAAAAATGAAGTCATCATCAAGGACCTTGATGGATAAAAGAGGAAAGAAAAACAATTGAAAACAAAAAGTTAAAACCCTGTTAGTACCGTTGTCCAAAGCGTCCTTAAATCTACTGGCAACGTAGATGCAACTAGTTCAACTTATTCCATTTTGTTTCATACCATTGAGGAAAGAAATAAGTTGCGACCATTACTTGATTCTGATTTGGACAATTCTAGAGTTTATGAAAATGACATCTTGTAATTTTTGCTATTTGCAAAACTGAATTAGGGCCGAACAAGAGGTTAGCCTTTCAAATCCTTGGACAATCTTGTAGACTTAAAGCTTAAGAGATTTACAATAACAATCTATTATTGTAAGGAACACCTTTTAAGGCACCGGTCAACCTCGCCGTGGGCATAAGTTCTCAAGTGGATCTACAAACTCGTTAGAAAAATATTGGATACAGGATACGCCAGACGAGGCCTCACTATTAATTGCTTATAAAAAATCCTAACAATATCCTGCTTAAGAATCGTACAATTCCTCTTTATCATACCTAACATCCTATTTCCTTTTTCAGTTGTTTTAACACATTGTTTAGATGGCTTTTTGTATCTTTAAACAGAAGTATGTTTCTCCAGCTGTTCTTCTGAAATCTGTGGATAATACTTTATTATGTCAAAAACCATAAAAACTTAGTTCGCGTTTCCTATATAGGTTATAGCAGCAATTAAAATTTTCTTATTGTACTGGAAAGGTTTGTCTGACGCTGTTGTTATAATTTTGTCCAGCACTGATTACAACAGTCACACCTGCGTTGTGTATAGTTTGACTTTAAACGATTGCCTATGAGGATTCATTCAAATTTCTGTGTTACATTTTAAAGTTATTAAAGTATGAAAGTATCATGTCTCATATCGGAACTTCCTGTGATTTGTCAGAAATTGTGTCGAAGTCCAAGTCAATGTTATTGACAGCGCTGACATTCTCTGGTCTATATTTGTTTGGTAACTACTCGAAATCTCCACATTCTATTTTATGAACGTTGCTTTTTTTGTCTGGTGCAATTAATACCATATCAATTTTGTCTCAGAGATGCTACTGGAATTAAAGTATCAACCATACATTTAATATTCTTGGGGATGCTATTTTTATCTGTATTTAATTCGAGATAGCTTCACATCATCCTTTCATTTTTTATTTTGACTTCAGGTAAAATGAATAATCTAAAAGGAGTCGCAGAGAGTTTCTCTCTAGTGTTACCTTTGTTTAGTCCATACAAATATTAAAGATGAGAAATATTTTAAAGGTGGTGTTCCTTGCAAAGGACATTTTGGAGTATTGGCTGCATCGATCATTTGAGAATATCCATGTTCTATTAAAATCCATCAAGTATTGACCAGTTTTATTCATGTCTTACTCCTATATCATGAATAAATGTTTACGAATTTGTGACGTCAAGGGAGGGACTCGTATGCCATGCCTTATGTTATCCTTTGATTTCAAGGAAAATTCATTTCAAGGAAAATTCAAAATGCGATATAGCCCTGCAGGTTGTATTTTGGAAATGAATATTGTCTTCTTTGAAAATATTGATATGACTTAGCAATGTGTGAACAAAAACGTAAGTTCTTTATAGACAGTAGACAACGCTTAACAAAAGAAATACTGACACTATGCAATACACCCTGTCATAATTTTGGCATATTGTTCTGTCAAAAATTACAAACATTGTAAAGGCAGATTTTAAGAATATTAGATATAAAAAACAGTTCCATTGGATTTTTCATTTGACTGGATTAAATCTACAACTGATGCATGCCACCCGAGCTATAAGATAATTTTGGGATTAAAGGCAAGAAAAATGAAGGAGATCAAACATAGAAATTTGAATGCTAAGTGGAATTTCCTCTGTCGAGAACCTTTGCAATGTAGAAGGAGGGAGCTGCAATTCAGGAGATGTATCGGAAACCCCTTCTTTTGATTCTAACTGAATAAGCACAAGGACATGTGTTTTGTCTTCCACTTGCAGTTTCAATGGGATTAGCGATATAAGGCGCTTACACATTTTAATTTAAAATTGAATTAAATTAGAAAATTTTGTCCATATAGCGATAAAGCGATTACGTGCAGACACAAAATTAACAACCTTTGAACGTTCATGTTCAACACGTTTTTTGATCGCATTATTCAGAAAATCTGGGCAAAGTAAATAGGCCCTGTAGGATATAAAGTCTTCCATAGACCTATGATTTCAATACAGCATATGGAATTCTTTGAACAGTGTCGTATAGTATATCACAAAATTTTGTCCATGTAGCTGGCTGCAAAATGATTAAGTGGGTGAAGGTGACAACATTAAACTTTCGTGTTCAACCTCAGTAGATAAATACATATAGGCCTATTGCCAGTAATCTTTAAACCTAATCATGTGTTACTTCGAACAAGTCAGTAGAAAGCACCAAATCCATAGTTTTGTTTTGTTAGGTGTCACATTCGTGTCTGAGACATGTATATCGTACCTGACGTAAGGTACGATATACGCTGATAAGGTTAGGATAAGGTCACAAACATTATCAAAGGTAAGTTGATACAAGTCATAAGAGTTGTCAAAATCCATGGTAACATATTATGGATTGAATGATGGGAAGTATACTACAGTAATAAATATTCGTTGTTGAAACAGCTTATCCAGTAGGTGGCAATAAGTTGGTAGTTTCTATGTAAATAGTTTACATGGCTCCGTTTCACTACATACTATACGGACAGTTAGCATATTTATCATTACTATTATTATTATTATTGTTGTTGTTATTGTTGTTGTTATTATTGTTATTATTATTGTCATTATTATTATTTGTACACCGATGGCAAATGAAGTCTATACATGGTGAGGAATAATTTGAACGAGGTGACAAGAACAAAAGTAGCCTCCTTTTGTCCATCTTAGGCAAAAATACTGATGATTTTTGTCAAATTGATGCATCTGATGTCTTTAGACAATGTGCTATCAACAAAAGTAGGTTTCAGTCGATTGATACTGTAATTTGGTCAGTATTCATTAATTTAGGTGAGAAAACAATAAAATTAAAGACATTTCACATGCTGTAGCTCTTACACTAAAATGAAAGTCTCTCCAACCTCACCTCGTCATTGATTTACCGAGTTTCAACTTGTTGCAAACCCTCATTATCCTCTGGCAGTTTTTATCACTTCCTTCTGTGATGTTCCACATGTTCAATGAAACATCGATCTCGTAGACCTTCTCGAGCTTCATGCCTGGTGGGGGTGACAAAACATGTCTTATGATCGAACATAAGAGGGGCTGTTGAATATTTTAGCACAGCCATAACGCTATGAGAGTAATAATTGCCAAATATCTCAAAATTGTGCTATAACGCTTTATGCTTACAAACACGTGTGTAAGTTTGCACATAAGTGCGTATACATAGACCTTTCGCTCTTCGCGTTTAAACAAGAAACTTTCAGTGCTCTGCATGGACAGTTGTTTATTTGTTGTTTGTTTTCTTTGTTACTCCAGGATGAGTTTGCGGCCTATGCTGGCCCTTTCGACGTAACTTTAATGCATATTATGTTTTTGCCACGTTATAAGTCTTGAAAGACGCCATTTAAAATTATGTATGTAAATAATTACGGTATACTACAGAGAGGTGGAAAAAAAAAAATCTACAATACCTCTCACCATTATAGTATAGTAATTACGGGTAAATATTTTATTGTCGAGAGTCATTTTGAATTATATTGGGATACAGGGCTTAAAGGGAAATAGGGCGTTTGTTTTAGGGGAAACATCCATATTTTTGAAACCAATGTTTGTGGGCGTAGAATGATAGATTATCCAAAATAAGGAAGGACAGTAGCCTTCTTTTCAAGAAATAAACTCCTCACAGATAGAAATTCAGTTGTTTGTTGCTCAGCACTAATTTGTTCACCCAAACTTTTCAAAATTCAAATGATGCATTTTCCATTACTCATCACATGCGTAATGTTTTGAGAAGATGAAGCTCCGGTAGATGGGTATTGATGAGACTGAATGGTTTAACGATGATTACCGCTATATTCTTTTGTATGTTATGTTGGTGTATTCTAAACTCCCTATTTCCCTTTAAATCCAGGTTACCTCTTGAGCAAAGTCTGACCTCTCAAGTATTCAAACACCTTGTCAAGACGTGACCCACTTTGAGTTCCAAGCCCCACACCGACCGGGCAGTTATGTGAGACGTGTCAGGATTTTGCCATGTATTTGATTCCAGAGCTATTGTAGACAGTTTTCCTAGGCACATGTTTTCCAATTTAAAGCTCTTTTCTGGCCAGTTATTTCCATCCCGCGACAAAACAGTTATGTGCCCCTAGCAGTGATCGTAATGACGTCACAAAATCATCCAATGGTATCAGTGACTGAACGGCTTGCCATACGTTGCCTCGAATTAAGATATCAATGTACACTAAAAAAAAAGGAGACATTAAAAAATAAAAGAAAGAACTTGATTCGCGCAGCCTTGTTTTGGTAGTGGGGGACTTTGCACCACCTGTAAACCAACACATGTGCATGCAATATACGCCGGTGAGTTCAGACGAGCACACCAATACACTTTAAGACTTGATACCAATCGGATCTATATTTTCACCACAGTTCACCCAAGAGATTTTGAAACTTTGAGGGATAATATGGACGACGTCGAACACGATAAAGAGGACAAACCACAGTGAGTGATGAAAGTTGAATTAATACTCATTTCAGAATAATATATTGCACACTGCTTATAGGTCTTTAGCTGGTAAATTTACGCAATTTCAAAAGACAGCTAAATGTGAAAGGCTTTACTATTAAAATATGGTGGCTTAAAGAATGAAATATGTATATATCACTCTTAATGAAAAATATCAATAGCGAAACGTGAATGATTGCAAGGATAGGTTTACTTGTTGGCAGACTTACAGACCTCCTTCCGCCCTCGTTCTCGGTCGAGTACATCATGGCTACAGTTAATGGGAGGAGGAATAGAAAAGTGTGAACATTCTCTCTTGCAACATCATAAACTCATTCAACCACTTCGACTGGGAAACAATAAAAAAAAGAAAGAAGACTATTCCAAAAGATCGAATTTTCACCAGGATTATGCACTTATAAAAATAAGACAATTTGTCGCTGTTAATTTTGATGTAAGCCAAGAGTTTTACGTATTTAGAACAGAAGCTAGGGAGTGACAGTGTGAGGGACATAAGAGGACAACTTGGCAAAGTTTAAAGAACATAAGCGTACAAAAATTGTGAGGTATGCACACTGTCAATAGGTCCTCAAATTTAGGATGGGTTTAGGATTTCCATTTAGTTACCCGGTAGGTTTATCCAGTCATTCCAGTTATAACGGCTCGTTATATGAGAGACTTGGTACTGTCGGAAAGTAAATACAATAGGCTCTAGCTCGAAGTCTCGTTAAATGATAAAGCCAAGGTCATTTTATCAGGCGAAACATATAGAACATACAAAAAAGCATGAACGTTATTATGTTTTATCCCATTCTTTCGCACTATTCTGGGATTTTTTTGTGAAGTGAAATTGAGGTAACTCAATTGTTAGGTCAGTAAATTGGACTTGCGATTGAATAACAATGACATCAACAAAAAAAGTTGCATATTTGCAGAGTCATTCTTCTTTCAAAATTGCATTTTCTCTTTTTTTTAACGTTTCAAAATTAACATTTTGATAGATTGGTCCTTATTAAATTGATGTAGGACAAATTTATGGAAACAAATAATACGCGGTGCTAGTATATTGTACACTAGTAATAAATGTATACTTTTATGGATTTGCCACCGGCATTTTGAGCTTAGTACCTCATTGTCATTTTTCAAACATTATTGAATTGGTATCTCTGACATACAGGACTTCTTTATGGTTGCATAAAGGTCCAGTTGTCAGCGCATATCGGCACTGGTTACTCTCATTGTGAACCCTGGAAGGGGGTGACTTAACTGACATCGCACCCAACTTGCCATATGCTTGAATATGCCCATGCTGACGTTCAAGTCTGAAAGGCTATACAGACTATATGTGGAATGGTGTGAACTCTGAACAATTCTGAAGAATATCAGAGACAGATTATAGTTTTAAACCATGCCTTAGTTGTATATGTATAGGCCTATAGCCTGCAACTCAATGTGTGTCATATATGTTATGTTAATCATGTCTGCCAGTATAGGCCTGTGCAAGCCCACTGTTATATGTATGTTAAGAATTTCTGCCATTCGCGACTGCGCCCAGACCGCTTCCTAAAATAGCAGGTGTTACTTCAAATTTGTAAATAATCAAAATAAATTTAAAATAAGAGAGATATAAATGGCGACTGTTGGTACCATACTTATTTTTTCGTTACTCTTTAGTAGTACACGGGTAACGGATGGGCCAAACATGTGTAACAAGTGCGAGTAATCTTACCCGTAAGTTATAGGCAGTACCTCATCACCCCAAGCTATATTTTTGGCTTCCGGAGAGCAGAATGCTCAACCGGTTTTTCTCTTTGATTGACAACAAATTTGAAAGGTGCAGAGTAGCTCATATTATACAGGGTACACAGGGATCCATTGTTTTGATTAAATATGTGGAGGAGTTTTAAACAGGCTGTGGAAGGTACTATACGTAAGTTGTTGGGAGAATTGAAACTGTCTGGCGTGATGAGTTTTTGTTTTTTAACTTGCACTGGCCAGACTTATAACACTTGGTCTTCGTGATCCTGTTTAGGTCACGTACAAATTAAAAATAACTACATATATCAAATAGCAAAACTACAGAAAAAGGAACGCAAAACGGAAGGACAGAAATCTATTCAACTCCTAAAAGGAGTTTGTTGTTGCGTGAAGTTCAAGTCAATAAATTTTTCCAAACCTGTCAAGTTTCTTTCACATATACGATAAATGGTCAAACTAAGAGGATTTCCATGTGTCATGCACAAATGGGTATCACTGAGTAATTAACTGTGAAATTTGGCTTTTGAAAACTGACACTTTTTTCACGCTAGTTCTAATTCACATGCACCCAGCCAGAACCAGTCCAGGTCCAAAGTTCAACATTTTTGTGTGTGAAAGTTGACTGACGACTACGCTCATCATGAACACTGTCATTTGGCTGTATCCTTCAAAATCTTCGGAATTTCATCGATTCTTGCTGTCACCAATACCTGTTAGATATTCTTTAAGTCCATGCATATAGCCTATAGGTGGTTTTGATTTCTAGCCTTGAATATCAATGACAAGTGCCATTGCATGGAAGCTCATCTCATTGTCACGTTCTAAAACTTCTACAACAACGTTTAATTGTTTTTTAACAAAAGAGAATTTATAGATATACCGGTAGGGGAATTGTATATACGCTTTATTAATTGTGAGCCTCTGCCTTTGGACCATTTGTTTTTACCACCTGAAATTGACTCACAATGTCTGTTAATGATGGATTGCAAAAATTATGCAGCGTAATTCGTTTAGTTTCATGTTTACAAGTAGGTTTTTGTTAACGTCTATGTTTACTCTAGGCTTATATGCAATGGGTAAAGACGTATGTAAACCACCCTTTGAAGTCAGAGAACGCAACCAAATTCTTTAAGCCTATAATACTGCTGAACACTTTTGGGTAATTATCTTCCCGCCTAGCAGGTCCTAGCTGGATATGGTGTGTGTGTGGGGGGGGGGGGGGGAGGGGAATAACTGAGAAACCATAAAAGAATTCTGAAGGTAAATGGTCAAAAGGAGGTGAGGGGGCATATCATGGCTTATCTCATCCTTTCCTGGCTGCAAATTTGAAATTTAGCCACTTATTATCACTGCTTTAACATTTTGCCAGTGGGTCACTTACTTGGTTTTTTTTTTTCTCTACTTGAAACTGACTTGATCAATGATAACTACTGACCCGCAATTACTTAGTTCAAATATTTTGACTTGACTCGATTTGACTCAACAACTGGTGCTGACTCGACTTGACTCAATCTGTAACGTGGATGACTCGACTCATCGTGACTCGAGCTCAAGTTGACTCGTTACAACTCTGGCTTCCACTAAAGTATCTTACATTTTTGAGAGTGTAAATCATTGTCAGTATACATGATACTTGTTTACTTGAAGGTACCGCTGTTAGATAAAGAAAGAGACTCTTGATAGACTCAGATCGTCAGCATACAAATTATGTGACAAGCTGTGATATTAACTGTACCGTTATGAGCTCAGTATTCCCGCATAATGAACTGTGTATATATAAATGTGCTGTATGCTAGATCTGAACTTTGGTAATAAATTTCTGTGTTGTCTCTCAGTCGGCGGTATCGTAAAGCTGTCAACGAAGTAGGGGAGAGATTAGATGAACATCATCACATTTTCGTGGTTGTATTCATGATAATGTCACAAAATGGCGACAGAAAAGACTGATGGGCAAATGAATGCGTATCCATGCAAGTGTAGACAATAGCTAGGATGCAAGAGTTGCTTCAAGCTTCAGACAGGATAAAACGTCTCGTTCGGACACCTTTTCTAATTACAATGTACAAATGTATGCTTTCTCATAAGATTTATGATAAAGGTCTAACGTACACTCACACTCAGTAAATGACAAAATGATGCCTTAACTTTCAAGCAGGATGTGCTGTTATTCCTGCAATGGCAAAAGTGCACCAAAAGACTGGCTACATTTCGTATAGTTGTAAAAAGCTGTACAAACTACCTCACTGTGGTCTATTTGTCCAAATAAAGCCTAATTTCCTGACTCAATGCGTTTTCCTTGTGGGGTCTTCGCACGGAAGTGTCGCACATTTACTGCAGGGCCTGGTTCCGCTAACTTTTTAGCCGAAAAAATGGATCACCCTTCTTTCTGCCGTAATTAACAACCTAAATGAATGAAATTTATTCTGAAAGAAACATGTTGTAGATGTTACTTTCCAGATTGGAATCGAATGGAAGAAAATGAGTGAGAATAAACGATAAAGGCTATTTGTTTTCCTTCAAACAGCACATCCTGCTTCAAAGACAAAAACTCATCACCCCAGACAGTTTCAATTCTCCCAACCACCAACGTCTAGCCCTCCTTCAGCCTGTCTGAAATTTCTGCACATGTGTATTCAAAACAATAGATCCCAGTGTACGCTGTGTAATATGAGCTGCTCTGCATCTTTCGAATTTGCTGTCAATGAAAGAGTACTGTAACTTAGAACCAGTTGAGAATTTTGCTTTCCTGGAGGTAAAAATATAGCTTATACCTTTAAAGTTTGTACTGTTACGCAGCGTACACAGGGATCCATTGTTTTGATTACACATGTGGAGGAATTTAAGACAGGCTGAGGGAGGTACTAGAGGTAGCTGGTGGTTCGGGGGATTGAAACTGTCTGGGGTGATGAGTTTTTGTCTTTAAGTTGTGCGGGTGACAGCTCTAGTCTGGACTTCCCAGACTGGCTGGAACTATAGTGTGGTCAAAGGGAACCGGAAGTTTCGCGAAGGACTAAAGAAGCACGATGTTTGATTCGAAATGTCCATCGGCTGAAGTACATTCACGGAAAACCAAGTCGGCGACAGGCAAAGAACCACTGACAACAAATGGTATAGGCTTTTGTTGACCGAGTTGACTGAACATAGGCTAGGAAATCGGTGTCCACTTGGATGGAAAGTTCGGCGATTATATAATTAGATGTGGGAAGTACATAAGAATGATTTGATTGGAAAATAGACCTAATATCAACACGGCTGCTAAAAATTAATTTATTATAAGTAGGGTTGTAGGTAGGACTATATCCTTGGGGGGGAGGGGGGTTGACGTGTGACGTTAAAATTCCGACTAGCGGGGTGCTCTTTCCAACGATGTGGTGACCCCACCCCGATACATTCATGCAGATACCGAGAATACATTCTCGGGAGGGGTGAAGAATTAAAAGGGGTGCAGTTTTCACAGAAAGGGCATTATCAGGCAAACAAACAAATTGTCGACGAAACAAACATGTTACCACGATAGCATAATCCTAAGTCCATTCCTCGGAAAAGAAGGCACTTTCCAGTCACAACAATGATTATCCCGATACGGTAATCATTGACCTAAGGAATTGTGTCTAGCAAGTTCGGAGGCATGGGTAACCAAGGATGTTTTTTGTCAACTTCAGGCTCCGTTTTCTCCATCGATCAAATTTACAATGCGTCGTTAAAGCGATTGTGTGTAAAGAAAAACCCAAAAGGAAAAGATTGTGTTTCATCTTAAAGTTTTTTCTCATTCTACACTCGCTGTAGTTTATGGACGGACTAAGTGTTTCAATGATCGAAGATAACATTAACCACTGTGAAAAGTACAGTACAAGTTTCACCGGTGTCTCTATTAATTCAACTTGTAGTATGTAATGACGGAAACGAAACACTGTGATTACAAGTAACATACTACTGATCACCTCACTACGGTGTCAGCGACCAGCCGTTTCGACCAACTGGATATTCATTACTAGTTTACTTCCCATTGGCTTGATCAAAGAAACGCACTTTTAAGTTGAACTGTCAACCATTACATTGCCATATTTTGTACTTTTTGTACTAATGAAAAAAAAAATTGACAACATATGGCAGATTTTATCAACCTGTTTGAAACCTGTTTATTTTCCAAAATTGTCTGAATGGCCCAATTAAAAGCCATATTAACCTTTTGGGAATGACTTTTTTTCACAGGCTGTTTGAAAAGTCTTTATTATTTGCCTACGCACGCAATCACTTCAACAACAGAAATCTTGAAAACATTCCATTCAAGTCTGAGGTGCAGATGTCTGAGTATAGAACATAAACGGTATGTTACTGCGATCATATAATAACGTGAGTTCGATTTACAGAACGAAAATTGCAACGTTGGACTCAAATTTGACCAAACTAAGTTCAATCAATTACATCAAAGCTTTACTCCGCAGAATTTTAAATGCTGTTAGTACCGGTATGCTAACAGCATTCTAACAGCATTCTACAGAGTAAAACTTTCATGTGATTGATTCACTTAGTTTATACGGGTATGTACGGTGCTTAAAGGCTGTATTGCATCACCCTAAGCTGTATTTTTACCTCCCGGAAAGCAAAATTTTCAACTGGTTCTAAGTTACAGTACTCTTTGATTGACAGCAAATTCGAAAGATGCAGAGCAGCTCGTATTACACAGCGTAACACGAATCCATTGTTTGATTACACATGTTGAGGAATTTCAGACAGGCTGAGGGAGGGACTAGACGTTGGTGGTTGGGAGAATTGAAACTGTCCGGGGTGATGAGTTTTTGTCTTTAAATCATCTACGATTCATGTCATGGATTAGAAAATGTATTTAATGGACCTAGTGATATTTTTTTTCATGGACAAGAAGACAGCTTTCCATAGGTTTCCATCTTGCTAGAAATACAAGTTACAAAACCTGCGTTACTAATTGTTTATTTATAATAAACATATGTTAAATATCGATGATCTAAACACACGATCGATTGAGTTCATGATTTATCCAGAGTGCCATGACGACAGTCCGCGATGATACACTATAGATTTTAGGAAGCTTTCTCTTTGATTATAGGCTGTTAAAAGTCGAAGCTTATTCGAAAAAAGAGACGGCGAATAACCTCAGTTATTCTCATTCTCACGAACCTTACGCCTTACCCTTAAAGTAACTATAACAATGATTGTCGATTCGCTATAATGTGGGTCGTGTCAAAGAAACGTTTTATTTGCACGAATTTATGCGTTACTAAAAACTAGCCCAATTCGTCGCAACATTTTTTTTCTCCCCAACAAAACGAGACATTACTAGCTGCCAGACTGCAATTGTCATCAACACTCTACTTAATGGTCTTTGCGATTTTCTTTCAAATCAAGGGCATTAAATATGCTCCCATGAATGATTAATTTGGCCATACTGGGTTCAACGAAGGTCAAGTTCTGAAAGTCGCAGATACAAAACTGGATATTAAAGTTACATAATCTTCCACAGGCACCTATCACACTAGACCCATATATTAGCAAACCCTTAGCTGATTACGTAATCATGCTAATCTATTTGTCTTGTTACACTAAAGCTTCAACTTGATCAAAGCATAAGTAGCATGCACGGTATCCCTAAGAAGAAGTAAGTCTATTCTAAAATCTCCCAAATTTGACTTGTAGGAAGCCCTTGCTCTGACTAGATAATTTGATTTGAAATTTGGTTCTCAAAAAGTTACATTTTTCAAATACGTCTGACAAAAAAGACCAGGCATACCAAATAGTATGCAAAAGTTTGAATAATATATAAATTAATGCCATTTGACTGTGTTCCACGTTCTCTCACGATCAAAAACATCATTGTCAGTGTGATATCCTGTACCTCGAAGATTTTTGCAACATAGCGCTATAGAGATCCCTATTCATCATTTTGGATGTTGAGTTGCTGTGGAGAATCGGCATCATGTGAAAATCTAATGTTTCTCTTTTTGGGAGGATCTTCTGCATTTGCCAAAGTTGATCCTCACGCCCGGAAAAACTTTAATCTATTGCCCATGCATGTGTGTAACTTTTGCACGTGACCCGAAGTGGCAAACTATGCGACCATTTAACTGTTACGCGTTTTGCTCTTTTTAAAGGGGATATCAGGGTTTACTTTCACAATTTATTGCACTACAATTCCCAACAGGTATCGTACAATGAGTCATAACTAACAAATATGATCAAGATTATCTCAAAACATGTGGACAATTTCGGGAAACGAGTCAAATTCGCCAAAAAAAAATCGGTGTAGGGCTCTGAAAGTCTGTAACATCCATATTCATCGAATCCCTGAAATATGAATATTCAATACTATCTCCTTTTCAAGGTATGAGGAGGTGGGGCTTCCTATTTAGTACACTAAACAAAACATCAAACGAATAGTTTCATACGTAGCCAACGTGCGCTGTATGTATCATCAACTATCACTAAACTCTTGTTTACTTAGCAATACACGAACAGCATGGGAACCGTAAACATTCAGTTATGTTTATTCATATAACGTCATCTCAGTTTTACGCTGTGATTGGTCATCGTATAGAGGAGGATGTCTTGTCTTGTACGTGGACGTTTATTTTTTGTACCCGATAAATATTAAGAGTTCTCATTCAACAGTAATTAACGCATTAATTACCGTTTTTCCTACCTTCAAACACCTCCCCCAACGTCTCTTTATTTCGGTGAACAATCAGTTTAGAAAGAAAAATAAACTAAAGGTGAATTTTATCAGTCAAACCCTGATTTCCCCGTTACGTGGTAATCATGATGTCACTAAACAAGACAGACAGACAGACAGACAGACAGACAGACAGACAGACAGACAGACAGATAATGTCTACTTATCACGCACCGATTTATGCGTGTATGCTGATGGACAATATCCACTGACAATAAAGTTGTCAAATGAAACAGAATATAGATTTGTCAAAGTTTGATTTTTCAAGGCCTTTCATATACACCATATATAACGAAATGAAAGTGACGTGTATATAGTTACGTTTATTGACCATTACATCACTGACGTATATGAAAAAAAGCAATTGTGACGTTGAAAGATCTCATTGATTGTCCATAACCATAGTAGCAGTAATAATAGTGGTAGTCGAAGTAGTAGTAGTAGTGGTAGAATGTTTCAGCAAGTCAAATAGTGTAGGAGTCACACCACCGTTAATCTCTCGCATTGACTTACAGACTAGGCTATAGTGATCTTCGAGGCTTCGCGCATAATTCAAAGTCCATAAAAATTAATCAGGGCACTGAAATTCTGAGATTATGTGTCATAAACCTGACCACTTGCGACTGAAACTTTTGTTTTTCTTGACCGTTCATTACCAAATAGATTTTAACATTTATGTGCAAATCAAGGTTTCAATAATATGATCATTTCATGAAACACTTCAGTGACTCGATCAATGCAAAATGTTCCACAATTGTATGTGCATTTATGCAGCATCCAAATTAGACTTAGGCCTACTAAAATCTCCTTACTTTCAACTGAGACCAAAAAGGCAGAACCCTTCTATGAATTTCAAAAATGAATTTTTTGGAAGGAAACATTATTAATGAGCCTTGAGAAGATGTTGGTGAAGCACTGTCGGTTCAACATACAATAAAAAAAAAAAAAGACAGTGACGTTTATTACACAACATTGTATATATATATATATATATATATATATATATATATATATATATATATATATATATATATATATATATATATATATATATATATATATATTGCAGTCAGTATATATTTCGTCAGTTTGCTTGCAGTCAAAGGTTTCAGACATCATTGTTCTTTCCTATCATTTTCGTCATTTTATATCTCTGATTTGTTTAGTTTGTCATGCGTCATGCCTTTCCGGGGAGAATGGGGAGAAAGAAATTGAACTTGAACCTCGACTCCCAGCAGCCTTGTTTGACATTGTTTTAGATATTGCACGCATGCTATATCGCAAGGTACTTGTCAGTTAAAAATTAATTTGCACAAGAAATTAAAACAAAGAGTACCAGACCAAACAATGAAACTGTTAGGAGATAACCAGAAATGTCGTCAACTAACAGACCACAGAAGCATTGAATCAATTGCCATTTTCTTTCCTCATGTGAGTGCCTCATTAGTAAACAATATTTTTGTTTACTAGAACACGCTCAAACCAGCTGACCACCATGTGCTAACGGTGTAAATTAAGTTTACCCCGCAGAGGGAAGGAATATTTACCACCTATATCATTTCAGACCCCGGATGAAAACAACCTTTATATCAGGTCTGTCGAACTTCGAAAGCAGTAATGCGGATTTGTAGGTTATGGAAAAACACGAGCTCCTCTCAAGTAATGATATATTTTGCCCGACACAGATTACATCATTTTCAGCAGGTCAATTATACACTATCAAGCTTTGCCACACCATGGAGTTACTAGTAATTATTTACCGTATCATCTATGTATTAGACAGTTGACTCGGGCAAAATTGAAGACTCTGAAACCACTATCATGATGGGGCCCAGGGAAGGCTTGGGGGGATGTCCCCTCCGCTTCTTTATAAAGGGAAGGGACACTGACACGTGACCCACTTTCACTTTTTGCAACCGACAATTCATAAAAAAAAAACACTATCCGTTCTTTTTGGAAGTGTTACTTTCTACTCCAATCCTGTGTTCCAAAAAATAAAGAAAATCTAGTTGAAATTTGGAATTGGCCACAATTTGAAATGGCCACAATAGACTGAAAAGGTGCCATTTCTTGCAATATGAGAGGTATTTTTAAAAAAATTCTCGGTACGCTACATGCCAACAGATAATCGCGCTCTGATTAAATGGAGTCCAGAGAAAATATACGGTTTTGATGGAGTTGTCACTGCTTCTCCCACTTCACTTTAAACTTCGCCCAAATTCCACACTCCCCTCCCCCTCCCCCCCCCCCCTTCATGAAAAAATCTGGTTACGCGCCTTTTGAGAGAGAAGTTTTAAGCCGTTACTTCCAATATTAAATCAACGCCGAAGAACTGTGTCACAAAGCAGCTGGGATAGGATAATGACTTTTTCATGGTTATATGAATGTCAGTTGACATATATAGAAAAAAGTAGCCTATACTTTTATCGTTCCCTAGAATTGTAAAATGATGTCCAGTATATTGGCAGCAGACGCTGGGATGAAAATCATAAGACATTATTGTGCAATCAAGAAAGCTGGTTGGTGTCATGAAAAAAGTATGCAATAACAGATTGATATTTTTCATGGCGCTATAGTGCTTTCGTAATTAGTTTTTTTTTTTTTTTTGACTATGTATTCTCCCCTAGCTCTTGAAATGTGGTGACATGTTTTGTTTAGACGATCATGCATGTCCTCAATACCGTACCATGAGATGAAATTTTATACCCTCAGTTCGTCCTTCTCTATAACACAGGTAGCTTTATCAGGCATGTGTAGGCATAGAATCAATACAATTGCAATGCCGTATTACTCAGTCAAATGTCGAACATACAGTGGAAAAATCATAATTTCAGACTACGAAGCACAATAATTCCAGCCGATCCAGTTTATCTTAAGCGATGTATAGGTCGTGTAGGGAATACGTGTCACGTGATCTTTGTACTGGATCTCATAAATTTACCAACTAAGATTCTTATCTTCACAGTGTACTTTTTGGTTGAAATAGACGTTTGCTAAACTTCTACTTCTAACTCACATTAACTGTTAGTTTGTCATTTGTTTATCAATTAACCACTATTGATTGTGCGATGCTGCATAACAACTCGTAAAAGTGGCCGTGCAGTATCCGTCTTGTCAGCTGATCAAATGTAACGTGTAATGTGAGGTCAATTCAATTGAATACCCGGATGAAGGTCATTCCCGGTGGCCCTCGAAAAGAATTCAGGCGCAAACTGGTACTTGAACTTGGTAGAGCCCTCGTTAAATCAAACTTCGTTTTAACGAAAATATGATATTGTCATGTTACAAATAAAAATTGGCATCTGGATTGTGTGATTTGCAGAACGCTATTAAATTTGTCAAATTATCAATCACGTGAAAATGTTTGACGAGTAAATTCTCATCATAACCCCGATTTATAGTGTTTTATCTTGTTATATGCTGTAACTGAAGTTATATTTCACATTCACTTGCCATTTGCAGGGACTAAGGATCAAAGGCCAGTACGTAAAGTGAAATAATGCGTCAGTGAACTTATATTTGAAGGAAAACGTACCGAGCTGCCGTCACATAGACACTTAAATACTCATCATACAAATGCCTTGTACCATAACACTGATGTTTTACATGGGAATAGGACGAATGACCCACAGAATAATGAAGATACGGCAATGGTTCTGATTGCAACATGAAAACATATGTAAAGTTAATTTGCTAAAGTTAATTTGGGGTTGAAAGGACACAGTAATAGATCACTAGCAATTCAATGGTCTAGTAAAATAATCAAGACTTATTTCTGTATCAGTTTGCCTGAAAATGTTGTAGGTCTCCAGGCAACCGACATGGGATGCTGTAAACTGCTAGTCAAATAAGAAGAGCCTTTATGTTCCCAACACTGCTAGACTAGTTAAATGATACTCGTAGCCATATAACGTGCTAAGTATCGGTCAAGTAACATATTTGTCTTAATTGTAGCAAATAAAAGATAAAAATCCGTTACAGGTCCGCTCGTTGTGAAGGTAGGACTATTTCCGCGGCAGCCTTTCCTTAGTTTGACATGTTCAAAACCATGCGGGGATCAAACTTCGAAAATTACATACGGCGTGCCAAGAAAGCTGGCAGAGTCAAGAGGTCAAATGAGAACTTCAAAGGCTTTTTGTGTCTTCAGTGATTCATCCATTCCAGAGCCATATATATGGCTCTGATCCATTCATCACACTCTCACTTATATTACACACTGTTTACGTACTCGCACTATTGTACTACCGTACCAGGGAACTAAATTGATAGTGATACCAGGGATCTATGTGTATACTGCCAACTCAAACTGCTGAATACCGTATAGTCAGCTGGTTAGTTCGTGTTTAGAAGCCAGTCGTAAGACAACAAAATTCAGTGAACGCTAGAAGCGGCGTTTAATGGTAGTAACAGCTGTCATAATCCACAGGATGGAGTAATTTCTGGACTCAAAGAACTCGTATCGAGCATTTACTCCGACAAGTTTTCAATTATCGACGTAACGTTAACGTACTGCCCAACGAGTAACGTTATGTCCACCTCTCCAACAAGTATGGGCTGAACTAAGTTGCATTTCTCCAAGGCCTAGGCTAGGCCCGAGATGTAGAATATCAATCGACCGATATTGTTAATGGCATCTTCATAGCCCCCACGAGACCAGCCAAATTGGAGATGGTAGATACATCAAAACGTCTGCTTCTAGATAATGAGGATGCATACAGTGAGGATGATAGTGGTGAATCCGAAGAAGCTGTAAATCAAGAACTAGGAGAAGTGGACCTTCATTATATAAAATCAAGTCCATGGCATTAAAACTAGGTTGAGAAGACATCTGCTGTTGTTAAGGTATCCACATCTATCCTTGCTGCTAATGATGAAGTAATGTTCACAGGCTAGGTAGAGTTATGATCACCTGAATTGTGGTATAGGCCTATGACTGCAGCATTGTTGGCCCTTATACAGTAGCAACATTAACATGCAATGGAGAAAAGTTGAGTGAGATTAGATGAAAAGCATGAATGCAATAGAGTAATGCTTCGAGACCGAGCAACTGCTGGGTTAAGAAGAGTGAGGGGGGGGGGGGGGTTGGGTGTGCCCTCTTATGGTGCATCCAACAATGGAGAGCTTCATTTTTCAAGGTGAAATCGTGTGATGGGGTGCATACTTTATTTTGACCCTTTAAACATATGCAGGTGTTATTTCTTCTGTTTAATTATTGGATTCTAATTGAGTTATTCTTAAGCTACAGTATATTGAAATTAGATGTAGATGACATGAAAAGAGATTTACATGAGGTAAAGGAAATGATAAACATAGAAGATCTACTTTTTAAGGTGGCAGCCTTGTCTCTATTTCGTTCCCTTACACTCCAGTAACTATTTTACCCAAGTGTATCATCACTTTTTTAAGGACTGAAATGCCATTAAATGCTTCTATGTAGAACCAATATCAAGGCTGTAACATTGTTACTGAACAGTATATAAATGTATGTCAGTTTCATCTGAAAGGTTGAAATCTGTTTCATTATCACACTGATGCATGTACTGTAACAACCTCATGTTTACCCAGGGAGCGCTTTTCCCTCCAAAAAAAATTATTATCAGGTTCTGTTTTGCTTAGTTCTGACATGCCTATCCCACTGCTGTCTGACTTAAAATTGTGATGGGATGTGATACCAGTCCACTGAGACTTTCCACAGAGACTAAACATGGTTGGTTGGCATGACATCTTGCTGGTAGGATAATTCATTTGAAAGTAAAAACAAAACCCTGAGACATCTTTATGAAATATGAATTAAGCAGTTCTAAGTGTTTAACAAACATCTTTTACTTCCTCCAAGAGTATACAGAGTACTTTTAGAATTTGGAGAAGATTGCTGCTTGAATGTAAATCTATTCATAACTGTTCAATCCTATTTGACTTGTAAATTTTGAAGAGAACCAAAAGCTTTTCAATTCCAAGGGTGGCTTTGGGTGAGTGAATCCCAATCTCTAAATGGCATCTTCCTGGTTGCTTTTTATGAACTTTCAAGTAGCAGTGGTTTGGAAAAGTGAACAATATATGTCAATAAAATTTGGTGATGGTCTGCACTATTCACCATGGTTAATCTCTCATTTGACAGTAATATTTCAATGCCAAAAGTTCTGACTGCCACTCTCTGTCGGTCTGTCCATCATGAATTATCTTAGTCATGCTGTAGTATGACAGTTTTTGTACACAAGTTGATGTGAACATAGGGATGAGAATGATGGTTGAAAACTGAAATGATCAGCGAGATTGAAGCTTTTGACACAAATTGGGGTGACTGCATTTTCACTCTAACTTATGTTTGCTTTACCCTTACATATAAGCACTCATATTCACAATCTCGGACCATGGATGTGCAATACAGCATCACTGATTTGCGGAGTTGTCTTTGTCTGTGAAATCCTGAAAAGTTTCTCTCTCATCTTTTTCCAGGGGACTTCGGACATGGCACTATTTCCTGTTTGCATGCATAGCCCTGGTAATCATAGGGTTGATCATCGGTCTGGGCTTTACCATATCAGACTTTGGCGAAGAGGATCCACGTTCACAGAAACATTTTGAACATGCGGTGGTGGCGGCAGACGCAGTGGAATGTTCAATAATTGGCAGGTTTGTCCGATAATCATCACTTTGCAGACTGAGTTGTTGGTTGCAGTGATTCTGTCCCATTGCATTTTGGGTATCACAATGATGATTTAACTTGCCAATACACTGTCTATCAAGACAACTCAAAAACCCAACATCTTTTTTGATATTATTATTATTCTGCTTGATAGAGAATGTGGGACCAAATTGTAGAATCTCAAGAAAATTTTGGAGAGAGCACCAAACCAGAAGCTGATTTTGTTTTCCAGGGTGAAACTGTTGTGGATTTTCAGAAAAACTCAGAATCAGAATGGTGACTGAGTTATTCTCAGAGGCATAGTATACTGTAGAAGTAATGAATGTTTGTAAGTGCTATAGTATGAATAATTTTCATGAGTTGAAAGATTAAGACGTACTTCACAATGAGGCGAAGCTGAGTTGAATGGGAACGTTCAGTCTTTTAATTAATGAAATCATTCATGCTACAGAATTGCACGAATAGAGAACATTCATGATATGTTTTGTATAACACCTCAAAATGTGGTCAAAATTTGGCTCAGTTAGATCAATGGGGGATATGGCGTAGTGTGTACGATCCCCGATGCGTTACAGTGATCCAATCCACGGTTGAATGTCAGAATTATGATGGTAGTGCTGAATCACGCATGGCATGTGACCACTGATCCTTCAACCGGATGTTGAGGAATTAGTTGTGATGTAATATGAAATAATCTTTTATTTATAGCGATGTTATTATTTACAACCTGCCCATATATATATCTTGCAATAGTGAGAAATTTATGAAAAAAGTGTTACTTCCATTGGTGTGGAAAGCTGGGAGACTTCTTCCTGGGGAAATTTTTGTATCTTGAGGGAACTTTTGGCACTGGAGATATATGTAACGTTTAGACTCCCTTCCCAGGAAATGGACATTTTTTCCATCACTGCTTACTTCATTAAAGTGTGTGTTAGCTTACTCCTAGCTGGTAATTGCTTTGCTGTTTGGTGCTGTTCTATAAGTCTGTGTGCTGCAGTTTTCCTACACAGTGTGACTGCGAGACACCAGTAATAACGGAATCATCCTCTGATAGCATCCCAAGCTTCTTAGTACAAGGCAGTCCATGATCACATATATATGAACACATTCATCAATACTCTGATTTGTACGTTCAATCAGACCAATCAGCACAATAAAGTGAAAGTGTGCAATGTGTGTAACCTCACAGTTCCTCCCACAGATAAAGGACCTCTCCACCAGATGAAGCCAAGCTCAAAAAATCTTCAAAAGGAGGTCAAGGTTTAAATATACAAAAGAATGACTTCACACACATTTTATGTGTTTGGAGCACGCTGCCACATTGCACTTAAGAGTACATACAATTTTGTGTTTTGAATGGAAATGTGACAAATTCTGGAGGCATTAAATCCAACTATCGAAACAGAAGTGCTGGTGTTCAAGGCTGGAGGTCATCTGCTTATCTACTTTTTCTCACACAGTAAATTACTGTTTGTGAATGCAGCATTTTTATGATTTCGTCCACATAGTGCACTTAATTGAGCACATGTACAGCTATGCCATGTACCACATAGTTGAGTGCTGTATGTACCATGCAACCCTTTCTTTCCTTCTGTTTTAAACATTCAGCCAGGGGGAAAATGCTGCGCTGCTTAACCAGGGAACTGCGGAATGAAAAGTATCGTAACTTTCATCCCACTGCGGAATTGGATTTTCGCAAATTTCAACTTAACAGCAGGAAAAATAATGCACTGTAAGCATACTAAAAAATATTTCACCACCCTTAGTTTCTTCTTTGTCTGAAGCAAATACAAGTAAAAAAGCATTATTTTTATCTTATTTGAAGAGGTTTTTCTAAATCACCTGCCTCACACAAAAAACTCCTCTCTCTCATTTTCTTAGTCTCTATCCGTTGACTCGAAATTCAAATCAAGTAAACTCTGCCCAAAGCTTCTTTAGCAGAGTAAACTGCTTTTTTTGAGATAAAGACTAGCCATTGCAATATTGAAATTGGAAAAATTACATCCATGTGGTCCCTGCAGAGATAAATTGTGAGAAGCATAGTATGTTCAGGAGCACTTCCAGGTTTCAGATACTTGGTCAACGTCTCAGTGCAAAGAGAAATGTGTCCGTCGTGGGGCATTAGCGAACAGTCTACAGATAGTTCCAGAACATTCATGGTACACAGTAAACTATCTTTTATACAAGGGTGCATCTTTGATTGGCTGGTCATTATGTGTTGCAGCTCAGTGGATATATTTATGAGTTTATAAGTGAAGGTTAGGACCAGACAAATACAGTATGCTCGTCATGTGCACTTAACTGGTTAAGAGTCTCACTACAAGGAGCTTGTGGCTCTCCTCATGTGGCTGTGTCAGTCTGTGTGTCATAGGATCAGGTCTTCGTAGTACTTACAGCACAACTTCTATAAAACTTCTGGCAGCAAAAGTACGGCACAGCTGCAATTTATCTTGATATAGGCCTACTGTACAGAATGTACTCATTGCTACAGTACTTCACAAAATGAATTGCATTTTCATGAATGTGTAGACTGAGGTACTGTACCTATATATCGTAAAGATATCTTTCAAGATTTGAAACAAAGTCTTGTATTCTTTATGAGTGATCATCAGTCACCTGCATAATTTATCCGTGGCATACGTGTCAATGTCTGCCAGAGTGACTCAGCTACTTTTGACAGTTCTGCAGATTTACGTATGCTGTGAATTGAGTTGTTTGTTCAATCTACTGCAGTGTCTAAATTCTCTTTACATTGTTGCTGGTAATCTGATAAATAATATGGTACAGTGTATTCTGTATTTTTATGGTGGTGATGATCAGCCATGTCAATGGGCACAGTAAACTGTTAATTTTTGTACAATGCCAGAATTTTAGCAAGTCATCATGATAGCAATTGCTGTCACACAAGACCTGATCAAGTTTTCATTAAGCTGTAAAGTCGGGGGTGTTTCCGAAATCTTGACTTACAGTTCAGTAAAGAGTGTAAAAGTGTGGCATATTAACTAATACCAAAGTTGCATATTGTTGTAGATAACTTAGGTACCATGGCTGTTGTACTGCAGACACCGCCTAGATACCTCTAGTAATGACAATCTTTTTACAACATTTGGTACTTTAAACTTTCAACTTCTTTTGTTTTTGTGCAGTAGTTAATAGAATGTTGTGAAATTCCTGTATGTGGTAATGGAAATTGCAGTGTGTGATTTTGTCTTTGTAATTCAGTGTCATGGAACCGTGTTAAGACTGAATTGAAATAGTGAGTGACAGTCGTTAAATAATCTCTATGAAAATGTAAGATCTCAGTTGCTCAGTTCTCAAAGCTCAGTTGTAAAAGAATGACATGCAGCGTGTTTAAGAAAGTCATAAAAAAGTCATTCATTTTGGTAATGGAAAGTTTTTTTACAGTAGATAAAAATGTTTCACCTAAAGAATTTGTTTTCTTTTAGTTTCAAGTACATATTGTATAAGTTTTTAATTAATAAGTGAACTGAAATGGTATCTCCATCAGACGAAGGACAATTCGTTCATCTGATAGACTGTTTTCCTTCCCTGCAGAAGGAAGCCGGACAAGGCATCCTCATTGGTTACCATTTTGTGTTGGCTCACCGAGGCCATTACTTCGCATGCACAGGGACGAGTCAGGGCTCATGAATTCCGTGGGCAGGTGGCATCGAAGGCATATTTTCTACGCGGTGTGGATTGTTTCCCTGCATGCAGTTCTCTACATGCAGTTCCCTATGAGCAGTGATCCCTATGCTCAGTTCTCTACATACAGTCCCGATAGCATAGTTACTGTTTGAATCAAATTAAGATATTTCCCACGGTACTTGAGAGAATGTCAGATCAATTGAAATGTAAGGCAATGTGGGCGGTCATAGTACAGCAATATATCTTAACTCATAACTTTTGGCAAGACAGCCTGATTTTGAGAAGGACAACCACATTTTACGTATCAGTTGTCCCTTGGACTACCAGATTAAAGTGCCAAAATTTCAACCCTGATACAGTTTATCGCTTTCCTATGTAATAATAGTATTCTTTGCACAAGTGTTTAGTGCAAAGAGCACTGTACATGCTGTGTATTTGGAATGGGTTATCAAGACGAGATTGCATTGTCCATGACAATTGCACATGAGGTGTAAAAAGGTGACCAATCGCCAGCAATCATTAAAGATAAACATTCACTAGTATGGAGGAAATGTATAGTAGGTAAATTTGAGAAGGAACCATGTGTTCATCCAATGGCTTCATCTATGGTTCAATGGTTCTTGTTAGTGAATGGTCAATGGTTCTTGCCAGGACATCTTAAGCGTGTGGTGTTCCTCCTTTTGAATTTCATTTTTCCTCCCTTTGCCTGGTTTGAAAATTAAGTACTTGGTATGAAAAATAGGATTCCTGGATGTTATGGACCTCTGGTGGGACATTGCACTTGAACCTCAAAAGGGGCTGTAAGGCTGGCCCATTAACCCTGAGCCAAAGTGGCAATCATTTCATGCTGGAGTTGATACCTCTGGCATGGATAAAATTGATCTGCTTTGGTTGAAGGACTATGCTGGCTAAAAGTCTGAAATATGTCAAATATGTAATACACAGTGACGGTGAAGATTCAGAAGTTTGGCAATTTTTCCTTGGTCTAAGATGCCTTATATTGTAAAACAATGAACCTGTTTCAATGATAGGATACTCTGCTGTACATTGTTTTAGACAAACAAAGCAATTAAGGTCTAGGTCAGCCAAATGCATGACTTTATCTGATTCAAAATAGATGAAAATAAGTTTGCATTGTAAATAATCCACCGCCACTGTATAGCAAACTAGAAAATAAATTTAGTAACTGTTCTAATGACAGTTATAGATGGAGACTACTTGCGTCTCGAAGACACGTGAACCAAATTTTGTATGTTGGTTGTCAATTTACAACCGGAAATATTTTTAAATTTTAATGCTTTTATAGAAATTTAAGTTATTGGCATCAATCATGCACTCTAAGTAGAGAGAAAGTGCAGGTATACACTCTGCAAATGCATTTGCTGGGATAGTTTCCAGTGACAATCCCTCCCCCCCCCCACTGTGCCCATCTCCCCACTTCTTTTGCATTTTCACATCTATCATTTTATCTAATCAGGGATATGTTGAAAAGAGGCGGTTCAGCTGCAGATGCCGCGGTGGCGTCCTTGGTCTGCATTGGTCTCTTCAGTGCCCACAGCGCTGGCATAGGGGGCGGTGCATTCGTGGTATACTATGACAAGGCTACCGGGGAGAAAGTGTTCCTGAATGGAAGGGAATGGGCACCACTGGATGCTTCAGAGGATATGTTTGCTGAAAACACGGCATCTTCCACAAAAGGTAAGCTCAAAAAGTGATGTCACAATATCTGTGGGAAGGGGGGGGGGGGGGGGAATATCAGAAAAGGGATCCATTAAAGTATATAAGCACAGAAAAGTGTTAGGCTATTGTATTTAACTTTAGTATTAAAGTAAATATGTATGTTAATGGTAGCCCTGCATCTGAGGTCTTTTTAACAGGAAAATTTTTCAGAAGGAGCAATAATTTCCTTCTTTTTCCCTCTCTTACCCATCTCAATACAACAAGTGCACTCGCATCTACCATGCTAAAAGTACTGAAAGTACATTGGAAAATACTGAAAACAGTCAGATTTCCTTTGAAACGGTGGCAGCAGTGGCAAAATCAACCATTGTATGTTGCAGATGGAATTATCCTGGCCATGCACTTCTCTTGTGTGCATGAGACTTCTATGGTCTTTAAATTTTGAAAATGGCTTTGTACAGTTGTTTACCCCATCACAGGGTAACCTTACAGAAAATCCAGAAGGAAAAGCTTATGTTTGATCATGAGAAGATTTTCTTTATTTCTTAATGTACGGTTGCTCATAAACAGAATACATCATTCAACGATCGATAATGACAGTAACCTCTCTGTAAATTAACAGAAACTGCATAAAAACAGTAAAAAACAGAACTCATATTTGAAAATCAGTCGCTCTTACTAAAAACTCCTACATATATTATGTATGCAACAGTAACAATCTCACTGGTTTATCAAAAACATAAGTACCCATGTCATCTCTCCTTGATTGGTGTAAGGAATTGTAATATTTTGTAAAGCACAGCACTATGTTCACAAAGAACTTACAAACTGATCGATTACAATATCAGTGATGAGCTGTTTCAACCATCTGAATATTCATCAATATGCTAAAGTTTAATGGAAAGTGTCAACCACTGCACATTATCGTATACACTTTTGTTGTTATGTTTTAAAGAATTTGGAATCATATGGCAGAAATCACAACCTGAAACCTGTTCACTCTCCCATATTGTCTGGATGATGCAATTAATTTACAAGACACACTAAAGTTTTGAACATGATATTTTAATGTTTTCACTTTTTGCCTACATCACCTTAAGTGCATATGTTATGTATGTCAGGAATCATGAACTGGAGCAGTAAATTTTTTTGTGGGGGTTGTAAAATGGGATTAAAGGCTAGCTGCATATTGCAATTTGTAATATGGAAATACAGTAGCATACATGTTGACTGTTACTGTGGAAATGTACAGCACTTGCCTCTTTACATTGTTCATTCAAGTTGCTGCTGGCTGAAGAATCATTCTCTGGTTAGTATGACTCGGCATTACTCAGCTTAAAATACGGTACTCAGGTGATAAAACTGGTTTAATGCCAAATATCCACCTTAAAGGAGGACACTGTAGGAGATACCTGTAGACTGAAACATGGTCTTCTGTGGTGTCTTCCTCTTAATGAAGCAAAAGGCATAAATTCTGCTAAAGTCTTCATGTGCACTGATCACAACAAGAGTGAACAGCCTGCCTTTAAGTTCCGGAGGAATTGATATATTTGCAGTTGACATTAAACACCACCTAAGTTCAAATTTTTATCCCACTCTAAAAGACAGCTACAATTTAACTCTTTGTCTCCAGTTTTCCATTGCACCTTTTGGTTGAAGTATACATCTGTCATAAATAAAGTGAATGCTCTTTACAAGTACTGGGTTTGCATGATATACATCCTTTTGTTTATATCTGGAGGTAACTGTAAATACCTCACAGTCGTGCCAGCTGTAACTTGTCATTCTTAGGACTATTAACATGGAACTATCCTCCTCCTTTAAGTCGCTTCAACTGACTGGTGTTATCAAACAATTAATCTTAATTGACATAGTATTAGGGTTGTTGTGAATAGCAATCTCCATTTGTTGACCTTTTGTCATCAAATTGGTATTGCTTATAAACCAGTGCCATACAGCCATGCAATATCATTGAGTGCAGCTGTGTTGTATGCTTTTAACATTTACCCATGGGTATTTTTACTCAATGGACACTGCCAGGCATGTTGTTTTGAAGGTTTCCCTATCTCAACAGCTTGTTTTCATCAGTATTTTCGAACTTAATCTTTTTATTGAAATATATAATTTAAAGTGACAGCATGCAGTGGAAAAAAGCAGAAAGTTTGCTGGTTTTGTAATTGCACCATACAGACAATTTGGGAAAATTTGCAGAATTTTTGGCAGAGTTTTGGGGAAAGGAGTAAGTCATAGACATGGCATTCCATTTATCACCTAATGTCAGATTGAAAAGACGGTAATAAAAAACTCAAGTACTATACTGTAGCTTGACCATACAGAAGCAGCGATGATTATTTACCCCTCAAATTTCTGTTGTGTAGTCCTTTTTGAGATTTACCCCCCATTTGTGAGAGGTTTCTGCCCTGTTATACACCCAACTGCAAGAGGGTTGTACCTGCCTTACCACACAGTATCTCATTTTAACTTCAGCAATGGATACATTACTTCATTTCTTCTTAGTTTGTAGAACCATAAATGAAATGCAATAGTAAGATAAAACAACAAGAAAACAATATCATAGCAAAGGCAAACAACAAGAAAACAGTATCACAGTAAAGGTAAGAATCTCCTGGTTGTAAATGTACAGTATGTATACACTACAGTGGATGAAAGGGAAGGACAGTATATACTGCAGTGCTGACTACACCGCACTTACTTCGTCGCTAAGTTGTAAAAGTAAACATACTTGAATAATATTTGATGGTGGGCTGTGAGTACTGACTGCAGTTTAACAGCTGATGAAGTAATTAAGCGGGCTTCCGTGATAAGTTATCTTTTGTAAATATACTCAAAGATAACAGGCTGAGCGTGCCAAGGAATTGACCAACTTTGTCGCCAACTAGAGGTAGTTTAAAGCCCCATCCACGGATACAAAAGAAGAGAACTTATCGGTGATGGTAGAGTGCAGTTTGTAATTGTCTTTTGTGTTAGTAAAACTCCAAGGTTTTGTAAATCCTTTTCTCTTTCCTTCGAACTTGCCGTTGCTTTTTCTTATGAGTGACCATGATTTAATGTCTGTTACAATGGCGACATAATCTTCTTCAACGCTAGCCTGAACATTATTACACTGTATGATACACGTTGGTTGAAAGGGCAATTTTGCAACCTTGAAGCAACTAGAAATCTCTCTTGCTTAGGAAATTTTTTCTTCAAACGGTTGCTGGACAATAACCCCTCTTCCTGTTTCTCCATTGATTTAAGCATTCAGTACAGTATATGGCAATATTTGTCAATTTCTATGAAGGGCATTTTCATTGAGATACAAGTGATTCTACTTATCATGTGTCGTCAGTATCATTTATTGTAAGAGTTTACCATTCCTCTTCGGAATTAATAAGTGCTTGAATGATGATAGTGGCTGATGGTTGCATAAAAGTGAATTCTATAAGTCTGCACCATTTTTGTTGTCATGAACAGGGGGAATGTTATTTATTTCACTAATGAATGCACATTCCCAATTTTTTCAGTTCTAATGATAGCTGTTAAATCTTTGTATTCATGCCTGATATCTCAAGAAGGGAGATGTGGATAGATCTGATATACATATCACCTTAGGTATAAGAACCCTATTTGGTGGAAGTCAAAGGCTATTTAGGGTCAATGGGGTCGAATATAGTGAAAAGCATCGTGAACAGAATATCCCAAGAAAGATAGCAGGGACAGACCTGATATTTAGTACGCACTAAGTGTAAGGACCCTACTGTTTTGGTGGAGCTCAATAGTAGGGTCTTTTCGAGCCAGCAAGGGTCAAATTGTTAAAATCTTGTAAACACGATATCTGAAGAAGGAAAGCTTGGACAGATTTTGTGCAGTATGTGGTGTGTGCAGGCTTTCCACATAGAGTACAAGATTCTTGTTGGCTTTTGGCATTTAAGGCCAACAGGAGTTAATGAAAATGTTGTAAACATATTTCTCAAGAGGGACACTTGTACTGATCTCATAGGCCTATTTGCTATGTAGTTGTAACATTTGGTGTACCAAAGTATTGTGTGTGTGGGAGCCTATTTATTTACTTCACTTCTCACTTATCTGTCTCATCATACCATATTGAGTGTAGAAGCCTGTTACATTTGCTGGAGGCCATTTTGGTCAACATGGGTCACTTTGCGAGCACCAGGGTACACATGCTTGTTACCTGAAGTCATGAAGTTGTGGGTCATGATGCATGGCAACCATAGACTTAGGTCCACAGATGTCAGTGTCTACTGCAATTGTTACATCTTGATTGGTGCATGACATGATAAATTAGCATACTATTAGCATGTCATACATCCACGTCTTATATGCAACGTATGCCAGATTCGTAAAAACAAATACTTGCAATGAAATCATTGAAACCACAATGCATCTGTGCGTTATGGTCCTACGATCATATTCCAACCCGATCTGGTTTTTACTTTCTTATCAGGAGGCTTGGCCATCGCAGTCCCCGGTGAAGTTAAGGTCATGTGGGAGCTTCACCAGCGGTACGGCAAACTCGAATGGAGAGAACTCTTTGAACCGAGCATCAAGTGGGCCAGAGAGGGTTTTGTAATTCCTGTAGCTCTAGGCAAAGCAATTAACAGCAGCAAAAGTCACATAGAAGCAGATGATAATCTAAGGTACGTTAACTCAAGTGAATCATTTGGGTATTCTCAACGTGATTTTCCTGCTGGTACAGCCCATCAACTTTTATAGCAGTCTCAAAACAGTCTTGAAAACCTCAATTGACCGTAGAGATAGTGCCCAACTGGTCGTATTCCTCTTAGGCCAAAGGGAGAGGACATGATCGCCACCATCACCCCACGTAAAATCTCCCCTTGCTGCAAGGCTGAAAGTCGTGCAAGTTGTAGCAGTATCTGTGCGGTCATCCTCCCGACGGCATCCTCATCCACTTTAACCCCCGACCCTGACTTAGTTTGCAGAGATTTGTGCTGAGGAGAGAGGAGTACATTGCGTCAGCTATTGATGTCTCATCTTGAACATATTGTGTGCCTTCAAAGAAGAACGGCAACCCCCAGGAAGAATCACGTCCAATGTTGGTCATGACGTGTAAAAATACAGTGGTAATTTAGGATACTGTGAGTGGGTGGTACTGATGGGGTCATGAACCTTTCCAAGGTGCACAATCTTTGGAAACTCTCCCTTTCTGTAGAACAAGTATGTCGACTGTTCCTTCCGAAATTCCTCCATTCCCTCCGTTTCCTCCTCCCCCTTCTTTCAGATCTTTGTCAGTGGCGACAAAATGATAAAAATCATTACATGAAGTGAGTTTGGTGGCTTTAATTGATTCCAATATTGGACCATGCCGCGCATATTCTCCATTTCAGCTCTCTGCATTATCCTTGTTTTGTCAACTAGAGAGGTGTTCATGAACAAAGATGGCGAATTGTACAAACATGGTGATAATATGACCAGGCCCAAACTTGCCGACAGTCTTCAGGTCATCGCCGAACAGGGTCCAGATGCTTTCTACACTGGATCATTAGCTGACACTATTGTCGCAGAAATCAACGAATACGGTAAAAACTTTTGGTGGTTATTATAGTGGTGGAAATAGTGATTGTGGTCACTTGATCGAGTGTCAGCAGCTTGTGTGTGAGAAGAATTTAGAAGTACTTATCTCTGTATGAATGATGAAGTAATTTTTATCAGGGTATCTGAATTCCTCTGTACCAAAATGTTTCCCAAAATTTTTCTAGTTGCAACCCCTTTTCAGGTAACATCATCAGAGTGCAACCACAATTACGAGTTCTCAGGGTGTATCAAAGCCAGTCTTCGTTGAACAGATCTGTATTTACAAACCTTAAGTGGTTGCACAGTGTTGCATGTTTATCGGAGTGCAAACGTTATGCAAAGCAGGCCTTGCGTTTCACACGTTGAATTCATGTATGACCAAAACGTCGCTCCGGGCAAGGGTTCCACCGATGGCAGTGTACAGATGGTGCCTACAAGAATCGTTGGCTTGACAAACTTTTTCTAAATACTGAAAAAATTTTTCAATTGTAGGCCGCAGTCTGCACAAGAATTGCTTCTGAGTCCAACTCCTGCTGGGTCCAAGCTTGAGTGTAGTTGAGCTATCCATCTTGCAAAGCTGACTTTTAATTTGACTGACTGGGCAAAGTGTGATAACTGCATGCAGGGGCCCATGTGAATGTGGTGTGATAACAGCCATGTACATTCAACCTAATTGATCTTAGTGATAAGAAAGATGGGTACGTATTTTCTTATGTTCATCCTCTCATCATTTCGACAGATGGTATTATCACCAAGGAAGACCTGCGAGAGTACGAAGTGGCAGAAAAAGCTCCACTAGAGATCAATCTAGATAGCTGGCAACTTTACTCTGTCGGGGTTCCTGGGAGTGGGCCGGTTCTGTCTCTCATGCTGAACATCCTTGAAGGTAAGAAGACTTGTATCAGTTCAAGGTATCGGTAATGTCTGGGTGGTGACCAGTTGCTGTGGAAACTTGAGCAGATTGGAATTGTCTTTGAGGAAAAAAGTTCTGTCCCTCGACAAAGTGACACGAAATTGACATGACATACAGACGATTATGCAGTGAGGCAGTACTAATAAGCTATATTTAAAATCAAAGTTTTTATAAATTGGAGTAGAAAGGTTAATAGTGCTTTTGTGTTCATTACTGGATGAAAGTTGTGAGTATTTGTGTGAGATGTTTGAGTTGGCAGATAATTACTCTCTGGACGAATACTCCCCCCTCCCTGGACAAATAGCCTTTGGTGTTTTATCACCATGTGACTTGACACCCACCAGGGGGGCTATTTTTCAGGGGATATCTGTCATGGGGTATTTGTCAGGGGGTATATGTCTAATCATTTAAAAAGTTACTGTGGAGATAGTGAACTCTATCAAATGTGGATCAATCGATGATCAGATCGGATATTCGATCGAGCTGATGTTTACTACATCGATAAAACACCGAACCTCTAGGATGCATTTACCAATGTTTGCTGATGTTCAGCAACATGAAAATGTATTTTGACACGGTGTGTTTATCTGTGAGCCAGGGTAAGAATTATGTAAAGACCCATGAGTGCTATATTTTTTTTATCTGAATTGAATAATATCTAAAATACCATCATGAATGTGTCAGGAGCAAACGGTGCATTAATCCATGATGGGCTCTTTTCCTAATACCTGTTATATTTGCAATAATTTCGAAATTGAAGTAGAAGTACTCCTGAAAATACATCGTACACAAAATGGACCTCTTTTCAGGGAAGAATATATGCTTTGTAGCAGAAATATCGGATTGGATATTGGCAAATGTTGTATAGAAACATTTGTCGACAGCAAAACATCGTTCAAACCCTACTCTTAAAGTAGCTGTGAGAACTTAATTGATGTAAAATGCAATGTAAGAATAATTACTGCTATTACTAGTATTTTCACCTGCTTATGTTGTACATGGTTCATATCATTTAAGCCTCATTAAATTTGTATTTTACATCACTCTATTCTAACTTGTCTGCACAAACTTAATGCACCCTTTATTTGCCTATTTACAAAGTTACCTGACCCATTTAACCTTTGACACTGACATCAGAATGGCATCCAGTCAAAACTAGACTTCCCAAGTCCCCATCTCCTCTTTGGCATTGCAAGCATCCATTTTCTCCTTACTCACTTGTAGATGATACATTATCATAGCCCTGGCATAGACTTGTATCGGACACACCCACATCCATATGGGTTTTAAGATATTCATTTGTGAAACAAATACTTTGAACCCTCATTGCCCCACTCATTTGAGTGAGTGTAAACTAGATTGTGTATCATACAATTGATATTCATTGTTTTCAATGCCCTTTCATCTTGTATGATCACTGCTTTTGTATCCTGATCGTGCTGGGTACGCTACTCTCTTCTTTCTACGCACTGAGCAATTTTGGATGAACTATAATATAAAGACACATATATCTATACATATGTTTATATGTCTATAAATACAGGCTTCTTGGGCTGTCAACTGTATGGGGTACCTTGACTCCCGTATCCAGCCATCTGGTAGATTCCATATTTCTTAATTTTTGCCTATTCCATGAACCGTAAATGTTTAGTTCCTTATCTTCTATTCGATTTAAGGCTACGGTTTGACTCCTGACAGCATCGCTAACACCGGCAGTTCCGTACTGACCTTTCACAGAATGATCGAGGCTTTCAAGTTTGCATTTGCGAAGAGATCAGCACTAGGGGATGAGGGCTTTGTGGATGGTGTGGAGGGAGTAAGTATCGATTCTTTTCATTGACATGCATTAGGAGTACATCATGGTTAGGGTCAGTGAATAAAGTAATACATGAGAGGAATCTCCAATTAGCTGCTTTAAGAAAAAAATGCAGCAGAGTCTATCCATGGTTAAATAGTAAATAATCAACCACAAGGTCTGTGGACTCAGAGGCTATGCGGTAATAACCCTATTGTTGAGAAACATCCAAGCGTGTGATACTGTCCAACACTATTGAAATGTGTGCCTCGTATCTGATCACTGTGTTTGCACAGGGAATGACCATGGTCAGGGAGAGATAACAAACTAACCAGTGCACTGGAGCAGAAGATCTATCTTCCCCGACCTGCTACTGGCAGGTCGGGGAAGACTAGCTTATGGGAATTCCCTCTTATGTGTGTTCACTCAGCCAAGTACTATTGTTCCCTTAAGCCAAGTTTCAAGTATTTAACCACTATTGACTGTCTTTATAGCTGGTTATTTAATAGAACCAAAATTTCTGTTAGTGTGTTAACTTTTAGTGTAAGTGAGATGGGCAAGATAGGCTGACAGCTTTGGTTACTTTTTGGTCACGTGACACCCGAAAAATTTCTGTATTTACCAGGTCAAACCCTCAAAAGAGATAACCATTCTGAACAGGTAATGTGCCTGCTCTCACACTATGAAATCTCTGTTTCAATTAACATAGTAACAGTCCTTTCTTTGGCAGCTCTGATCGATCTAGTTTTTCAGATAAACACTAAAAGTGTTTGGGTTTTAATAAAGGAATAACTTCTTCTTTCTCAGCTCACTATGATATGTTTTGCTTGCTTCCAGAACATTGTAGTTTAGTCGTTAAAATGCCGGTATCACAGCAGCGTGTTCTGTATCATAACGGTCGTTACAGAGCTTTTTTGTTAAGAAAAAATGTTTCTGTTTTCCCTGTGGCATAATGTAACAGTTAAGCATTGGGGATGCTGGTCACTGATTGAAGGACGGATGTGTCCAGATAGCCAAAATAAATAGGATAAGTAAGTGCTGTGCATTTTAATTGCTCATTATATGATGGTAATAGTTTGTGATGTATCCATATCACGTTATATGGATAATCAAAAGTAGAATGACATCAATCAGGTACTGAATCTTTTCATTTTGGAAGCAATGTGAAGTCAAGCAGTCGTCCAAAGAAATTTTATTTTTTTCTGTAACCATGAAGGAAAGTTATGTAATACAGCAATATGCATATCTCTGTTATTGCATAGTCTCCAGAGAGTAGTGTCGTTAAAAGTATTACTTTGACCTTGAATCTGTAGCTGGTGGAGGAAATGATCAGCCAAGAATACGCCGACAGCCTGCGAGACCAGATTTCAGACGACCATACTCACACTTTCGAATACTATGAGCCAGCGTTCATGAACACGGAAGACTCAGGGACATCTCACGTATCCATCGTAGATGAAGATGGGAACGCATGTGCGGTGACCTCTACTGTTAATTTGCAGTAAGTCCCTTTTCTTATCCCTTCTCATTCACTTTGATCCTGTATGGTTTCACTTCCTTTCATCCATCATCCTTGAAGAGACACAGAAGGTCTTAATAACAAGGCATTTCTCCAGCTTCAGTTTCCCCTACAATGAAGTGTAGTCTGAATATGTCAGGATTTTGTAGCTGTTAATAAAGCTTTTGGAGGGCAAAAATCTAACACATGTGAGGCAGACAAATTACCTGTGAAAATTGTGAGCATCGAACCTGTGTGACATGTAAAGACATGGGTTAATTACCCTTTTCACTGGCTCTCAACTGTAAAAGTGCCACTTTGATTTGTTTTGTGAAATTCGGTTCAGTTTTTCCTAACATGTCAAGTTTCCTTCACGTACACAGGGCAAATGGTTAAACTAAGATTGATCCTCATGTGTCACATACAAATGAACATCAGTGAGTGAATAATTACCAAGTCAACTCGGTTTTTGACCAGATACTTTGTACATAGTACTCACTCATATGCCCACAGCCAGTACAAGCCAGAGTCAAAAATAAGATAAAAAAATGACAGTTTCAAGGAAGATTTCAGTGACAAGTAACAACAGGAATCTTAAATGAAAGAGAAAATTACTTCATTGCAGATACTTAAAATCCCACTCCAATGATCTTTGTTCTTATAAACTAAAGATTTGTTGAAGAAAAACAGCTCTTGCCAAGGAAAATTTCTGTTTGCCTCAAGGGTACATACAAAACATTTAAGGTTGGAGTGCAAATTTAAAATTAGAATTTGATATCATTAAAAAATTAGACCAAGTTTCATTGTAAACTGAGCTTGAAATGTGAAAATTAAGGTCACAACTTTTAGAAGTATCTTTAATATTGAAGGTAGTCAAGGGTATTCAGAAACGCAGAGGTTTTTGAATTGGGACGACTGGTATGACATCACAGGTTACCCACAATGAAATGCACAATCCACTGCATTTGGACTCGAAAAAGAAAATTGTTTTAAAGTATGTAAATTTCAAGCAAAATATGTTTTGTGATGTGATTTTTGCAGTAAAGAGGAAAAAGCATCCCTAATTGTATCAGCTTCCAATCTTTTTACCTGGTGAATACATTTAACTGAAATTTATACCATTTTTAGGAGAGGTAAATAACATTCCACTTGACTTGGTGAGTGCTTATATTTTTTACACTTGGTGCCTTTTCTGATTTCAAGGGGTGTCTCTTCAATTTTTTAAAACCAATCTCTACATTTCAGCTTTGGATCGAAGGTGAGAGGAAACCGAACCGGGATCATCTTTAACAATGAAATGGATGACTTTTCACAACCTGGTGCTGAAAACTACTTTGGAGTGCCCCCTTCACCGTCCAATTTCATCGTTCCTAAGAAGCGGCCCATGTCTTCCATGGTCCCAACTATCATCATAGATGGTGAGGGCAATGTAAGGCAAGTACAGGGTGCCTCCGGAGGAACGAGAATTACAACAGCCGTTGCAACAGTGAGTCAAAAGTGGGTTGATTTAGGCAGCTCACATTTTATTGTCCATCTTGATCCGTTACAAATTTAAATGCACTCTTACAATTTTAACTGGCTCTTATTGCTTGCCTACCTTCTACATGTTGTGAAATACCCCGTGCAGACTTCTACAGAAATTTTGCTGCTCTGCACATTTTGCTCATTTCCTGTTTATTTGACCAATTGTCTAGATCTGTCTTCAGATAAGAAAAAAAAGCCTAAATCATAGGCCAATGTATTTTGGATATTTGGATGTATGTGTTAACTGTAGGAGATCATTTCATGGCGTGTTCCAGGTCTTTTTTTTTTCTCTTTCACTGTATTTGTTGCATACAGAAAAGGAATTGTGTGTCGAGGCTGAGGATTATCTCGTTCAAGTTTGCTGCAGTGAAGTCAATGATAATCCAGTGCAATTGTAGCCCTTATTAAATGCAATCAAAGGATTCACTGTCTGCTCCTGTTTAGTGTTCACTCATTATGGGTAACTTAAAGCATACATAGATGGCTTACTGGTTCATCTGCTTAATTCTCATTACATTTTGCACGTCACTTGTAAAGAGATCTGTAGCAGCTGATGCTCATTTGGGTTGCAACTACAATTTGTAGCCTGGTGGTCTAATTGTTTGCATATTGAAGATTATGACCACTACTGGTTTTGATTTGAATCTACGTAGTAAATATCCACTCGTAGTTCCCTCTTTGTTACTGTTCAGACACCGAACTTTACTACATTTGCTGTAGGAAAAGCAAACATCATAACCCTTGTATAATATTGCACTAAATGTCAGTTCTAAATGTGACTGCAGCTGTAATGTTGTTTTGCACAACCCTGATGCACTTCAGGAAAGCAGAAATTTAATCAGGACCATCTTAAATGATATTCACTGGATGTGCTTTGATCTTTTTACTTTTTCTTTTTTACATTTTCAAGTTTTGGATTTTACTGTCACATTTGATTGTCCTCTGTAATTGTGCAAATGACATATGCTCCTTTTGTTTTGCCATGCGTTACTGCAGACATGAAGCTTCCACCCATTATAGGTTAAAGTTGCTTCTAAAAGCTGTGACTAAAATTGGTATCTGCAGTCTCTGTGAATTAGCATTTATGCTTTCTGTTGAAATGAAAAAGACGTGAATATTCAAAGAACGCAAATAACCCCTGGCAATGGGGATGGCTGGTATATGTTCAAGGAGAAGTAAGGTGAGCCTCTTTTAACAATGAAATATTATTGTTAAATGAGAGGCTAACACGTAGTGAACACCATCACCAAATTTTGTTGTAATATGTGATTCACTTTCCAAGATATTGCAATTTAAAAGTTCATATTCAATCTATTGAGACACTGCCATTTTGAGATTTGCCATATGTCATAACCAGACCACTTGTAATTGAAAACCTTTTGTTGTTCTTCATAATTTACTGTCAGATGTTTTTTAACACTTGTGCTTCACATTTCATTAAGATCTTACCTGGATATCATTCCTTAAATTTACGTCTTTACTTTAGTTACACCAAGTCATATAGAGATCTAGAGCTTTGGTACTTGTCTTGAAGGCACTTGTTCTAAGTATTGTTGTCTGTTATGCAACTATTTAAGTTGCACTGAGATTGAGGTACATGAAATGCTGACTGTAGAGAAAACTGTCTTGCATTTGTATTGTTTAAGTCACAAAACTGCACTCAAGGGATGAAACAGTGTGAACAACTTGATATTAGCATTTGCTGGTAATTAATGTTTGAATTTGTGAGCAGTCGACCCATTTTGCGTAGCAGATGTTGAACAAACATTGCAGTGTCGATAATTCGAAAACGTAACTCTCTCAAGGATGCCGTAAACAGTACAGTAGTTGTGGCCTTGACTTTAAACAATCAGAGAGAAAATTAAATTCCACTTTACTGTAAGGACCAGGGGAAAATATTGCATGAGATTGAAAGGGTGCCTTAACTATTCATAAATTTTTGATGTGAATCCATCTATTTCATCCCTTGGTATATATTGTAATATCGTGTTCCTGTATGCATGTTTATCTGGTCAAGCCATTGCGACTGTACCAATGTTATGTCATGTTTTATTATTTGAAGACAATTATGTACACCAAGTGGCTTGGAGTGAACCTTGAGGACGCCATAGAGAGAAGACGTATTCACGACCAGCTGATGCCAACAGCTGCCTTCTATGAACCAGAATCTAGGAATGTAAGTAGAGAGACTTTGTCATTCCAGAAATTACCCACAGAGTCATATCCACACTGTAAATTTAGGGGGATGCGATTAGCACATCTACATAAAGTCCAGCTCCCCTTCCACATTTCTTCCCTATGAGGAAAGAATGAATCTGTGTAAAATGTTTGGGCACTGGTTGTATGGAATCAATAAATTTCTTTATCACTTTTTGGTCTTGTTCAAAGACTGCACTGTAAATGACTTTCAAAAATTGTTAGAACTAGAATGTCTATAAGCTGTCTTTCTGATAAACTTATGCAGCAATTTGAGGTGGATCGCTTTTTGCCCCCTATTGTAGCATTCTGTGGCCTTGAATGTTATTTTCTGATTTTGCAATCAACCTACCAGAATCATGAAGTGACCTTACAAGGATCGACATACGAATTAGATACCCACCGCATCCACACTGGTGGTGCATCTTTTTTGAACTAATTTCTGCATACTTGAGTCACATGTTAGGGCATAGAGCTTGAATGATATTGTAAGTATTTTATTTACTGGAGTATTTCAAGTAAAAAGTCGATGAAATCAAATGACAACCTAGAGAGCACATACTTTTTTTGTACCTAGATATCTGCAGTGCATACTTGGCAAACTTGGATACATGATAATATAGCTTCTGTCAGGCTACTCAGTTTCTTGAGAGGCCATAAGGCAACATTTTGCTTTGGGCATTGATATAAGGTCAGATATCTAGCATCTTGTCATTCAACCTGAAAAACTAACTTTTGAGGAAAAGTATTAACATTTCAAGGGGCCCACATTTGGTGACTTTAATCTGGGTTCTTATTCTGATGTTTAGATGTTGAATGTCGACGGAACAGGTTCGTATTTGCATACTGATTGATGGGTGACCTTCACTTTGTTACTCTCAGAGTACTGGAGAAACGCAAATCTCATTTGGGTTCTGGATCCTTGATCAACATGGTGTATGGTCCTTGATGAGGTTTCAGGCTCTCTGATCCAAAAAACTGATCAAATTCGAAGTTAAAATTCAAATTTGATAAAGATGTTACCAAGGCTACAATATATCCTGGCCATGATCTCAGTGATTAAGGCACACAACATTATAATACCGTCATCAATGCTGTCTTTGGGGTCTTCTTTGCAGCACATAATTGAACAGGCCGTAATTGAACGCTTGCACACAGAAAAAGGTCACAACACCACAGAAAGCAGCAGCATCGCTGTCGTGCAAGGGATCAATAGGCTGGAAGACGGTTGGTTCGATGCCCACAGTGACTCGAGGAAAGGCGGATGGCCTGCAGGTTACTGAAGAGGCTGTTTGAAAAGAGTTGAACATAATTGGGACTGAATCTTGTGTTTGGTGATTTAATAGCTGATAGAGATTGAAGGAGGAAAGACAGTTGTGGCATACATCACACATAACTTTTTGCATTTTCTTCTTCCAAATGGAGTATGAGCACATATCCCTTTAACAGATCTGTTGGCAAAAAGTTTCTACATTGAGAAATTTAGTCAGCGATGCTCCCCAGAAGACAGAAAAAACTTCTTCTTTTTTTTTTTTTCAGTTTTTGTCATGTTGACATCACATACTTAATATTCATGAGCATGTATCTTATGTTTCTTCCTAGCTTTGAACATGCAATGCTGTTTTGTAAAGGTCACCAATGTTTTCCTCCAGAGTTCAGGTAAACATTGATGGGCACTTTCTGACTAGATTTGCAATTAGCAGATGATCTTTAACACCGATCTGTTGGAAGTGATACGCTCGTACCCAATTTGAAAGGAAAAGAGTGTAAAAAGTCGTGTGGAAATGTATGCCACAACCGCTTGTCCTCCTGTAGCATTGGTTATTTCACCTCTGAGCGGGTCCTGTCTTTTGAAATTGTATCAGACACATTGCAGGTATTATCATCAGATGAGCCAATATTTAAAAAATTGGCAGAGTAACCCTTAATCCATTTTAGATTCATGTCTACATAACGAGGAAATTTGCAGATTCACATACACCTGTCTTGTAGTCCATCCATACCACAATAAGAAAAATTATTAAAGTTACTTCTTGTTTTTACTTAACCCTGAGAGTACAGTATACAGGGAATAGCTTTTATCATTGGATCAAAATTTCCTGATTTTTTGTTGTTGTTCTGGTCCCCAGTATTCCAGACAACAAATCCTTCTACTGCATTCTTCATTTGACTCAGGTATTAGCAAATTTTGCAAATTAAAATTCAAAAAATCACATGCATCTTGTTTCAATGAATTCACTTCTTTCAAATACCTAAATGACAATCTCTTGCTGTCTGACTGAGTGACTGCCTTTAAGACATTCAAGATTCTTACTTTTATCATTTATCTGTTCTTTAGTGAAAGTTCTGACAACTGCTTGAGGGGTAAATAGTTCTATAGTTTGCAAAGCATGCCCATCACCAACCCACTTTGGCCATAGTTATCATTATTTTTGGCCTTAGATGTCTTTTTGTAAGTCCACATAATGGTAGCTTTGTCATCAGATTTGAAGCTGCCACTATGAAAAGTTCACTTTTTCAGTTCTGCAAGTGATTTGCTTCTAATCCTGCCTTTCAGATCAGCATTCCCCACAGAGTATCAACAGTAGGGGGAGGGTGAAGAAGGCCTGTGAAGGGCATATGTATTCACAGAGCAATTGCCCTGAGTTGTTTGAGGGGAGGGGGAAAATGTTCGATAGTTAACTGAGATGCCTAGTGATGCAAAATGATGCAAATTGGAGACAATTTCTTGGTTTATCTGAATTGCAGGAACCCATTTGCAACTTTTTTTCAGATGTGGAGCTTAGGCCTTTTTGGAGGGAACATCATTTTAGGCAGTGGTTGTTATTTCATCTTTATGTTTTCCTTTTTGTTGTCTCTTAATCTTTATTATGCTTTTGAATGAAAAAAAAAAGAGATTCCTTCAGTTGGTGTCAATCAAAAACGCAGAGCATGGCCTGTTGTTTGATATCGGCAGCATTGTGCTATATGATTTGTAACTTCTTCATGTTGCATTCATTTTCAGCTGTCTCAATGCTAGACAGAGTTTCATTATTTTTTCCTTTTCTGATGGTACACCCCCGCCCTTTGTCCCATCGACACGTCATTCTATGTAGTTGTGCTTGCACGACAGTTTTTAACAGAATGTGGAAATTTGCCATTGAGAGCAAAGCTAGCAGTCTGTGATCATATGTGAAAATGAGAAAATTCTTTTATGTGATTTTACAGAAACTATATTAAAAGTCTTAATGCAGAAGAGGTTGACTGGTTAGTTGAAACTCAGAATGTGGTTTCGACGAAGAAGAACGTAGAAATTATTCGTTGTTGCTGAACTGTCATTAACTGTAGCATAATTTAAGTCAGAAAACATGGTCCAACTCAAACTATGTTTAACTATTACCTCTAATTTCCAGTCTCTCATTTCCTTAAGCTTTTGGACAGCCTTCCTCCTCTCTCTAAGCATTGTTTTGCTGACATCTCTCAGAGTACATGCTTACATGCCAAGCGTAATGGATGATATTCCATTAAAGTGCTTTCCGGGTAAAAGGTCGTACTTTCCATCCAGGTGACCTCAGATATGAAATAGTTTGCGAGCAATATCAATTGTAATAGCAAGAATCATATATATATATATTTTTCTGTAAATTTTAAAGCATTTATAATTGTAAACTTACGATAAACCAGCAGTGATTTCATTCCTCTACTATTTTTTTCGTTTCTCGATGAAAATAGACGATGATAACAACTAAGTCTGTGCGTCCGTTTTGATTGAGCTGTTTCACGGACTTGTCATGTTGCTGTGTCTACAGTCCATCTATCTCATCCATCAACAGAAATGCTGTAGCTCACAGCTAGCCTGTTCACTAAATCCTTGCGAATGATGTTCATGTTGTTGCTCAGATAGCGGGGCCCTGTAACTGTTCCAATTCAAAGTACATTCATGTGGACGGTCACAAATAGGGAGGCCTTTAAAACCTCGTCGGGGATTTAACCTGATCTGGATGAAAATTTTGGGACAATGACCAGCTACTTTGGGACACAACAAAGGTACCAGGATAAGAGGTCAAAGGTTGTTTCTAATGTCTACTGGCGCGAACGTGAGATTTTTTGATCTCCATATTGCAACTACCAACCGACGGTATTCAAGTGTCGAGCAGAGATGGCATCCAGTATGATTTTAGGGTATTTTGTACGATAAAAACGTTACAATACTCACAATACGACAGTATGGTAGTGCTTGCAATGTTTGTTACACAATTCGTGGATCAAAGTTGGTATTATCATCAGTACTTTGTAGCGGGGTATCAGAAAATGCACATTAATTCAAGGTCGTATGAAGTTATCAGTGGCCAAAAGGTTGAATACTGTGAACCAATGTTAACCTTCCAATCAGTAGACCCTGTCGGTGCCACGGTAATTTTGTTTACATTCTTTTCACATTCTGAGGAACCAATGAAAATTAGTTTTCAAAATTTAACTGAGAATTGTGGACTCTCCGTGAGACGTTTCGCTAGAAATTCCCTTATACATGACCATGTTTCATCGATGTTTTTCAATAACAGACATGATATTCCTATTTAAGATTGGGTAGGCCTACATGCAGCCTCGAACGCTCGGGAAACACCGTTTCCGGCTGAGGGAGACGTGTACGTTACTCGCCAACATAGTGGCGTTCCGCTTAGTGATCCCGCTGATTGGAAGTAACTTTGAGCAAGAAATCTCTGCCCCCCACCCATTTCTAGGCGCCTGTAAGCCTAAGTGTTCAGCCTCCAAAATATTTGCCAAGCACGCAAAGAAACCAGAATGCACGAATGCGTTGTGGTTTAGATGATTTTATTATGAGGACTTTTTATGAATGTAATATATGATGACTGATACGTATCATGTCTCAACACACACAACTGCATATTACAGACATATGTCCAAGAGATTCCTGTCGCGAAATATCAAGATCTATTTTTTTACCAATTTCACCCTTGTTGCCCCAAATATCCCCCACCAAAACATAATACGTTTTTGCGACCAATGATGGTACATCACTAGCAAATATGAGATCCATGCAAGCTTTCCTTTTTGAGATACAGTATCACTTTTACTAAGTTATAAATATCTGATCCATGTTGACCCCTCTTGACGTTTGACCTCCACTAGAGACAGTAGTGGTCGTGTATTGAATGGGTTCACCTACATACTAAAAAAAAAATCTGTCCAAGCTTCCAACCTTGAGATATCCTGTTTACAAAGTTTCACAATCTGACGGGGCCCCTGATGACCCCTGTTGACCACAAATGACATGCTGTCAACAACTTTGTCACAATTTGACCCAAAGGAGCTTTACACGTCCACCAAAAAACAATAGGCTTTGCCCTCGTTGTGGTACACCAACATACAAAATATTAGATTTGTCCAAGTTTCCCTTCTTGAGATAGTGGGTTTACAATGTTTTCACACTTTGACCCCTGTTGACCCCAAATGACGTTGTGACTATCCACCTTGAACTATAGGGGTGTTGTACTCAATGTGGTACACCTACAGACAAAATGTGAGGATTCTGTTCAAGCTTCTCTTTTTGAAATATGTGTTTTACAAAGTTATCATAATTTGACCCCTAATTCTAGAACGAGGGTTTGGGAATTTGAATATGTAAATTGTGCTTGGTGTCCACTAGCTGTGTTTTAAGTATCAAAACTTGGGGCATATGTCGTATCTGTCCACATCCAGTTGTAAATGACTGCACAGCACAAGTTTCCAGCTTGTTCCAAGGTTGTGCAAACAGAGACCACCAACACAACATTTGACTGTGGAGCAGCGGTTTCCAACTAGGCTTTTGGACTCCCCGTGCTGGTGCAACCAATTTGTTAAACCATCTCCTGGTAGCTCTTTCGCAACCCATGTAGCCTATCGGAAATAAATACACTTTTGGGGGTATAGCGAAATTTTGCCTTTAAGTAGTTTTATATGCAAACCTTTCTCCTAGAGTTACCCTAAAACTGTTTCCTACTATGCATCGGATTATTATTAGCACTACCTGTTTCAATTGTCAAATAATATTCCCATGTACTCTCTTGTGGTGTTTGCTGGTACCGCCCAGGAAAATTAGCAGTGCCCCTGGTTGGGAATCAGGAGAACTAGAGAAAGAGAAATTACCCCAGTCTATTAGCATCGAATCACCTCCGACTTGCCAGAAATTGCCACAATATATTTTTCTTGAGCACCTGTGCCAGTGCGTTTGTATAGCAAAGTAGACCAAAAAAGATGCTTTGTCACGTGTGTAAAACTACCAGGAGAGATTGAATGAAAGATTTTATAAGCTACCTTCTTTTACACTTTTCTTTAATTACAAATATTGGTGCTGATGGTACGGAAAAGACGTAAAATGAATTATGTTTCTTGATACTGCCAACTTTTATCTCTCATTGAGAGTAAGTTAACCTGCAAGGTAACCTTAATCAGATGAAAAGGTCGGCAAATGTCTGCACCGCGAATTTATTAATCACATGAACACAGACTTTGTGACATGCCATGCTCTAAATATTTCTGTTCACGACATGGACACTGTCATTTTTACCGAAATATTACCGATGCAACATGCCACTTTGAAAGCTAAGAGTAATAGCTCATGTTGCCAAGAGGGTGATGGAGAGGATGCTGAAATTTACCTAATGGCTTAACACTGGGCATGGTGGATTTGAGTGCAGTTGAAGTGTCAAGATAGGTAAGTGAGTG